>SKCR01032772.1:0-600000 GCA_019454045.1 Zanthoxylum bungeanum | reverse complement strand
CATCGCTGTAAGTTTTCTCTATTATAGAGGATTCAAGTGGTAGCCTATTCCCGAAGTGATTTTTTACTCTCAAGAGTTTTTCACTCCATCAAAAAAATCTTGGTGTTAAGTGTTTTACTACTTTGATATATTGCTTTATTATTGCATTAATTCTCATTGTGGCAGTTGGTTAGACTTAAGATGTTTGGACTTAACCATAGACAATTTACCTTTGACATGTCTTAGATATAGTAGATTTAAATAATTCCGCATAAGAACAGAACCTTAGAACCATTTTTAATTTTCCATTGATATCAGAGCCGAACCTCGATCCTTGACCCGTTAACTATGGATAAAAGTCAACCATTAAATTGTCCCCCATTCATTGATAAGACAAAATACCCTCATTAGCAGGTTCACATGAGAGTGTTCCTAAAATCCCTAGATGAGAGGGTGTGGAGGATCAGTGGAAACCTCCCGTGGTCACGGTTTGTGCTCTTCCCTTAAATATTAACTTACTTGGACCAAAGAGTAGTTTGAAGAAATTAATAGGAACAGCAAAGCCATTAATGCTATTCATGCTGCTGTTTGCTCTACTGAGTTTATAAGAGTCTCTATGTGTGAGATTATCAAAGATGCATGGGACAACCTTAAGACTGTTCATGATGGCACACTTTCCATTAAGAATAATAGACTCCAAGAGCTTGTTACTAGGTTTGAAGTTGGTAGGATGAAAGAGGATGAAAAGTTTGACGAGTTTGATGCTAAGATTAACGATATTATTAATTCCAAATTTTATTTAGGTGAGACTATTCTTGTTAATAGAATAGTTCGGAAGATCCTTAGATTATTACCTGAAAAGTTTTTGCTTAAGATCACTGTGATTAACGAGAGTAAAGATTTAGATCACCTAAAACTAGATGACCTTATAGGAAACCTTCAGGTGTATGAGAGCAAACTTACTGGTTATAGAAAGCCCAATAACATAGCGATGAAAATAGTGAAGGAAAGTTACTCGTGAATCATCCGCTGATGATAAGGATGATTTTCTCACAAATATTGATATGACTGATGAACATTAAAAGTGTACATTTAATAAAAGGAAAAATAATCATTTAACACTTATAATTTCATTAATCCCCTTAATTTAACGCATTTGTGAAATAAAAATTAAATGTATGTTTGATATATTTTATGGTGATTTTTAATTCTTGTGTAGGTAAAATACTGTTTTGGATGCTCAACTGGAAAATGGACATAAAATTTGGATTTCCAGTACCCAAAAACCAAAAAGAGCATGACAGTTATATTCAAATTGGACTTAGAAAAAATTCACCGTATTTAGATTGGCAACAAAATGAGCTTATAATGTATTTAACTACACATGTATTATATTATTATAATATATATAATATATTTGGGAGGTCCCATTGAGATTATATATATATATATATATATATAATATTTTGGAGGTCCCACCCAGATTATATATATATACATTATTATAAAGAATTAAAATAAAAAGACAAAAGACAAAAGTATAAAAAACAAAAACAAAAAAGACAAAAGAATGAAAATAAAAAATAAAAACTAAATCCACCGAAAGTTGTACATTGTAAAATACAAAGATAATTTTCAAAGCAAGAGATGAACACCTCTTGGTATAAATAAAGACGTTCACTTCTCATTTCTTCAGCCTGATTCCATAGTTCTCTCTGAGGATTTGTGAAGTCTCATCTATTGTGTGTTTTATTTTTCATTTTTTTTGTAATTTTTTCTTCTATTAATAAAATTATGCATGTTTTATTCAAGCCATGAGTAACTAATTTCTTTTCCATTGGGGCAAAATGATGAAAATATTGGTACAAAAATATAAATAATTTTTACTTATGTTATAAATAAGGATTGTGTTATTTCCCAATTAATATTTTTATTTTTATTATTTCTCATTTATTATGGTGGGGTCTTGACTCTCTGTAGATAGCCATTGGATCTGCCTTTATGGATCTATATTGAATGACACAGATAATCCTTGAACCTCATAATTTCTGTTTTTATTCATTTATTATATTTTTATTATTTATTGTTATATCGGAGTCTTGATTTTTTGTAGACAGTCTCTGAATCTGCAGACGTGGATCTATATTGACCGGCACATATAATCATTGAACCCATAATTTATTTTATTTCCTATTTATTTAATATTTGCATTTATTATGGTGGAGTCTTGACTCTCTGTACACCGTCACTGGATCTGCCTTTGTGGATCTATCTTGACTGACACACATTTTACTTGAACCCCGTAATTTATTTTATTATCTATTTAATTTATGCATTTTTACCGTTTATTGTGGGAGTCTTGATTCTCTGTATACAGTCTCTATATCTACCATCGTGAATCTATATTGACTGTCATAGATTCAACTTGATCTCATACTTTATTTTTATTGTTTATTTAATTTCTGCACTTAATCATTAAATAAATTAATTGGCAAACGCCACGGAGACCTTCAGGCCTTCCCCGTGCTATGCTCCTAATGATCCGAACTAGGATGGACAACGCCACAGAGGCATTATCCCTTCACATGCTAGGCATACCTCGAGGCTACAAATGCCAAGGAGGCTTTCTGGTCTTCCTCGTGCTATGCACCTCGCGAGGCTACAAACGCCACAGAGACCTGTGGGCCCTCCCCGTGCTATGACCTCCAACATTGGGCGGCAAACGTCGTGGGGGAATTATCTCTCCCCATGCTATGCAGACCCAAATGTACCACAATATCGCAGTCATCAACTATCTATACGTGCCATGATTATCTTGAGGCACCAAATACCACGCCGACTCGTTCGCCAAGTGTGCTATGGATACCCGAGATGTCAAACGCCACACAGGTCTTCATGTTATATTCCTCAAAGATGCAAGTCATCAGGTATTAACGTTTCAGCCCGGAAGTTTGATAATGGCACCTGGTATTGACGCACCACGAGGGTGCACGTTTTTCCCACATGTCTTGAATCCCTTCTCGTGTTCCAATCACGAGTATTTCACAAAAATATTAAACATGTATTTCCTATCCAAATAACAAACAAGCATATGTGAACAAGTTTTTTTTATTTAAAAGGGGAAAATCTTATTCATATTTAGGGGATCTACTGCCCATCTTATAACTATTTGAGGGTCATTCTAAGAGAGGCTTTATTGGAAATTTCTCCCTCAACATCTTTGAATAATTCTTAATAATGTCATTCCGAATCGAGCTCTTCCTCTGCATCTCTGAATAATTCTTAAATGTCCTTCTGAACCGAGCTATTCCTCTGCATGTCTGAACAATTCTTAACAATGTCCTTCTGAATTGAGCTATTCTTCTGCATCTTTGAACAATTCTTAACAATGTCTCTCTGAACCGAGATCTTCCTCTTTATTTCTGAACAATTCTTAACAATGTCCTTCTGAACCGAGCTCTTCCTATATATCTATGAATAATACTTAACAATTTCCTTCTGAACCGAGCTCTTTGGAGAATTGGTGGGTCGAGCGACAGTCACAAACTTTCTATATGAGGAACTTGCTCAGCATTAGCACTGGCGGGTAAAAACCCGGTCAAATTCTAATTCCTGATGTGACATTTCATTCAACAACTCAATTCCGGATGGAGACTTCTGCTAACGTTTCTGCACTTGGCTACTCGTGGAAGAATGTAAGAAGTCGTCTCCATGACTAAGTTTGGACCTCTAACTTTACAGTTGATTACTTCTCCTCATATTCCCACTCGTGGATCCACCCTCAGATGTTTCACCCTCTATATAATAACGAGCCCGGAAAGCTGCTAAATGAGCATAATAAACAAGAGGCATTATGGAAACTGATCGAGTACACCTTGCTCGTCGGTTCTCCTAATATTCCATGACGACCATCGCTATCGGCGCTGTCTGGCCTTCATAACCTCTTGGTCTACATACCCTTTAAGGTAGTTGTTCCTTACCAAATCTTCCACCTGCTCCTGCAGGTCTTTGCACCTTTCTGAGGCATGTCCCTTCATATTATGGTGCACACAATAAGCCATACCGTCTCTCTTCTCAATCGGAAACCTCATCGGGTCAGGCTCGGTCAATAGGCCCTTATCTTGGATCTCCCGAGCTATCTGGGACAGTGGCATGTTCAGGGCAGTGTACGATGTTCATCCGGCGATATGAGCGACCTGAATCAAGGGCCTTCTCTCTTGCGTTGGATTACCCCGAGTCATTGGCCTAAATTCCCTCTGCCTCAGGACCTGCCTCCTCTGATATCTGTTTATATCACACCAACTCTCCGGCCTAGGATATTTCCACACCCGACAGTAAAAACTTCTTCGTCTGCTCCAAGGCCGCGACATAGTTCGGTATCTACTGGATCCTCATATGGGATTATAATTTCCCAACCTTTAGAGCTTATTTAAAACTTTCCAGCGTCTTCGGGGACTCATACGCCCCGACCTCCAACAACAGGCCGTGAAATCTATCGAAAAAGCTTTTCAAAGGCTCATCGTCCCTCTACTTCATGAACCTCAGCGATCCCATCGTCTTCCTTGGTACGCACGCCTATTTGAAATGGCGCACAAATGACTTCCTTAGCTGGGAAAAGCTGCTGACACTTCCCGGAGTCAAATTCCTGAACCATAAGCTAGTTGATCCTCCCAAAGTCATCAGGAATACCTTGTAAATGGCTTCCCCTGCCATTCCTTGAATTTCCATCAATAATGCAAACTTCTCGATGTGGGACTTGGGATCCGTGTTGCCCCTGTAGACATCCATCGAGGGCATGGTGAACCTCATTGAGAACTCCATCACCAATATCTCATTCATGAAAGGGGACACTGTCTCCATATCTTGGTTATTTCGTATCCCCCATTTCACATTTTCCTCACACTTCTTCATCTTTTTCTGGAACCAACTCCTCATTTGGCTATCGGAACTGTTATGTCCACATCTATAAGATTCCTCATGCCTTCCACTTCGGGAATGATACCTCCCGTAATTGGGAACTTCATACTATTCTTCATACCTTTCTAACTTTTCCATTTTCTCAATCATAGCCTTCATGAAGACTTGAGTTGATTCCCTTTCTTTTCGAGCTTCTTCCCTCTCACTCGGTATGGTTTCTTTCATTTTTTCCATCCGCTCTGTCGTCGAAGCCTCTATGGATCCATGGTTTTCGTCTCCTGTCATTGCCTTAGTGTGTTTGCTACTTCTTGTACTGATTTCCCACAGACGGCGCCAACTGTTGACGATTGTTTTTCATTCCAGGGGCGATTCGGGAAAATCACTCCTCTAACAAACCTCCCTCTAACAATGAATTTGTTTGGTTTGTTGGAAACCAAAGAAAACTCGGTAGACAAACAAGGAAACACACAAATAAGAACATAAGATTTAACGTGGTTCGACGGAATGGATCCAACCTACGTCCACAGATGCAAAGGAAATGAAATCTTTATTAGAAGATCAGGTCTGACCGACCTGCTCTAGCTCTCGCTTACACTTGGCTTTTTTCTCTCTTTTACAAGTTATGCGTGAGAAATATTAGCTAACCCTTACAATGAGTTCTCAATACCTTTTATAGTGCGTCTAAACCTACTATTCCGCTAACTCGTGTCGTCAACCACGTTACCAATCATTATTACGTAGGCGTTTTTCCCCAATCAACCTATAAGTAGTAGTTGTGCCATCTGACACAACCAATCTATGCCATCTGAAACTCATTAATGCGCCCCCTTTTTGGTAACTGCTACGCACTCTGCCCAAGCGCCAACCTGTATTCCAACCACTCATGCGGTTGCATGTGTCAGTCAATAGGCCTGAAGCCCTATTCCGTCCCATCAGCCGTTGGCCTACTCCCATCTTCTCAGCCTTTGGGAAGCTCAAACTTCCGTTTAGGGCTTACATCCTCGGATCGATACATCGAGTCAAGTGATGTCCTTCCTCGCATTTGCTACTAGATCGGGTCGGTAGGAAAAACATTCACTTCCCTCACTCTTTCTTCAAAAGGGGCCAAGCCAACATTAAGCTTCTCGGCCGCTTCAGTTACGGGCTTGCGGAAACATTGAGAAATAATTTCCCTTGATGACAGTCTGAACTGTTATAATTTTCTTATAGCTTGTATCTTCTAATGATCACCTTCCTCGGGTGTGTGTCATTGTGTCTCTTCTTGCTTACTCCAAATCTTCTTCATTGTGTATCAAAGCCAAAACCGGCATCGTCGGGTCGATCTTCAAATATGATTGAATCTGATCGACTGATCGGGTCAGACACTTCTAGGCCTGGGCTCTCATCTTGGTAAGTGAAATCCCTTTACTACCATTTCTCATACTTTGATTCTTTTTAGGTCCGAAAATCACCATCAACAACTACAAAATTGCTTCATTGAGGCATTCTGCGGAACACTTGTCAACAAGTATCAAACACTTGTCTCCAAGGGGCGTGGCTTGGTGGTGTAGAGTTCAAGATCTCACCTTGAGGTCTTGGGTTCGAATCTAGGGAGTGCATTTCTTGTAAGAGCCTGAGACTGCTGGGGTTTTTACCTGCTCTGCTTAAGCCCGAAAGATCAAACACTTTATTTTAACTCCGAGGAGAATTTTCAAGTATATCCCAAGAATGTGACTGCATAATTAATTAATCGTTTAAAATAGAAAGAACTTTTTCTCAATGAGTTGGAATTTCCCCAGCAACAACAAATAAAGAAAAATTGGAAACAAACGAGGTTTAACATACGTGCAAGATAAAGTTGTATGGGACTAACAAGAGAAACATGTGGGGAAACGCCCTGAGAAAGCTCTCATGAAAAATCAAAATTGCTTTGGATAATATTATAAGTGCTTTCTAGCAATACAAACACTCATTTTCTTACTTTAGCTTTTTTACTTTGTTTTATTCTAGCTTTCTGTAAAAAGTTTTAGTGGCCATTCAGAATTGCATATACATTTACACTTAATTCTATTAGGCATTGAATTTTAGCCAACTTGGATTTTCTTCAATGTTTTGATTGTGACCAACTGACCATTGAGATAAGGGAACCTAGTTGAATGAAATGTAAAATTGCACATACCTTACGATTGAAATTCCTCAATATAGTTCATTGTTGCTCTCTGTGTCTGTCATAATACATGCATGAACCTTTCAAGGCATAATAAGCTTCAAAAAGGTCCAAAGCTCCCAATTATAAGCAGTTGAGCCACATAACGGCCCTGAGTTGTCTTAAACTTTATAAGACCATAGATCAGTTCTTAAAATAGAGTCCCTACTAATAAAGGATATAAAATAAAAATATAAGTCATATTATACATTGAAATTTGAAATCTATGGATTCGAGGCCCTAATTTTATGTCAAATTTAGGAACTCAATCCAACCGACTATGTCGATTCTCTTCTCTGCGGAACTGGATCAGATCTAAGATTTTACATAGGACAAGCTAAATAATGACTTCATTATATATTTTGTGTGGAGGCGCATAGAGGAAGTTTCCTTGAAAAAAAACACATCAAATAAAGAGAGATCAGAAAACTTATTCTTATTTGAAAATATGACTACAGAATAAGAAATAAACTTTACAATGCAAAATATTATAAAAATAATCAAAGTAGTACTGTACAAAATTTATTGAAAATGTTTTGAAGTTCAATAATAAAGTGAGTAAAAGATTAAATTAATAATTGTGTTATTTCTATTTTGAACATTCTTATAATATATTGAATTTCGAAAACCTAAGTGTCAGACTTAACCATAAAGGATATAGCAGTTAACTTGGTAAGGATTAGGCATATATTTAAAAAAAAAAAGAAGCTATTATATTCTTATCTGAAAACTTATAAAAGTACAGAGATACAAATGTTATTATACTATTAGAATATAATAATTTTTTTTCTAAGGTTAGGCTGGATTGTCGGCCGCGAAACAACGTATGTCGATGCCTGAACGGTTTAATTAGAAATTGGCCGCAAATCGTTTTATGGGTGATTTGAGTGATTTATTATTAATATGATATAATCGAGAATTAATCATAAATTTATCAGTAAGGGTAAAGTTGATATTTCGTTTGACTGAAAATAAAAAATTCAAAACTCATTTCTAATTAAGATCCTCCAAAAATCATTAGAAATATTTATTTATAATGAAAAAGACTAAACAATAATAAAATTGAGAGAAATTACTAAAGTTTTTAAAAAAGAAGAAGAAGATTGATCTTTTGCAAATTAATTGACCGAAAATCACCAACTAAATTGATGATTTTTTATTAAAAAAAAAAAGAAAAGAAAAGAAAAGAAAAAAGAACCACAATGTCTTACAAAACTTGATCGATCTGATAGGGATGGATAAGCAATCACAAAAATAGATAAGACTCGAATGCTATCACCCTAAAACCCTATAAGGATGTTACTGAGGTTAGGCCTGGGTTGTCCCCTATGGGGAAATTATGTTGATACCCAAATTTTTATAAATAAATTTAAAAAAAAAAAAAAAAAAACTCTAAAAACGTTTGGGGTTTATTTGAAATTTACAACATTATATGTAAATTTAATATTGACCCCTTAACTTTCTAGTTTCTGTATTTTGGTCTCCAAAAGTTTGTTATTTATCTATTATGGCTCCACTGAGACTGAACCATTCCACGTCCACCAGTGCATGAGAGCATATCTGAAATAAAGCGAGAGACAAAATATACTGTAATGGGGAGGCAACCAGAAGTGGAGAGGACGAGAAAAAAAGATTCGTAGTCCTGCCCAAATTTACTTTATGTACACATCAATTTGGCATCATATTCTAGTTGCCTGCCTGCCTAGCTAGCTATATATCATCTCTACAAATTAATAATGAAGAGTCGTATTTATGAATATACCAATATTTATTAGCCGATGTGTACTAAAGTTATGAAACATCCACTCATGTCAACTTGAATGAGTAAATTCAACATAGCTTGTAAGTGCTTCTTAGCAACATGCTCAAATTGTTAAGTTCCCTGAAAAAAATTTCTAAATGCAACGTCTTGATTAATGGAAGTTTGTTCCATGTACTTGTCTTCGGTGCTGAATTGGGCTTAGTTTTTTTTTTTATCAATTGTGATTAATAGATAATTATTGAATAAGAATTTATATGTAATTAAATTTCAATCATTCATTATTATTAATGAATGCGTTTGTGATAAAAAATTTATCACACATACACTTTTTTTTTTGGAATAGTTGAAAACCTCACCGCCAAACCACCTCTTTCATGGCTTAAAGTCGATCTTCATATATAGTGAAACTTGACGGTTGCCCAACACATATTTAGATGTTTTCTACGTTCTAAAGTGTTTGATGGTTATGCTGAATACATCCATGCTTTTGTTGCAGAAATATTTAAATATTTGTTCTAAAAAACAACTTCATTAGATCCCACTTTGAGTGACTATAAGTTGGCGGCCAAACAGAAATAGGTAAGTACCACAATTTGTGAGACAATCCACCGACTATACGTAAACACGATTGAAATATTCTATTTTATGAGACCGGTCGAATATAAGTTTAAGTTATAGTTGCTGATTGCTACGCGAACGTTACTTGTAATTGTGATGAGTTCACTTGATCGGATAAAGCTCACTCTCAGTCTTTGAATCTTTTTTTTCATGATGTTGATGTCTTTCATAATTATAGATTCTCTTAATTGTTTTTTCCTCTTTCTTTGCTCTTGTTTATTGAAGTTTTTGGGAGGCTACTACTTTTTCATTTCTCAGGTTTTCCCTTAGATTTATTGAAAAATATTTTGACGAGACCAATACCTTCCTTTGTTTAGCTTAGGTTTTTCTTTATTTCTTTTAATGCTCTGTATTGAACTTTATTTATGTAAGATAAAATTGAAATTACCTATAAGTACTAACGACAAACAAACTTTATATCCAAGGGGGTGAATTGGGTTACGAATAAAATATGCGGAATTAAAAGTCTTTGCCGATTTTAAGCTATTTTACCAATAAGCCCTAAGTTGATTTTCTCTATTTCAATATATCACATATATGCAAGTTTCTAAGTAATAAGCATGTAAATAAATCAAATTTGCAATAAGTAAATAGTGTAAGGATAGAGAAAATGACACAGAGATTTATAGTGGTTCGGCCAACAATGCCTACGTCCACTCCCCCAAGCCGTGCTTGAAGCTTTTCACTATCAACCGAGTTTTTACCGTGGCTCACTCGCAACCAAGAGTTTTACGCAATGTGCACTCCAAACTTTTACACTTTAATTTTTAGATCAAGGCTCACTCAAAAACCTCTACAATGAGTTTTCTTCGTAGACGCACTCACAAACCTTTTCAAATTACCCAAACGATGGGATTTCAAAAACCACAAGTGTTTTGAATAAAATATTTGTAAACACACTTGGGCACTCACAAAGATAAGAAGATTTAAGATGTGAGTTTCTCACCCAAATGTATCAAAGCTCACTAATATGAATATGAAGATGAAATATGAGCTTTTTCAAATGTAGAGAGTGTAAAATGATTTGAAGATGGTTATAAACTCTCAAGAATATTTTGACATGATTAGAGGATGAATATATGTGCAAGAGATGTGGAAAATGATGAATTTATAGATTTTGCACAAAGCTAGCCGTTCATAGCCGTTTTAAGGTCTGAAACAGGTATGGGACCGGTATGCCGGTCAAACGGCTCAAAAAATGACCGTTGGGACCTCTGGAACCGATATGCCGGTTACAAGGACCGGTATGCCAGTTTAAAGACCGGTATGCCGATTATGAGACCGGTATGCCTGTTTCTGATGACTAGTTGACAGCACTCGGTATTTTATCCATAACTTGCTATAGAAAATTCCAAATCATGATACGTAAATTTCTATATACACTAGACACGTAAATTTCAAGACTATGGGTCACTGGTTCGCCAAATAAATCTGATTGTCATTCACTATGAAAGGTTCAAGGCGAAAGCTACCTATTTCGATGCAGTTTTATTTCACGAAAACTCTCTCAAGTGTCTGCATTAATATTTAGAGAATTGTGGGGGATTGTTGTAAATTCTCTAAATATATAGTATGGATGAAGGATGGTCATGTCCCTTGGGTAGTGTCCTATGGGAAGGGCACAAACATGTAGGGACATGTCTTCTAAAATTGGAAGAACACACCTCTAGGCTCCAAAAGGTACATGGAATGAGTATAACCCTTAGGAGGGTTACATTCCAAACCAAAGAGTGCCCTTAAAGGCACCATTTCATGCCTATATAAAGGAGCCTTGTGCTCATTCTTGAAAAATCCAGAATTACAAGTCTCATACATGTGTCATAGAGAGTCTTTTGAGTAAAAGAGAGTTTTCACCACGGTCTTTGTTCAAGATCTTGTTAAGGAGTGCCCTTTCAACAAGAAGCATCAAGGAATTCTGGGAGAACGTTAGCCACATAGTATCCATAGAGCACCGAGGCGGGGGCTAATAAGTTCTTAAGGACAGAGGAAACTCGACTTGGACTTAAAGTTTCATAAGTTTTCTACATTTTTCCAGGTTTTTCTTACTTTCCTAAGTTTATGGTTTATGTTTAAATATTGGCATGATTCCATTGTTATGTTCTAGTTTTAGAATGATTATGATTGAATTCGCATGTTAAATTCGTTTGATAGCACTTATTTTATACAACAGAGTAAAATCTAGGCTCGAGGGATGGTTGAGTAAACTTCTCTCTCTGGCTTGTCGTACTAAACTTATCTGTTAGGTTCTCCCTAGCTACCTATCTTATGTGTAAGCTTGACCTCCTCTCCTCCATCAAATCCAAGGTTGATGTCATAATTTTATTCTCTCAAGTGATTTTCACAAACGCAAAATTGCTTTTATTACTTGGGACCGCATATATTGCCCTAAAGAGGAAGGTGGCTTAGGCATTCGCAAGCTTGAGGATCTTAATAGGAGTTGCTTACTAAAGAAGGTTTGTGATATTCATCAAGAGGATAGCTTGAACTGGAATATCTTCGTAAGCGATATGATTTCACTAATTATTCTCGCCAGTTTAATTGCTCATCCCTCTGGCTTGGTTTTCGTCGGGTCATTCCTGATTTTTTTAGAGGTCAGAAATGGTACATTGGGTCTGGCTCTAATGTGAATCTCTGGCATGACATTTGCCTGGATGCTCCTATGGTTGCTAGTGATTCAGGTCAGATTGCTAGTAGGGTCTCAGATATTATTAAAGATGGAAGTTGGTCTCTTCCCACTATAAAAAAGAAGGTCTTTAGCGTCAAAAACTATTGACGTTAAAAGAACGTCTATTGATGCTAAAGATCATTAGTGTTGAAAATTTTCGTCATTAATTTTCGACGCTAAAATATGGACGAGAAAGACAATTAGCGTCAAAATTAAAATTTGGACGCTAAAGTACAACATTTTGCGTTAAAACAGTTTCGACGATAAATTAGAGTCCTTTAGCACGCTAAATCACGTACTTGGCGACGAATATTTTTGACGCCAAATGATTTTATAATTAATAAAAAAAACTTATACTTTTAACGTCGAATATTTTGACGCTAAAGATGAAATAATATTACAATATAAATATTATTTTATTAATTTTAGCGTCGAATACTTTGACACTAAAGGGTCTAAGAAAATTATTATTTAAGGAATCGTTAACTTCGAAACATTCAGATTTTTTTTTTGAAAAATATTATTATAATAAAAATAATTATACTGAATAATAGTAAAATTATTTTTATTCTAATCAATATTTTCGTTCTTATAAATTTAATATATATATATATATAATTAAATTTATAATTAAATTTTATTAAATAAAATAAATACATAGTCTATTAACAATCACCGCTATTATGAATGTTTATATTAATGAAAATAACAATCATTGCTACTGAGATGGAGGGGCGGTCGATGCAGTCTGGCCGAATGAGGCCTCCAGCATATGCCTGAAAGTCCTCATCTGCTAGTCGAACTCCTGCATCTTCTTGTCCTCCTCGACCTGCTGTAGCTTCTCTTGGGTCTTCTTCATCTCTTCTTTGGTATTGTCCAACTCTTCTTTGGTGCTGGCTAGCTGTTCTTGAAGGCACGATTGAGTAGAAGAAGAAACAATAGTCCGTCCAGATGACATCGGCTTCTTATGAGTGCCAAGTCTGACGTTGTACGCTGTCTGGTTCTTGAAAACCAAGAAAAATGGGAAGTATAGGTGGTTTTAGGCTTATAAAGACCCTTTAGCGTCGAAATAGAAACTTTCGACGCTAAATGTTAAACTTATTTCGACACTAAAGGTAATAGGATTGTCGATGGGTTGTCAGAATCCTTTAGCATCGAAATATATATTTCGACGCAAAATGTATGACTTTTACCGTGGATATATTATATTCAACGAAAAAGGGAAAAGTTTTTAACGGTGAAATAATTTTCGACGCTTAATGTCATACATTTTGTGTCGAAATATAAAGATGTATTACTTGCATCGAAATAATTTTCGACGCAAATGACCTAATTTGTTAGCGTCGAATATTGATTTTCGACTCTTTAACATCGAATTATTTTTCAACGCTAAAAGTAACATTTCCTGCGGTGTCTTTCAGATTTTGATAATATTTTTTTCACAGCTTCGTTACCACCTCTTTAATATTACGATCCCTACTTCCAGCGGGCTTGATAGGCGAATCTGGAAGAGTTCTCAAAAGGTGCCTTGACTCTTAAAGACAGCTATAACTTTGTTCGGACTCCTTCCCAGTTGGTTAGTTGATCTTTTATTATCTGGAAATCTTTTGTTCTCCTTAATTGTTTTAGTCTGATTTGGTGTTCTCTTCTTAATTGTCTTCCTACGAATGACATTCTTCAATCTCGTGGGATTATTACCGTCTCGGCAGATCATCTATTTTCTTGATGAGACTTTGCTAGACCGCTTTCGAACTGACTTGGTTCTCGCTTCAAAACTTCTATTCGGACCGACTCCCTTACATCTCTTTGGAAGGATATCATAAGTAAATGCTTTAGTCCTCAGCTTTGGAATCTTTGGATCTTTGATCTTCTTCTCTATTTGGAAGACTCGTTCTATCACCCACATCCTTTTTCTAGTAGGTTCTTGTCCAGGTTACTCTTTTGCTTCGGACAAAGATATTATGGCCAACATTGGTATCCCTCATAAGTACTGTAAAGCTCCTACGTGCCAAACTCTTTATTGGCGTTGCCCTCGAGTGGGTTGGGTCAAGGTTAATATAGATGGTCTGTCTAAAGGCAATCCTGACAATGTTTCTTGTAGCGCTATTTTCCGTAACTATTGCAGGCATATTTGGGTAGTTTCAATAGTCCTATTGGTCACCACACTGCGTTCTTCGTGGAATTTATGGCTATTATTTTGGCTATCAAGGAAGCTTTCAAGAGGGACTGATTTTATCTCTGGCTTGAGAGTGATTCTCTTTTAGTCATTAAGCTTTTGGGAAATTCTTTTGTTATTCCCCCTTGGTATCTTCGAAACCGTTGGCTTAATTGCCAACACTTGCTCTCCAATATGTCTCTTCATTTCTCTCACTCTTATAGAGAAACGAATGGTGCAGCATATTATCTGGCTAATCTGGGACTTGGGCTTGGCTGTCAGGATCTTATTTGGTGGAATGACCCGCCTTTGGAAGTTCAGAGCTTTATTCCTTATGATACAAATGGGTTCCTTAAATTTCGGTTCAGTTAGCTTTTGACAGCACATCTTTGGCCATTGTTACCCATTACTTTTGATCACTATTCTCTGTCTGCGCCAGTTTCGGTCTTTAGATACTTTTTGCTTGTAATCTTATTTGATCACATTAGCTTATCTTGAGGATGGGTTGGTGGCTGGTACTCTTGATTCGAGTTTTTCGCTTCGGGGTTTTACCTTTCAAGTTTTTAATGACGCCAACACACTCTTATCTTTTTAAGTGTTGGCTATCTTAGCTCTCTATCTATGTATTGCAATTTTTTATAGCTCTAGACATGTTGCTTAACACATGATTCGGTAAGATCTTGGGTGCCTATCTAGTTGGGATGCTTGATCTTGCTCTTATGCTTCGTGTTAGGAAACATAATCCCTAATATAATTACATGTTTGTCCTCTTAGGATCTAACCATACATGTATTACTAGTCCTAGATTTATTTACATGCTAATTGAAATAAATCTAAGTTAATCACAACACAATTGCATACCTTAAACTTGTAGAGACCTCTTAATCAAACTTAATTGATTGCTTAACTCAATAAGCAAATGGTCTTATTTATAGGAGGGAAATCAAGTCACTATGCATTGATTACTATTAATCAAATTATTAGGATGCATAATGACATTTGCTAACCCTTACAAAAATGTTAACATCATGGGTGCACCATATGTTCCCCATTTAACATTTCACTAATTGTTGTTACTTAACAACCCTTGTTGTTACTTAATTATTGATTAACAACTCTTGTTGTTACTTAATTATTTGATATTACTAATTGTTGTTATTCAACAACACCAAATAATTAACTTAATAATTTCCAACATGAAATTATTACTAATTGTTGTTATTTAACAACATCAAATAATTTGCTTAATAATTTCCAATTAACAACAATTAATATTATCCAACATCTCCCACTCACACATGATGGGATCAACATTTTTTATTATCTCTACAAGAATAATTCATACTTTGCAATTGTGCCGTGTGACCAGCATACTTCGAGAGCTCACTTGCTATACATCTGTTAGGAATATATAGCCGCTCGAAAAATGGATAGAACCATAGTGGATTATGTATGCAGTATCCTCGATCATTTATCACATTAAATCTCTCTCGATCTCTTTTCGAATGTAATATTTATTTTGTATTCACAATCATGGTTGATCACATAGAATAACACAATTGGTCGACCAGTGAATACAGCTAATGTGATATTACTCATATAATGATCTTTCTCATTTCTCGAATCTCTCAACTTTGATTCAATTCGCTTTTCCAGAGATGTTCTTTCAGATCGAATCTCTCATGATCTTTCAGCAACACTCCAAGATAGCGATCATCAAATCTAAGTTTTAAGAAGCAGACAAGAGTCTAAAGGGTACAATGTGAGATTGAAATAATCTCAAGGGTCTCACACAATATCAAGACTGAGATCTCTACTTGTATTACCCTCAATAGTCACAAATGTACACATGGTATGAAAACATGTGCTACGGTATTCTCTCCTTTCCCATGGAGCGCATGTCTCATAAAATACCGTACAGATTATAGTTCAGACAAACACAATGTCTAACTCATAACTGACATTAAGACAAGTAAGGTGAAACGAACTTATTCACCTTAGGTCATATCATAGAGAAAGTGACCCCATAACGACATTACTTAATTTTCAAGCTTGAGCTCTCTAAATTATCACTCAGATAATTAGCTTAAAAATTTGTCTCATCTCCCATTAACACAAAGTAATGGAGGCGATTGCCCGTGTGAGAGGGCCAATCATTCACTTGTCCGACATACTTCTCATACTAACAATAGTATATTTGTTTAAACATGTATCAACATAATAACATGTAAGCATTGAACACAAATATCAATGAGTATTAACATTAGTAAACATTATTTGGGAAAAATACATATCATAATATGTAAGCACATTAACATTTACGCAATCCCTGAGTTTTTACATGTCTAACAAAGACATCTCTAGGAACAGGCTTGGTCAATGGATCTGCTACCATTTTTGCGTAGAAATGTACTTCATGTTTACCTCTTCTCGTGCAACTATGTCTTTCACAAAGTTATATTTGGTATCTATATGTTTCGTTTTACAATGGAATTTTGGGTCTTTTGTGTAGGCTATCGCTGCTTCACTATCACAGTTAACTAATACTGGACCAGAAACTTCATTTGACATACCCAAATGATCCAAAAACCTTTTCAACCACACAGCCTCTTGTACTGCTGATGAAAAAGCCACAAATTCAGCCTCCATTGTGGATAAGGCTATACAAGATTGTTTCTTACTGCTCCATGAAATGGCACCATTGTTTAGCAAGAAAACAAAACCGGAGGTAGATTTCTTCATTTCATCTAATCTCCTCCCCAGTCAGCATCAGTATAGCCTCTCAATTGCAGATCATTTCCTTGATAACACAATGAGTAATCAGCTGTCCCTCTCAGATACCTAAATATTCTTTTAACTGCTTTCCAATGTGCTAGTCCTGGATTGGATTGGTATCTACTTACCATTCCAACAGTGAAACAGATATCAGGTCTTGTACACAACATTGCGTACATTAAACTTCCAACTGCATTTGCATAAAGAACTTTCTTCATTTGTTCCTTTTCCTGTGGAGTTTCAGGACACAATCTACGACTCAAAGCTTCAGTTTTCGTGATAGGAGTATCAATGGGTTTGCAAGCCTGCATTTGGAAGCGTTCAAGAATTTTCTTTATATATGACTCATGTGAAAGAGATAATAAATTCTTTGAACGATTTCTTGAGATCTTAACCCCAAGAATATATGCAGCTTCACCCATATCTTTCATCTCGAAGTTAGATGATAACCATTCTTTAATATATTTTACAAACTCCTTATCATTTCCGGCTATAAGTATATCATCCACGTACAAAGATAAGATAATGAACTTATTTTTATCTCTCTTGGTGTACACACATGATCCTCATCTATCATTGTGAAATCATTCGAAATGATTGTATTGTGGAATCGTATATACCATTGTCTAGACGATTGCTTGAGACCATATATAGACTTTAAAAGTCTACATACTTTCTCCTTTTCATTTTCTTTTATGAAACCTACTGGTTGTTCCATGTAGATTTCTTCATCAAGTTCTCCATTGAGAAAAGCAGTCTTTACATCCATTTGATGTAATTCTAGATCCATACTTGCTACTATAGCCAGAATCAAGCGAATTGAGGTAAACCTTACAACAGGTGAAAAAGTCTCTTCATAGTCAATTCCTTCATGTTGCTTATACCCTTTTGCCACAAGTCGTGCTTTATATCTTTCGATATTGCCATCGGCATTACGCTTTATTTTAAGAACCCATTTGTTCTTAACAGCTTTACGTCCTTTGGGAAGATCAACCAATTCCCAAACTTGGTTGGACCTCATTGACTCCATCTCTTCTTCCATTGCTTTCATCCATTTTTCCTTAGCAGGACACTGAAGAGCCTCTCTTATGTTTCTAGGTTCTTCATCATCTTGAGGTAGAATCATAAAGGTTTCTCCTTCGATATCGAAACGACGTCGAGGAATGCCTATACGATTACTACGTCGCAATTGGGATTCTAGTGGTGGAACTGATTCCTCACTTTCGATATTATTCCCATTTGGATCGTGCACATTGCTCCCACTAGGATTATGTACATCACTCCCACTCGGATCACGTAAATAAGACTCGTGTGAAACTAATTCATCATTTTGAGATTCATGTGAAATAGATTCATCATGTCTTCTCAAATTTCTCTCATTACTCCCACTTGAATTAGGTAAACCCGAGTGTTCACCAATCATGTGATCCTGTGATCTTGAGTTTCATATAGAGATAAATCTTGACCTATCTCTCCCTGCTTAGGAAAATCATTTTCTAAAAATGTGATATCTCGTGATTCAAATTCTGTCACGCCTCCACTTTCATGTTCACCTATGCAAACATATCCTTTTGATTGTTCAGAATATCTTATGAAGATACTCTTTTTTCCTCTTGGGCCTAACTTTCCATGTTCGTGAGAACGCACATGAACATAAGCCGCACAACCCCAAGGTTTTAGAAAGTGAATATCTGTTTACGACCTGTCCATAACTCATATGGTGTGGTGGACACAGATTTAGATGGCACTCGGTTAAGTACATATGTGGCAGTTAATAATGCATCACCCCAATAGGTTATAGGCAAATTTGCTTGTGCCATTATAGACCTAACCATCTCAAGAAGAGTTCTATTTCTTCTTTCCGCAACACCATTTTGTTGAGGAGTAGCAGGAGTAGTCAACTGACGACTAATTCCTTTTTCATCACATAATTCTCTGAACTGATCAATAACTCACGACCACGGTCAGTGCGTAGTGCTTTAATTTTCTTATCTAATTGATTTTCTGTCAAATTCATAAATTTCTTGAAACATTCTAATGCTTCGGATTTATGAGCAATCAAATAGACATAACCAAAGCGAGTAAAATCATCTATAAATGTGATGAAATAAGATGCTCCATGCCTTGCCCTGACATTCATTGGACCACAGATATCTGAATGAATTAATTGTAATGGAAATTCTGCTCTAGTCCCTTTTCCAAATGGTTTTCTCGCAGTTTTTCCTGCCAAACAATATTCACAGGTTGACAATTCTACCTTTTCATATTTCCCAGAAAGCCTTCTTTGGCTAATCTGTTCATTCTTTGTTGGCCAATGTGGCCAAGTCTAGCATGCCACACAATTACATCACCATCATATGGACAGTTGAAGTAACAAACGAAAAACTGGAATTGTGATTGAAACACTCAACATTCAATACAATAAAACCATCAAGAAAATAACCAGAACCATAGTGTATTGTACCTAAGTACAAATCAACACCAAATTTATGGAAGTTCAAATTGAAACCTAAATTAACCAAAACCAACACAGATACTAAATTTCGACGAATTTGTGGAGCAAACAATACATCATGTAGTAGTAAAGTTTTTCCACCATGCATGACTAACTTGCATGTTCCTATGCCTTTGACTTCAACCCGTGAGTTGTTGCCAACATATATCCACTTCACCCCAGGTGAAATTCGCCGAAATTCCACGAAGGCATCTCTATCCTTCGCTACATGGTCTGTGGCTCCTGAGTCTACAGTCCACAAAGGATTAGATTCAGTTAGAAAGATTGAACTTGAAACACATATTTCATTTAAATATGCACGAAAGGTATTCACCTTTTTAGGCTCAGTGCAGTCACGAGCAAAATGACCTTTCTTACCACAGTTAAAACATTTAACCTTTGCCATGTTTTTCTTTTTGGTAGGACGTTTTCCTTTCCCATGTTGATTGGTTTTCTGTTTCTTTTCTGGCTTAGAAGAATTTTGTTCTTTTCCGAAATGGAACCCACCACCATGAAATTTTCTTTTCTTTTTGAAACCCCCTGGTTTGCTAGTTTCTGTCATATACACTTCAGCATTTGACTTAGCAGCCGCAAGGCGGTCGCTTTCTAATTCAAGGTGACGTTTGGCATCATCAAAGGTTTTGATGCTCTCATTTTGGGTCAAATGCATTTTCATATGCTCCCAGCTATTTGGAAGAGAACGAATGACCGCTTGGATTTTCTGTTCATCTGTAAGAACATGTCCAGCATCTGCCAGTTCAGTAATCATGTTTGACATTTGCCTCAAGTGTTTTGACATAGTGAACTCAGGACGTTTCTTGTATGTGTCAACTTGATTGTCAGTGACCTGAGTTTGGTATTGAGGTACTACCAAACTTTTCAGCTAGTGTGGACCACATGTCCTTAGCCATGTCATATTTCCTGAACTCTTTCATTAGGTCATTATCCATACTGCTCAGCAACGTAATGCGGGCAATGGAATTCTTTTTCTTCCAGGCCTCATAAGCCTCTCGGTCTCGCCTGTGTTGGGCCGTAGTGCCCTGTTCAGGTTCATCCATGCTCATTTTCAAAGTTTCAAGAACCTCTTGTTCTTCTAGCACATATTGGATTTTCATGCTCCAAATTTCATAATTATCGCCATTCAGTTTCTCACCCTTGTTGAGTTCAGCAATAATGTTCTTTGTTGCGGAAGCCATATTAAAAACACAAAGTTTCTACAGACATTCATGCACAATTGTTAATACTTTTATTTATTTTATCATGAAACAAATTATGTTTAATAAAATTCTTCAATGGGGTTGGAGTCAAAAGGCCACTATGTGTCCAATCATCATCCAATTACCCAATGTAAAAATATTATCAACATAATCAATCATGTAAAATCATTTTCTAAAAAATTACATAAATTCTTAGAACATCTTAATCATGCGACCATTGTACATGACAATCATTGATTTAATTACATAAATTCAAAATCAACATGAAACATTCATACATATAAATACAATAATTACATGCCATGAAGAAGTAACATAATTACACACATAAATATTAACATAGTTTTATCATAGAAAAACTAATATCTAACACTTAAAACTTTTCCGGTTCTAGTGTTCCAACGAATAAAAGTCTTTGGATAAGAATCCTCAAATTCTTTCGGTAACTGGTAATTGATCTTGGACAACATGGAAAACCTATTGCAAATTTCGGATCCTTGCAACGTTTCCGAGACATCAAGGGAAAAATGGTATTATTTGCCTTAGATTGAAGATACTCAATCGCTAACCTCTCAATGGCTATGTTGTATTGAACACGTAGTTCTTCTGTATGAGTTACTAATTTCCAATATCAGTAAGCCTTTTTTGCCATATTTCCGGAGAGTATTTCGTAGGTATCTCAGTCTGTTTGGTTGTCCTATCCAATTACCCTCCCATATAGATTCTTGTAACATGTTATTGAAGGTGATTATATGCGAGAATCATATCATCATCTTCTTTCATCCGATATTTATCCAAATCCAGCAACATGTCTTTCAATCTTTCACTGTGGGCGGGTGTCATAACTCTTTTTGCAGTTCTTGTCTGATCGGCATGATTTTTCTGCAACAAATACAAAGAAAAATCAATATAATGAAACACAAAGTTACATTAACGAAATAAACATCACAAAGACATTCATTTCATAAACACAAAGTTTATATGATAAAACAAATTTATCATGGCCGATTAGTATAATATGCAAAAGGAATAGACATTTAATCATGACAGATCGGAATTACCAAAGCAAACCGATACATACATGACCAACACGGGCCAACGCAGATGTCCACGCGCCATCCACGCGCCACAAGAGTGTCACACGCGCCTCCACGCGCCTCCACGCGCCGGCCAAGGGCTCCCACTCGCCCTCACGCGCCCTCACGCGCCGGCCAGCTTCGGCCAAGTTACACGCGCAGACGACATGTCGTCCGCGAGTTCTGTGTCTGTATGACATGTCGGTTCTTTGTTGAAGACGCAGACGACTTGTCGTCTATCTTCTATCCGGATGACATGTCGGTTGAGCTCATTATTCGCGTACGACTTGTCGTACACTTATTCGGACGACTTGTCGTCCTATTTCCTAAATACCGGATGACATGTAGTACGGCTATTCTGGGAGTGTTTTTCTGGGAAAAACAGATTCATCTAGCCAACTTCTAGGGTCCATATCTATCTCAATTTTAATTCAAATTAAGCAAATGATATACCAAATTGAAGATCTCATGACGTAGTTTTCAAAACATATTTGAACATGCGATTATCAATTTTCTACATAGAGTTATTACGGCCCAAAGTTGGAAGAAAATCATTTTTGAAAAACAAAAACCAGAAACATTTTCAACATTTTCATGCTTGTTCATGCAATTTTGTATAATCCAACTAGAATACATGCATTTAAGCTACTGATACCAATGTTAGGAAACATAATCCCTAATATAATTACATGTTTGTCCTCTTAGGATCTAACCATACATGTATTACTAGTCTAGATTTATTTACATGCTAATTGAAATAAATCTAAGTTAATCACAACACAATTGCATACCTTAAACTTGTAGAGACCTCTTAATCAAACTTAATTGATTGCTTAACTCAATAAGCAAATGGTCTTATTTATAGGAGGGAAATCAAGTCACTATGCATTGATTACTATTAATCAAATTATTAGGATGCATAATGACATTTGCTAACCCTTACAAAAATGTTAACATCATGGGTGCACCATATGTTCCCCATTTAACATTTCACTAATTGTTGTTACTTAACAACCCTTGTTGTTACTTAATTATTTGATTAACAACTCTTGTTGTTTACTTAATTATTTATATATTACTAATTGTTGTTATTCAACAACACCAAATAATTAACTTAAGAATTTCCAACATGAAATTATTACTAATTGTTGTTATTTAACAACATCAAATAATTTGCTTAATAATTTCCAATTAACAACAATTAATATTATCCAACACTTCGTTTGTCAAAGAGTGCATTAATTTAAAAAAAATATATGCTCTCTCTACGCGTGCCCGCATGGGTGAAAATCCCAACTCCGATTGGTTTGATCAATGTGCACCCCGTATGTCCTGCATACACGAATTCCGACATTTGTCAAGTCATATTCGATATAGCCATGTTTTGCAACCTTCTTGATAATTTTTTTACTCTTCAACTGATTGTAATAGTTGAATTAATTGCTAGAATTAATTAATATGTTGATTGCTAGAATTAATTAAAGAATTGATTGCTAGAATAAATTAATGAATTGATTACTAGAATTTAATATGAGAGTTACGAATTTGAATAATTATAAAATTAATGACTATAATTAAATTCAATAATTATGAATTTGCAAAGTTATAATTGATTAATTATCAAATTAATATGACTGGTACAATTTTTCGAATTTCCCATAAATGGCTATATATTGGTTCGATCCTTAGAGTTCAAGAGAGAACACACAACAAAACACATACCAACTTCACTATTTTATTTTATTTTTGTCGTTATCACATTCTTTTGTTTTTGTCTTGAAAGAGTTTGGGCATATTAGAAGTTCGTCGGAAATAACTTGGTGGTGCGCTAAAGATATTTCGTCCCGTTGTATCCTTGGAAATAAATGCCAAAACGATCCTAAACACCAATAGTAGGAGACGAATCTGTTTTAAAAATATCGTGTCCTACACAAACTTCAGGTTTTATCTCTATATTTATGTTTTATTTACAGTTTCGATTTTATTTATTTCATATTTAATCAATTCAATTTCAGAATTTATTACATTTTTTGTTACAAAGATAATGAAGAGCATTTGTATTCATAATGAGACTCTTGAAAACTCAAAAAGCTTCGAGCTAGAATTAATCAAAGCAATCCTGTCCATTTAGTCAAAAGTTAGGGGTGTCCTATAGCTATAGACGTCCATGGAGTTGGGACTTCTGTTGTGATTAAACACATAATAATAGAGGTGATTGGAGAGAAAACTCTTCTTTTATATTACTCACAAAAGAATTACAAAGCTTACAAATCAAAGCTTTACAAAAAACTCTCACACCACTTTACTCTCTATTCTCACTCAATTTCGGATTTCTGGGATACTGAAACAATGGATTTAAGGCTCAATTTATAGTGCCCAAACCGCGTGAACAGTGCCACGCGGTTTGGCACTTGCTGGACATGTTTACAACTTGCTTTGCATGCAAGCTGGAGTGCCAAAGTTTTCAACCTAAACTTTCGGTGCACTTTATTTTGTTGTGAGCAACTTCAATGTTGTTGTCTTCAACAAATCTCCCCCTCGGTGAAGATTTCCCAAAATCTGAGCCGACCATTAATCATCCAAATCGGATCCTCCAAAGGATCCTCCCCTGGCTGCATCTGTATGACTGCCTACGTACCCTGAGTTGGGATCAAGCCAATCGTAGTTCTCTGAATCTCCCCACTCTGACTATGTGGAGAGTTTTGTCATCCCGGCTATGGCACGACATATTTCAAGCTTCTCCTTCGGTAAAACCTTCGTGAACATATCGGCACCGTTGTCGTCGGTGTGAATTTTCCTGAGTTCTAACAGCCTGGAGCTCAGGACGTCCCGTATCCAGTGATACCTCACATCGATATGTTTTGACCTCGAATGGAATGTTGAATTTTTACCGAGATAGATAGCACTCTGGCTATCGCAGTACAAAATGTACTTCTTCTGCTTGAAACCCATTTCCTGGACGAATGTCTTCATCCACAGTAATTCCTTGCAAGCTTCTGTAACTGCAATGAATTCTGCCTCTGTTGTAGAAAGTGCAACACACCTCTGCAACCTCGACTGCCATGCCACAGCTCCTCCTGAGAGAGTAATTAGATACCCCGAAGTAGACTTTCGGTATCCACATCTCCTGCCATATCTGAATCGGTGTAGCCCATCAACACTGGTTTGTCGCTGCTTCCAAAACATAATCTCATCTTGGATGTGCCTCGAAGATACCGCATAATCCATTTGATAGCATTCCAGTGTTCCCGTCCTGGGTTTGACATAAACCGGCTGACCAATCCAACTGCGTGTGCTAAGTCTGGCCTCGTGCACACCATGGCATACATTAACTTCCCACTGCTGAGGTGTATGGAACCTGTTTCATTTCCTCCTTCTCTGACTCAGTAGAGGGACTCTGTCTCGTACTCAATCTAAAATGGGTAGCAAGAGGAGTGCTAACCGCTTTAGCCTTGTCCATCTGGAATCTATGAAGTACCTTCTCGATGTACTCCTCCTGTGACAAGTATAATTTCTTAGCTTTCCGATCACGACCGATCCCGATGCCAAGAATCTGCTTAGCTGGCCCCAAGTCTTTCATCTCAAAAGACTTACTCAGTTGCTGCTTCAAATTATCAATCCTCGATTGATTCCGGCCAACTATCAACATATCATCTACATATAACAGTAAGATGATAAAATCCTCGTCAGAAAACTTCTGAACGAAAACACAATGGTCTGAAGTAGTCTTCTTGTATCCCTGCTCCCCCATAACTGACTCAAACTTCACGTACCACTGTCTCGGTGCTTGTTTCAAACCGTATAGGCTTTTCATGAGTCTGCACACAAAGTCCTCTTTCCCTCTGACTCTGAAGCCTTCTGGTGCTCCATGTAAATTTCTTCTTCCAGATCTCTGTGAAGAAATGCGGTCTTGACATCCATCTGCTCAACTTCCAGGTCGAGGCTTGCTGCTAAGCTGAGCACCACTCTGATAGATGACATCTTCACAACTGGAGAGAAGATTTCATCGAAGTCAATGCCTTTCCTCTGATTGAATCCCTTGACAACTAATCTGGCTTTGTACCTGGGTTGTGAAGTATGCTCCTGTTGCTTCACCCTGTACACCCATTTGTTCTTCAAAGCCCGTTTGCCTCTTGGCAATTTCACCAACTCAAAAGTGTGATTGTCATGCAAAGATTTCATCTCATCTTGCATGGCTTCCTCCCACTTTTCTTTGTCATCTGTTTCCACAGCCTCCTGGTAGCTCTCGGGTTCTCCCCCGTCAGTAAGCAGCACATACTCATATGCAGAGTATTTGGTTGAAGGTCGCCTCTCTCTGTCAGACCTTCTCTGTGGAACTGTTGGTGGAACTTCTGGTACTGGTAGTTGATCATGATCATCATCTCTGGGAGCTTCATCACCTGTACCCTCCTGTCTGGGAACCTCATCTTCAACTCGTACTGGCACTGGTGTATGAGGTTCTGGATTCACATTTCTGTATTGCTGGGGCATTGTCTTCAATTCCTTCCGGATATCTTCTATGATCTGGTCTTCAACAAAGACAACATCTCGGCTCCTAACGATCTTCTTCTCCACATGATCATACAATTTGTAGCCGAAATCATCCTGACCATAGCCAATAAAGACACACTTTCGCGTCTTAGCATCAAGTTTGGATCTCTCGTCCTTTGGGATGTGTACAAAAGCTTTGCACCCAAAGACGTGCAAGTGTTGGTATGACACTTCTTTACCTGTCCAGGCTTGGTTAGGAACATTACCTTTCAGTGCGACCGCTGGGGACATGTTCAAAACATGTACTGTTGTGTTGAGTGCCTCCCCCCAAAATGTCTTCGGCAGCTTGGCTTGTGACAGCAAGCTTCTGACCCTTCGCACAAGGTTCTGTTCATCCTCTCAGCTAGGCCATTCAGCTGAGGTGTCTTCAGAGGTGTCGTTTGATGTCGGATTCCTTGCGTCTTGCAATACTGATCAAACGGACCTCTGTATTCTCCACCGTTGTCTGTTCTGATGCATTTGAGTTTCTTACCGGTTTTTCTCTCCACCAGGGCGTGAAACTCCTTGAACACTCCCAACACTTGATCTTTTCTCTTCAAGGTGTATGCCCAGATCTTCCTTGAATGATCATCAATGAATGTCACAAAATACAGTGACCCACCAAGTGTTCGTGTCTGCATCGGACCACATACATCTGAATGTATGAGATCTAGTACCTCCGGTTTCCGCTGAGGCGGGGAGCTCTGGAAGGACACTCTGTTCTGCTTTCCAGCCATGCAGTGTTCACACTTCCGTAAGTGTGAGTTCTTCAATTCGGGAAGAACATTCCTCATGCGTAGTATCTCCATCCCCGTTTGACTCATGTGACCGAGCTTTTTATGCCATAGCTCGGCTGCCTCATTACTGTTAACTGTATTTATGCTACTATTTGAAAGCTTAGCATGCATCAAATACAGAGTTGAATCTTTCTTACCTCGTGCCACGACCATTGATCCTTTAGTGAGCTTCCAGCATCCGTCACTAAAGGTGCTGCAGAAACCTTCATCATCCAGCTTGCCTGTTGAGATCAGGTTTAACCGGATGTCTGGGATGTGCTTGACTCCATTCAACACTAGCCTTGTCCCGTTCTCTGTTTCAAGGCAGATGTCTCCAATACCGACGGCTTTGGACTGTCCGTCATTCCCCATCCTTACAACACCGTAGTCCCCTGGTGTGTAAGATGAAAAGAAGTCTCTGCGAGATGTGGCGTGTATGGATGCGCCACTATCTATCACCCAACTGGTCTCGTGGCTGGCAAGATTCACAACATCTTCTTCATATATAATATGAAATTCTTTGGAGGTCTTTTCGGTGGTAGTGGCAACTCTTTCTTGATTAGAGTCGCCATCTCTCCTGGACTGCTCGTTCTTCAGTTTGTAGCAATCCCGCTTCATATGGCCTTTCTTTTTACAATGATAGCACTCAATATCTTTAGTTCTTGATTTACCTCGGTTCTTGTCTGGTCTACCTGGGCCTCGGCTCTTACTCCTCCCCCTTCTGGTGTTCTTTTCTGTCACTAGAGCTTCTGAGGTTGAGGCTGATGCTGACTCCTACATTCTCGTCCTCTTTTCTTCCTCGAAGATCATGGTCTTTGCCATTTCAATAGTGACTTTCCCATCTGCGGCTGAATTTATCACCGTAGATCTGAACGTTTCCCAAGATTCTGGTAACGTATTAAGGAGTATTAAGCCATTTACCTCATCACCGAAGTCTATGCCCAATCCAGACAGTTCTTTCATTGTTCCGAGGAAATCGTTGATATGGTCCGCCGCAGTTGTACCTTCCTGGTATTTCAAACCCATCATCTTCTTGATGTAGTACAGCTTGTTGTTTCCAGTCTTTGCTCGGAAAAGCTCCTCCAGCTTTCCCCATAAGACACGTGCATTTGTTTCTTCACTGACATGGTTCACGATACTGTCGTCAATCCACTGACGAATAGTACTGCATGTTTTCTGGTGAAGATTAGCCCACTTTCCATCGGTCATTCCTTCTGGTTTCTGCTCCAGAAATACCGATCCATCATAGTCCTTCACATACATAAGGTCTTTCATCCTTCCTCTCCATGTGAAATAGTTTGTACTGGTTAACAAAACCATTTTTCCGTTGCCCCCATCCATCATAAAAATTCTAAGCATAATTTCAAAAAACGGACCTCACCGTTGCTTCCGGAATGGTCGAAAATGATGGAAATTACACTTCGTTTGTCAAAATCCGACACAGGGACCAAATTGCAAATTCAGAAATTACAGGGGTCAAAGTACAATTTCCAAAAAGTTCAGGGGCCAAAGTGCAATTATGGAAAAGTTCAGGGACTAAATTGCAATTTCCAAAAAGTTCAGGGACTAAATTGAAAATTACTGAAAGTATAGGGGCTCAATTGTAATTTCCAGAAAGTTCAGTGACCTATCTGAAATTTACCAGGCACCGCTGACGTGGCACTGCTGACGTGGCAACTGAGCTGACGTGGCTGCTGACTGGATGCCACGTGTCTGCTGACTGTGTTGCTGACGTGTCCTGCTGACTGGGCTGCTGACTGTGCAAGGTCTGCTGACGTGGCGCTGACTGGACGACACGTGGCGGATGACGTGGTCGTCTTCTTCCTTGAGCAGCGCGTGGAGCGCGTGTCTGCGAGTGGAGCGCGTGGCGAGCTCTCTGACCTGCGCGTGTGGGGCGTGACGCTTCACCGGAGCTCCGTTCGATCGCCGAAAAATACCACCGTGCTCGTCTCGCCGTGAAAAGTCTGATGGTATGCTCAAAATTGATTTTCGACAACTTTCGTCGGAATCGACTTTCCGAACCGAACCTCTGTTTCTGAGTTTCGGGATCCCTCCGAGTAACCTTAGCTCTGATACCACTTGTTGTGATTAAACACACAATAATAGAGGTGATTGGAGAGAAAACTCTTCTTTTTTATTACTCACAAAAGAATTACAAAACTTACAAATCAAAGCTTTACAAAAAACTCTCACACCACTTTACTCTCTATTCTCACTCAATTTCGGATTTCTGGGATACTGAAACAATGGATTAAGGCTCAATTTATAGTGCCCAAACCGCGTGAACAGTGCCACGCGGTTTGGCACTTGTTGGACATGTTTACAGCTTGCTTTGCATGCAAGCTGGAGTGCCAAAGTTTTCAACCTAAACTTTCGGTGTACTTTGTTTTGTTGTGAGCAACTTCAATGTTGCTGTCTTCAACAACTTCAACCATAAGGTTTTGCAATTCAATTGAATAAATCATGTTCCAAGTAACTTTAATGGGAAATACAATATGGTAATAGTTAATAAATAAACAAACAGTTTACTTATTTTAGCAAATAATCCTCAACATTAATTGGCTTAATTGCTTTAAAAAGAAATTTTAAAAGTTAGGCCACTGAGCACTGGACTGATATTTATTCCAAGTTCAAATGTAATTCATGCATTTACACCAAAAAACATCATAATATGGATATTGGTAATGGAAGTCAGAATCCAATGTGAGTTCCCACTAAAAAAACACACAGAATTGAATTGCAGACACGCTGGTACAAGCTGCGAGTGCGTCACCATGAAAGTGGTTATTAGAGAGCTTGCGTTTGAGATTCAAAGTAATTTAAAGCTGGACTGGACACCACCAAGAACAGATCATGGGGGCCTGGTTTGTGGAAGCTTGAGGGAGCACAATTAGGGCAAAGTTTGTAGGCATATATATGCTCATTGATTGGGCCTCACTTCCACAAGTGATGCCACGGTATCTTCCTTGAAATAAATATGGCAACTCTTGTCCATAAGGGTATTGGTGAAAAAAGGAAAAATAATTATTTCATTAAAAAATATTTGAAACTAGACTTTGACATCGGATTCCAATTTCTATGCATGCTTGGTGAAAATTAAAAGAATATCCTTTCTTTGCTACATCAAAAGTTTTGTTACCAACTTATCCTTAAAAATCAACTTATAAAAAAGATGTCATAAGGATTAATGAAGCATCGGCTAATCTCATATTTAGCCAATATAAGATAAATGGACCATAACATTCCACCACACTCTCGAGACCTAACACCTTGTGGCTAGAGTTTGCACTAGTCCAATTAGTTTCAGCTGAACACTACAATATTGACATAGCTCTCTATGCCATATTATTACAATTGGGAGGCATAGTGTTGTTTATGATACTTTGGCACTAGTACAACTAATGTAGTGAAGATTCGTTCGAACAATACAGAAATTTGTTCAAACCAATGTTATTTTTGTTCGACCTTCTAATTGGCCATTCGAACGAAATACGACTTGTTTTTAGTTTTATATATTTTTTCTTATTCTATTTTATTTCGATAAGGCCCATAGGTTTTAGGGTGGCCAAATTAAACTATTAGGGTTAGATTATGATTATGGTCTCATGTAAATGGGTTCTTAAACCCTCTATTGTGTTTTTAGAGATAGACTAATGACACACTCACAAAGTAGTTCTTTATTCTCAAGTCTAAGAGTGTCGAAGTAATAAAATAACTCGGTAAGTTTGGGATCGATCCACATGAAATAGGTTTAATAAGATAAAAGAATAATTCGAGTAAAAATAAAGAGTGAATTGTTTGAAGTGATTGAAAATTTTAAACTAAACTGCAACAATAAAATAAAATGATGGGGCTAGTGGATCCACTTTTAATATTTCAAATTTAGAAATCTTACTTTTTATAATATATAAATTGCCATTATTATCCAGATAATTTATTTCAGGAATTGATTATGCCAAAATAAATAAATTCAGCTATAAAGGCGGTGATAACATTTGTTGATAACAAATCTAGTTAGGTACTAAATTAAGCCGAATAAATAAAACAGCCATATACTGTAACGACCGGTAGTAATTACTACTATCTATGACAATATTATTACTTGCGGGAAAAATGAACGTAAAATAAATCATGATGGGATTCTAATACAGTTATGAAAAGACTTTGGGAACGATGGGTAAATTTCTCGAGGTCCCGAGAAGAAACTGTACCATATGCCCTTTTGAACTATATATGGTATTTTGGGCATAACTTTTTCATACAAACTCGGAATTTTATGAGTTTTATATCGTCGGAAAGATTAGACCAAGACCTACAACTTCCGCGTTATACATTTTTCCAAATTCGGGCCAGAACTAGGCCAAAAAAGCAAGTCAAATTCTAGATGAATAGTGATTTCGGGTTTAAATGGAGATTTCTCAAACTCTCTCCAAATTTCTACACTCTTCTTAAACCTTCCAAATATCATATGAGCCCACTATATAAGGGGCCACTATTCACCATCTTCTAAACAAAATAAAAAACGAAATTGGAGGGGAAATGAGCCACTGCCGAGAGAAAAGGAAAAGGGAAAAGGAAGAGAAAGAAGAAGAGGAAAGAAGAAGAAGAAAGAAAGGAGAAAGGGAGGCAAGAAGAAGAAGATGAGCATCCATTTGGGGGCTTAGCAAATGAAGAAAACTAAGAGAAAAGAGGTGAGAATTCATGACCCATTTTTTGAATTTTGAAGTTTGGATGAATTAAGACCTTTATTGTGTTGGAAACTTGTTTGTGATGATGATAGCATGCTTCTTGACAATCAAAACAAGGGAAAGTTAATGAATTCTAATTTGTGAAGTTTTGGGTAAAATTTGGTAGAATGTGTGTGATAAATTAAGAATTGATTTGATGATGAATTGATGGTTCATTTGGTGAAAATTGAGTGGAAGATGATGTTTTGAATGTTGGTTTTTGTATTGGAAGTGTCGAACAAGGAAGAACAAATAGGGTAGTGAATGAGAACTTGGCAGTGAGTTTGGTATGTAATACCTTCTGGACAGGCTGTGGTATTTAGGTTATAACATAAGTTTTAAATATCCGTTTGACAAGCCGTGAAATTCTGAGTAAACTAGAAACATGGGGGAATATTATATTCAAAATTCAGAATTTTTAGGCTTAAGAGGAGTCGTACCGAATTTTCAAACTTGGCCGCTCTGCAGTGAATTACTAATTCTGTGGTAACAGAACAAGGTCTAAAGAAAACTTTATAATTTGCGTTCTAGAAGTCAAAATCAAGTTCCGTAAAATTCTGGGTACTCTAGACACATAAGGGAGTAGCATATCCAAAATTTAGAATTTTTAGACTTAAGACGAGATCGGAACGAAATTTTGAATTCCGTCGACTTGCTGCCCTAGTGCCCAGTTTTTATGTTGGACAGTCCCTGAAATTCGGTCTATAAGTTGAGTTCCTGAAGTCGGAATTGAGATCCGTAAAAATCAACATATACTAGACATATTAAGAACCATTGTATTAAATTTTCAGCCTTAGATCCATTCCCAATTAATTATGGAGAAATTTCAAAGTTGGTCTACAAACTGTAAATTTCTGGCCGTTAGAATAAAATTAAGTTTCCGCTACCGCACTTGTATAACTCCAAACCTAAGTCCGTGAAATTCATAGATATCATCAATATTCAGCAAGATTGTGTATCCATACATTGTATATTCGATTATGTCGTAAGAAGATGTTTCGAGTTATGCAAACTAACGATCGTATTGATCTTAGATTGATGCCAGGATACTAAGAGGTAGCTCACGCTGTGAATCGCTCTCGATTTACCATAGCTCTGTGAGTGGACATTTTTTTTCTTTCATCTGATTTTTATTTCATATTTTCGTACAGACTTATATTTTTACGCTTTAGGGCGTTAGAAACTTTTCTTTCAGTTACTATGTTATCAAATTATGCTTTGAGAAAGAAAATGCTTTTCAAGAAATAGTGTTACAGTTTTTATGATTTACAACATAGTTTTCATGTTTTCCGGGGCATGAGGTAAAAAATCACCCCAAAATGTAACTTCAGACACAGTTGGAATTGACGGATACAGAGAGCATGTGCACATGTTGAGGACTGAGGGGACGCTCTCAGATCCTCCAGCGGCTAGGGGGACGGCGATACGTAACGCCCCTAGACCCCAGTTTGAGCTTGGGTGGTAGCATAGATCCGCACCCCCAGCTCCAGTTTGTGGCTTGGGGGACGGCAATACGTAACGCCCCAAGACCACCAGTTTCTGAGATAGTAGTGGCATGCTTTGGGGGACGGCGATATGTAACGCCCCAAAGTCACGGATTTGCATTGCTGGCTCCAGTTAGGCGTATGGGGGGACGGCGATACGTAACGCCCTCATACGCCCAAGTTTTCAGACAGAGATACAGATTTTAGAAATGTTTTCAGATTTCAGATTTTATGCAGTTTTCAGAGCTTCAGTACTCAGATTTCGAAATCCAGATTTTAGCAAATCAATTTCAGAAAAATCAGATTTTAGAGACAGTTTCCAGAAACTAAAGTTTCAAAAGCAGTTTAATTTCAGAGAGATATAGCTTTCAGAACAAGTTTTCATACAAAGAAGTTTTTATTAAAAATTGTGGTTTTGGAAATCAAGTTTTCCTTTCAGTTTTCAAGTTTTAGTCCACTCACTTAGATTGTATAGCAATCTAACCCCCTTCAGTTTTAGTTGTTTTGTAGGAATTCTAGAAGGACAAGCTCGGGAGGATGGATACTGATGCAGTCACCAGGGATGGAGTCCACCAGTACAGAGTCACACATCATAAGAGTTCAGTTCAAAGTCATAGTAGTTGTATGCATTGTTAGTATCATACTAGTCTTCATAGATAATCATTAAAAGAGTTGTAAGAAAATGATATTGTGAACTTTCAATTATTAAAAGTAAAAGTATTCTAATGCCTAGTTGAGTTATGATTTGCATATGTAACATTGCATTTGAACAGTTTGGAATACAGTCAGACAGACAGAGGCTTATGGGGTTAGTATTACTATCCCCTGCCGGTAGCATCTCCAGATCAGGGATGTTACAAAGATGTTATCAGAACATGGTCTAGGGAGTCAGTGACTGCAGTGGGCAGAGTGCAGTGGGCAGAGTGCTGGGGTCTTATATACGCAGTATGTCCGGGTTACCCGTATATGAGGCACCACCTCTCCAGTATCCGATCCTCGAGTACGTCCTCAAAGCTTCACAGACAGGTTAGTAAAGTATTCCCAAGCCATTTGAATTACTTTTCCTCATTTTAGTTAAGGATTATTCCATAATTATCTTAGATTACTTCCTGAAGTTCGGTATTAGCTAGGGAACAAGATAGTAAGTCCCAAAGAAAGCTATCCAAGAAAGTATAAGAGAAAAGAGAAAGAGCTAGAAGTGAAGTAAAGAAAGTGCAAGGAGGATTAAGTAGTCAGAAGTAAGAAAGATAGAGATACAGGATCAGATCGGTAAGAAATTACAGGAATCTATTGTAGCCAAGAGAATAGAGAAAACCTTAACAAGTATTAGAGTTTTCCAGTAAAAGTAAGACTCTTTTCCTCCTCAGGAAATTCTTTCAAAAGAATCTCATAGCCTTCGAGATCTTCCTATAGAGGATGAATTTTCCGAGAAACGAAGAATAGCCAGATTATAAACAGAAGTAAGAAACCCAGAATAGCCTTGAGAGCCCCAATGGATCTAGATGCCAAAAAGGATTCCGGATACCCAAACTTTGACTCTGAATTCTCAAGCAAGTAGTAGAAACAGCTAGTTACCTTATTTCCAGAAAATTTGATAAAAAACAAGATCTCGAACTATCTAGTCTTCGAACCCTCCAGTGATAACCAGATACGAGAGTAATTTTGATAGAGCCTACCTCATAAGCATAGATGACCATAAGAGGTCTGACAAGGGTTCACCTATAAACATTGGAGGGCGGATCAGCCCAAAGTCAGTAGAAATCCACGAGAATACACAGAAATAGACCCATAAGGATAAATAGAGTTAGAAATGACAAAGCAACAGTATGAAACGTAAAGTATAGTGCCATAGTCGAAACTTACAGCAAGGATAGAAAATGAGGATTTAGGAAGCAGATACGGAAGATAGATAGGATATAAAAACAGAAACAAACAAGAAATAACGGAATCTATAGTAATGAAAATCAAAGACATGGAGTTATGTAATAAGGGATAATACCAAAACTTGCAGTAAAGATGAGCGGTGACTGGAACAGCAGTTAGTTACCCTAACCGAGTAATCCGATAGATAAAGCCCGACCTATATAGACCCTCATTCTTTCGAGATACCAGTTAAGGAAGTTATTCAGATAGAGTCTACCTCATACCCATCCTACATGCGGAATACACTCTACCAGGACGCAGAGCATCAGAATAAGGATACCGAAACCAGTTGAGACATAAAGACGTTTATCTTAGTCCCTACCAGCATAGGCAAAGACGATCATAAGTAATTTGACGAAAGTTCATCGCAAAAGATTGGTCACCTAGAAAGAGATTAAGGAAGTTTCGAGGTTATTAGGAAAAGAACCCAGAATAGCCTAGAGAATAAGACAAATAAGTCCAAGGTTTGTAGCACTAGTAAAAGTCCGCAGAATAGACCAATACGGTAAAATCTAAGGAATAACAGCCAGTCAGTAGAAAACCATGGAAGTATAAAAGAAAAAAAAACTATATGTTTGGGAATATTTGGAAATAAGGAAAGTACTAGTACAAACCATACACGAAATGATAAAGTAGCAATTTATGGCAGGAACAAAGAGTGGAGATTTAGGAAATAACTATAGAAGTGAACCACCACTAGCTTCAGTATCATAATGGAAAACTAAGGAATAGAATATGAAGCTAGTAAGAAAAGAAACAGAAGTGGTAGGAAGATTTAGTACGAATAGTGGATTAAGAAAAGAAGATGGAGACAATAAAATAAATGAGGACTTTGGGGTAATTAATAAAGAGTAATGAACTTTAAGATACGGAGTAGTGTGCCGGTTTCCCGTGAACCAATGACGACCCTCCCTTCCAGAAAATCCCAACTCGAGGAATCGTGCCACGTTCTAATCGAAGTGTTATAAAGACTAAAATATGAAGAATTCAAGGAACTATGTTAAGAAGGATCAAGAAGTTGCAAGGATATAAGGAAGCAAACTCAAGGTAGCGCAGAGATTCAAGACAAGAGAAATGCTAGTAATAACAAGGAAATTCAGTGAACTCAAGCACATAGATAATATAACGCGAAGAAAATCAGATAAAGAATCGATGATGGTTGTGGGAATTTAGAGTTTATTAAAGAAAAGAGCTAGTAAAGGAAAGAAATTAAAGGGTTAGACAAGAAACATGAGGAGGGAATGTTCAACGTTACAATAAGTAAAGATAAATGTCGGAAACCATATAGAAGACCTAGGACCTCAAGGAAGTAAGTACGAAAGAACGTGGAAAATGATTCATAGAAATATAGTAAGCAACTTATCAAGGATTTTAGGAAAAGTATGAAGTATGGACTAATGATTTAATGAAAGATGACCTTAGTAGTTGAAGAGAATAGAGTTTTCAAAAGAGCAAAGAATAAGGAGTAGGGAGACTAAGATCAAGAAGGAATCTTCATAATAGAATAAGTCGCTTAAGAATGATAATAAAGAGATTATAGTAGTACCCAGAGAAAAAGCTTAGTAACCGCAGAAAGTTAAGTTACAGAAGGGATAAAGAGACAACATAAGGAACTTGTTTGAGATTATGCTTCTAGAAGGACTTGTATAGGATGTGAAGTGATTGAATGATGAAAAGAACCAGGAGTAAAGGAGAGATAAGTCAGAAAAAGTTTTAGCAGTAGCACCCAGTATAGAAAATATACCAAACAGGTATACACGAGGTTCTTAGGCAAAGATATAGGTCACCGAAATATTACAACAGAAGAGCCTCAAGATTAGCTACACGAGTAGTGATAAAAGATTGAAACAAATGATCCTTAAGGACAGTAGCAAATCAGAATAATAAGAAAAGAAAAGATAGTCTAAGTAAAGAGAGAAGATATGACCTATAGTAGAAGCAGATAAAGAATGAAGTACAAAAATTAATCAATAAGATGGATGATGCTAATATGGAAGTGAGATAGTCGCCGCGTATAAGAAGACAAAAGGATGTAAAAGAATAGTAGGAAAAGATCGAGGATTGAGATCTATAAGATATAGTCCAAGAATGAAACATAGACCAAGTGAGTTTTTAGAAAAATAAAGAAAGAGTGAAAAGAATACTAAGAAAAATTTAGAGAAGGGAATTGCAAAGATTACAATATGAAATAACAAGGAAAATTTTTGATAAAGGAATCACGTAAGATACTCAGCCCTAACTTAAGACGACCAAACCACTACGAGTTTGGGATGGTTTAGCCGCGGGTATGGGTGGTTTGGTAGGTTTATATTATAGCGCAGGAACGGAAAAATAAGTTAACAAAGCGGTTGTTGAGAGACGTGAGACAGAAGAATAGAAAAGAAAAGATCAAAAATATAATTCGCGGATGATCAGGCAAGACTTTGAGAAGACGGGAAGGAAGTTGTTAGGTTAGGATAGAATAGTAATCCGGGAATGGCAAGAACTTAAGGTTGTAATAAGTATGTGGAGAGAAAATTCAAGTAAGAAATACAAAATAGACCAAGAAAGTCTATAGTAGTCAATAAAATGAAGTAAAGAATAAGGGAGTACAAGGAAAAGATTAGGAGAAAGGAATCGATGAGATACAACCAAGGTAGGAAATAATTCAAAGGTTAAGATGGACAAATGGAATGGAGAAATATTAGGTATTTGTATTAGATATTAGGATCCTCGATGAAAACCAAGAAACCATCTATTGAGAGTTTACTCACGTTCAGGAATCATGAGGCATGAGTGAAGGTCTATAAAGAAAAGATCTTAGAGAGAAGAGTATAAGGAATAGCAGAAAGAACAGAAGAACGATAGTCAAGAAGTACTCAGCATGATTATTATAGAACAAGGACCTAGGAAGAAGGATTAAGTAGCTAGCAAAGGATAGAGACAAGAAGATCAAAAATAAACAACGAGTTAAACGCCAGAGAGGATTCGAGGACGAATCATATTTAAGGAGGGGAGAATTTGTAACGACCAGTAGTAATTACTACTATCTATGACAATATTATTACTTGCGGGAAAAATGAAGGTAAAATAAATCATGATGGGATTCTAATACAGTTATGAAAAGACTTTGGGAACGATCGGTAAATTTCTCGAGGTCCCGAGAAGAAACTGTACCTTATTCCCTTTTGAACTATATATGGTATTTTAGGCATAAATTTTTCATACAAACTCGGAATTTTATGAGTTTTATATCGTCGGAAATCTTAGACCAAGACCTACAACTTCCGAGTTTTATATCCTCTCTCCAAATTTCTACACTCTTCTTAAACCTTCCAAATATCATATGAGCCCACTATATAAGGGGCCACTATTCACCATCTTCTAAACAAAATAAAAAAACGAAATTGGAGGGGAAATGAGCCACTGCCGAGAGAAAAGGAAAAGGGAAAAGGAAGAGAAAGAAGAAGAGGAAAGAAAGGAGAAAGGGAGGCAAGAAGAAGAAGATGAGCATCCATTTGGGGGCTTAGCAAATGAAGAAAACTAAGAGAAAAGAGGTGAGAATTCATGACCCACTTTTTGAATTTTGAAGTTTGGATGAATTAATACCGTTATTGTGTTGGAAACTTGTTTGTGATGATGATAGCATGCTTCTTGACAATCAAAACAAGGGAAAGTTAATGAATTCTAATTTGTGAAGTTTTGGGTAAAATTTGGTAGAATGTGTGTGATAAATTAAGAATTGATTTGATGATGAATTGATGGTTCATTTGGTGAAAATTAAGTGGAAGATGATGTTTTGAATGTTGGTTTTTGTATTGGAAGTGTCGAACAAGGAAGAACAAATAGGGTAGTGAATGAGAACTTGGCAGTGAGTTTGGTATGTAATACCTTCTGGACAGGCTGTGGTATTTAGGTTATAACATAAGTTTTAAATATCCGTTTGACAAACCGTGAAATTCTGAGTAAACTAGAAACATGGGGGAATATTATATTCAAAATTCAGAATTTTTAGGCTTAAGAGGGAGTCGTACCGAATTTTCAAACTTGGCCGCTCTGCAGTGAATTACTAATTCTGTGGTAACAGAATAAGGTGTAAAGAAAACTTTATAATTTGCGTTCTAAAAGTCAAAATCAAGTTTCGTAAAATTCTGGGTACTCTAGACACATAAGGGAGTAGCATATCCAAAATTTAGAATTTTTAGACTTAAGACGAGATCGGAACGAATTTTTGATGTCGGGCGACTTGCTGCCCTAGTACCCAGTTTTTCTGTTGGACAGTCCCTGAAATTCGGTCTATAAGTTGAGTTTCTGAAGTCGGAATTGAGATCCGTAAAAACCAACATAAACTAGACATATTAAGGACCATTGTATTAATTTTTCAGCCTTAGATTCATTCCCAATTAATTATGGAGAAATTTCAAAGTTGGTCTACAAACTGTAAATTTCTGGCCGTTAGAATAAATTAAGTTTCCGCTACCGCACTTGTATTACTCCAAACCTAAGTCCGTGAAATTCATAGATACCATAGATATCATCAATATTCAGAAAGATTGTATATCCATACATTGTATATTCTGTTATGTCGTATGAAGATGTTTCGAGTTATGCAAACTAACGATCATATTGATCTTAGATTGATGCCAGGATACTAAGAGGTAGCTCACGCCGTGAATCGCTCTCGATTTACCATAGCTCTGTGAGTGGACATTTTTTTTCTTTCATCTGATTTTTATTTCATATTTTCGTACAGACTTATATTTTTACGCTTTAGAGCGTTAGAAACTTTTCTTTCAGTTACTATGTTATCAAATTATGCTTTGAGAAAGAAAATGCTTTTCAAGAAATAGTGTTACAATTTTTATGATTTACAACATAGTTTTCATGTTTTCCGGGGCATGAGGTAAAAACTCACCTCGGAATGTAACTTCAGACACAGTTGGAATTGACGAATACAGAGAGCATGTGCACATGTTGAGGACTGAGGGGACGCTCTCAGATCCTCCAGCGGGCTAGGGGGACAGCGATACGTAACGCCCCTAGACCCTAGTTTGAGCTTGGGTGGTAGCATAGATCCGCACCCCCAGCTCCAGTTTGTGGCTTGAGGGACGGCGATACGTAACGCCCCAAGACCACCAGTTTCTGAGACAGTAGTAGCATGCTTTGGGGGACGGCGATACGTAACGCCCCAAAGTCATGGATTTGTATTGCTGGCTCCAGTTAGGCGTATGGGGGGACGGCGATACGTAACGCCCTCATACGCCCAAGTTTTCAGACAGAGATACAGATTTTAGAAATGTTCTCAGATTTCAGATTTTATGCAGTTTTCAGAGCTTCAGTACTCAGATTTCGAAATCCATATTTTAGCAAATCAATTTCAGAAAAATCAGATTTTAGAGACAGTTTCCAGAAACTAAAGTTTCAAAAGTAGTTTTCAGAAAGATATAGCTTTCAGAACAAGTTTTCATACAAAGAAGTTTTTATTAAAAATTGTGGTTTTGGAAATCAAGTTTTCCTTTCAGTTTTCAAGTTTTAGTCCACTCACTTAGATTGTATAGCAATCTAACCCTCCTCCAGTTTTTAGTTGTTTTGTAGGAATTCTAGAAGGATAAGCTCGGGAGGATGGATATTGATGCAGTCACCAGGGATGGAGTCCACCAGTACAGAGTCACACAACATAAGAGTTCAGTTCAAAGTCATAGTAGTTGTATGCATTGTTAGTATCATACTAGTCTGCATAGATAATCATTAAAAGAGTTGTAAGAAAATGTTATTGTGAACTTTCAATTATTAAAAGTAAAAGTATTCTAATGCCTAGTTGAGTTATGATTTGCATATTTAACATTGCATTTGAACAGTTTGGAATACAGTCAGACAGACAGAGGCTTATGGGGTTAGTACCGCTATTCCCTGCCGGAAGCATCTCCATATCGGGGATGTTACATATACGCGGTACAAAAGTTTGTCAATAATTAATCCAGATTTAAATTAAATATTAATCATTAGATTACAATTTATATATTATAATATGAATAAGATTTCTCTATATTTTCATATTAAGAGCTTTACCATTTACCTCAGCTTGATGAATTTAGTTACTCATGATTTGAATAAAAACACACATAATTTTATAATTGAAAGAAAAATAAATTACAATAAAGCTTAAAAAAATAAAACACACAAGAGCTGGAATTCTAAAAATTTTCAAAGAAAACGATGGACTGCTGAGCTGAATGAATGAGATGCATATCACCTCTTTTTATAGAGGTGCTGAGCACCTCTTCACAGACAATTGCAGGTAGAGGGGGCATCCACCGAAAGGTGGATAACAACCATTTACCATAATATTTTTTTTAATAATTATATATAACGCACTTTGGATTTTTCGTCAATTTCGGTCTTGAAACCTCAGAACTAGAAAATCTTATAAACAGTAAAGTTGTAGATATTTGAGTCTTCTTTCATCTGGAACTATAATCGCTCAATCCGATATCGGAGTTAAATGTTATGGCCAAAATACGAAAAATTGTGCAAAGTTGTAATTTCTTAAATTGTACACTGTTAGAATGTCCTTTTAAGTTTCTAGCCTCCAAAATCCAAATGTCATGTCCATTTTTCTAGTTATGCATCCAAAGTATTATTTCACCTACATAAGAAATAAAAAAGCATAATAAAAATATATAAAACATAAATTTAATTATTATTTCACAAATGTGCTAAATTAAGGGGATTAATGAAACTATAAGTGTAAAATGATTAATTTTTCTTTTAATAATATGCACTTTTTAGTATTCACCACACCATCAACCAGCTTATTACTAGTCCTTAGTAATTTAAGTGAAAACTTAAAAAAATCTTATCCAAATCAATAATTGTTTTCTTTCTTTCTAAATTATCAAATAAGTAAATTCTCTTGTACATTTTACCTTTCTTCTAGACACATATAAAACAAAGTATCAATCAATTCATTATGCCCACAATATTCATAGGTCTTTTTGAAAAGAGAGTAATATTTTTGTCCTAAAATTATATTAGATTTCATATCTTTTTGGCAATGAGAGTTTATTTATAAATACAAAAATAGTTTTTTTTTTAAATAATAATACATCTTCAATCCTTGTAACGAGCTTTGGGCCAGTGACTCCCAAACCAGTTGGCTTTAGGGCACTAGATGTTAAGACACCCCAATGGACTTAATTGCTCGGACCTCATATATTAAAAATAAGAAGTGTATGATTTTCTTAAGCTTTCTCTTTAACTCATGTAACGAGCCTTGGGCCAGTGACTCTCAGACCAGTTGGTCTTAGGGCATTAAGTGTTAAAATACATGTATGGTTACTAAATAAAAGCTTGATTATTATCATTTTTATCATTTTTTGAACTAACTCAAGCTCTACCATTTTACACGAACAATCATGGCTTACTGAGGCAAGATGTCTGGTTACTAAGTAAAAGCATGGTTAGTTATTTTTGAATAAAAACACAAATTCCACTGTATTTAGGTGTTACCTCCAACAAACTAGAGTATTGAATCTCAACAGGGCAAGTCTTGATTACTGTAACTATGGAATCTCAACAAGCAACCACAATAAACAACAAATAAAATATGCTGCAAATATTAAATAAATAACAGAAAGTAAAGCAGCAAATAAATCAAACCACACAAAATCAACGCAATAATTTTGGTGACGAAGTGGAAAATTCGTGCGAGTAAAAAACCACTCCCCGTATATCGGCTACCAGCCTAATCCACTATATAGAGAAAAACTTACAGCGATGGTCAAGACCTATGGTGGGAATCCCACCGACTCAAGTACCTCAATACTACAAGAACTCAAGGCACCTCCTCAAGCCCGCGACCTAAGCTTTTCTTCAGAACCTCTGAAGTCTCTGAGTAGATTGTATCACCTCTGACGCCGGAACTCAGACTACCAAACTTCCTCCTAAAGAACACTAAAGGGTTAGGAATTTTGGGTTAAGTTGTGTTGAAGGTTTATCAAAGATTGAATCTCACCATTAATGAAGAAGACAAAGAGATGAAGAAGTCTTCAATGGTGGAATCAAGAAAGGTTGAAAGCTTTGAGAGATTTTGGCTCAAGGAAAATATGCTTCAACTATTGGGGATGGCGGCTACATGTTATATTTATAGGTAGGGTGAAAAGGTAGGGTTTTTTCAAGGTGAAAAGGCACAAAAACGCTTTCAGATCGCAGTCGTGTTCGAACGTTTACTCGAACGCAACACGAACACGCGCCTACTGGAAAGACTCATTCGAACGCCACTTGAACGCACATCGGACATATGCTCTCTGGAATGTCCCCGTTCGAACCTAACAAGAACGTGCCTCGAACGTTTGCTCTCTGGAATGATCCCGTTCGAACCAAATGGAGAACGTGTCACTAACGCCACACGTTCGAACCAAATAATGAACGTATCACTAACGCCAATCGTTCGAATACTGCAACAAACGCACCACGAACGTATGTCTAATGAACAGCAGCCAAAAACCAATCCAATTGCACAAAGATCTTCATGATAGATTACAACTCAATTGAACTCATTTTATCACGGGTATTGCCAATAAAAATGGAAATAACAATCTCCCCCTTTGGCATTCCGTGACAAAACACTACCTAATACAAAGACTACTGTAATAGACCCAAAAAGAAAAATAGTCAACTGTCAAAATAGTGACTTATTACAATTGGACTCGATCTAATACCTAACCAAGTAGTCTTGAAATCAATGCCACCGCAGCAACAAACCTGCTTACCTAAAACATCCACAAATAACAATATACAGTGAAAAGCATTGAGATTATCAAGTATAACATAAAACAAGTATAAAACTCAAGCATATACAAGTATATATCCCTCTCCCCCTTAATTTGATCTCCTTCTAAAATGGAGATATCTAAAGGATAATCTACGACTCCCTCTCATATATTAAGGACTCTCTCTCATATATTAAGGCTATCTCTCTTAATATATTACTCTCTTTTTTTTGTCACGAAATGACAAAAGGCGAAGGAAATAAGAAAAACAATATGAGACAAACACATGCAAGACCCTCTCACTAACAGACTAACTCAGTTAGTAAATAAATAATCAAATGGGAAGTAAACACTCAATGATATGTAAAATAAATGATATATAGTGATATGAAACATATACAAGCACACAATGAGATAAACAAAAAAAACCTGTCAAAACTGACTGAAAACAGCATTTCAAGCAGATACAATGATACCCAGTCAGTATTTAGCTGTTTATGACATGAAACAATATGCATCATTTTAAAAGTGGCTAAATACAACACTTATGCATATGACATAAACACCAAAGCATATCAAGCACTTGCGTGAAAAATAAAGTGCACAACGAATCAAGGCTTAAGACCTTATTTTATGAACTCGACACATCCAAAGAAATCTATCTCTAAACAAACCAAGTCCACAAAATATGTGTTCAAACCCAGCACTATTAGGACCTGAAAATAAGCAATATTGGTTGCATGCTATATTGTTTACCCAATAATTATCATGATCTCTTTTTTAACAACTCTTTCGAGTGAAGGGTTTTTGCCCTTATCTTTTAAATTTGGCCACATTGGCTCTTTTACACTTGAGTCTTTTTTTAAAAAAAAAAATATATTTCTTTTTACTTTTGCAAAAAGGGATAGCACAAGGTCAACTAGTCAAATATCACACTATTGAGCAAACAAAGCATGTAAGAGATTAGATTGCCATTCCAAAAACTCATACATGAGACCAAGCCTTGATAAAATAAAATTGTGTATGTGAGGTGCAAGCACTAGATATATAGAGGGTTTTTTTTTATCACACACACATATGCATACAGCATATAGAGCATCAAGAAAAATAAAAACATATTATACATGCATAACCATATATCCTACATATCAGGATCATATGCACATGCTATTCATGCTCTAACAAGCCACAAAAAATATTTTTGGTTATTTTCATATTATATATATATATATATATATATATATTTTTTTTTTTTTTTTTCCAAATTTAACACAAAAAAATAAAGACACAAAATGGCTTGACAATATCCAATGGTATGTGGAGTTGTATCCTGAGTGCAGATCATACTACAGTCCATTTAGAATTGGCTATGAAATTTATGTCCGGATTTCCATCCTATATACCAATGGACATATAACCAAAATAAAAAACACATACACCCATATGCAGTGAAGATAAAATAAACGTGCAAAAATATAAAACACACACACACACACATGCAATGGGAAATCAAATGCAACTTCTAAGAAGAGTTACACCGAAGTGCACTCTCATCATGTCTGTCAGGATCAAGGCATTCAGAAGTAGTTGGGAAGACATTTTGCTTCCTCACCCAGACCTTTCTAGGAACCTATTTCTTATGAGTATTCCCAGTCAACAGAGCAAGTTTCTCACTAAGAAATTGTGTTTGTTTAGTTAGTGCAGAAACTTGAGAAACTAGATTTGAAGTAGCAAATCTAGGCGACACATTCTTATGCCTCTTCTTTTATTTGTGCAACATGAAGCACTTAGGCCTAATGTGTCCTGCCTTGCCACAGTGATGGCAAACAAACACAAACCTCAGATGAGCACGAGGTTTACCCAATACACCTCTAGATCGAGGTTGGGTCACAGGACGAGGAACAAATGAAGGAATAACATTACTGCATTCAACAGGTTTCTTGCCTAAGTCATGTTTATGAGGGTTAAGCGCAGCTCTAGATGTTGACGCCTTAACACAGTTAGGCTCAAAACTAATACCTAACATACGGTCCACCTTTTTATTCCCACTAGAAAATGCAGACAACTAGGTTCTAGCATTTTCAAGTTCATTTTCTAATATTTGGACCCTATCAACTAGGCATCTATTCCTCTCCTCCAGGTCATCTACCATCAAGAGACTTTGCTCAAATTTGGCTTTAGCTTCATTCTTTTCTAGTTCAACTAGTTTCAGCCTCTTATTGACCTTTATATTAGTCTTCTTAATAGCTAAACTTTCATTAAACAGTTCAATATAAGCTACCTGAAGACTTTCCTCATCTATAGACTCATCAAGAGAGACTTCTGAATCAGCATCATTAACAACAATCTCTCTCTCACCAGTCACACTAGCAGTAAAGGATATATAATTGCCCTTATTCTTAGGAGAATCATCACCTTCTGAATCACTAAGAGAGACTGTCATGGCTTTCTTGCCTTTAGCCATCAGGTATGTGGGACACTCAGATCTAACATGCCCATATCCTTTGCATTCATGAAACTGGACACCACGGGATCTACTATCCATATCCTCTCTAGACTCGTCCTCCATATCATTGTCACTACTATGGCCACTCTTCTTCAGCTTAAGAAATTTCCTAAACTTCTTTGCAAACAAGGCCAAATCATGATCCGTGAGGGTATCCTCATCACTAGACGACCCATGAACAACTTCCTTCGTGATCTTCATCGCTATAGTTTTGGGCTTTTGATACCCAGGAAGTTTCTGCTCATAAACCTACAGTTTTCCTACGAGGTCTTCTAAATTAAGCTGATCGAGGTCATTGCTTTCCTCGATGGCGGTGATTTTGGATAGGAACTTATCAGACAGAGATCTAAGAATTTTCCTAACAATCTTGTTGGTAGGGCTAGTCTTACCTAGGTTAAAACTAGAGTTAACGATATCGTTAATCTCGGTATAAAATTAATCAAATGACTCATCATCCTTCATTCTAGCGACCTCAAACCTAGTAGCAAGATCACGGAGTCTATTATTTTTAACAGACAATGTGCCCTCATACACAGTCTGCAGGATGTCCCAAGCATCATTGGCTAACTCACACATTGAGATTCTCCTAAACTCAGCAGAACACACAACACCATGTATGGCATTAATTGCCTTGTTGTTCCTATTGCTAGCATCAAATTCGTCATCGGTCCAGGTCAATTTATCTTTAGGGGAAGAGACCTCATCAACAATAACGATGGGAGGTTTCCACTCGTGTTCAACAGTCATCCAGACCCTTTCATCTAAGGACTTAAGGAACGCTTTCATGCGAACCTTCCAATGTAAATATTCAGTACCATTAAAAAATGGCGGACAATTTAAGGGTCGACTACGTTCCATAGCTAACGGGTCAAGGATCGAGTTCAGTCTCTGATACCAATTGAAAATTCATGATTAGCCTAAGGTTCTGACCCTATGCGGAATTACAAATAATAAACAGGACAAGTCCTGAAAACTGTAACTATAGAATCTCAACAAGCAACCATAATAAACAACAAATAAAATATGCTGCAAATATTAAATAAATAACAAAAAGTAAAGCAGCAAATAAATCAAACCACACAAAATCAACACAATAATTTTGGTGACGAAGTGGAAAACTCGTGCGAGTAAAAACCCACTAGATAGAGAAAAACTTATAGCGATGGTCAAGACCTATGGTGGCAACTCCACCGACTCAAGTACCTCAATACTGCAAGAACTCAAGGCAACTCCTCAAGCCTGCGACCCACGATTTTCTTCAGAACCTTTGAAGTCTCTGAGTAGATTGTATCACCTCTGACGCCGGAACTCCGACTACCAAACTTCCTCCTAAAGAACTCTAAAGGGTTAGGAATTTTGGGTTAAGTTGTGTTGAAGGTTTATCAAAGATTGAATCTCACCATTAATGAAGAAGACAAGGAGTTGAAGAAGTCTTCAATGGTGGAATCAAGAAAGGTTGAAAGCTTTGAGAGATTTTGGCTCAAGGAAAATATGCTTCAACTATTGGGGATGGCGGCTACATGTTATATTTATAGGTAGGGTGAAAAGCTAGGGTTTTTCAAGGTGAAAAGGCACAAAAATGCGTTCAGATCGTAGTTGCGTTTGAACGTTTACTCGAACACAACATGAACGCGCGCCTACTGGAAAGACTCATTCGAACGCCACTCGAACGTACATCGAATGGATGCTCTCTGGAATGTCCCCGTTCGAACCCAACAAGAACGTGCCTCGAACGTTTGCTCTCTGGAATGATCCCGTTCAAACCAAATGGAGAACGTGCCACTAACGCCACACGTTCGAACCAAATAACGAACGCAGCACTAACGCCAATCGTTCGAACACTGCAACGAACGTACCATGAACGTATGTCTGATGCATAGCAGCCAAAAACCAGTCCAATTGCACAAAGATCTTCATGATATATTACAACTCAATTGAACTCGTTTTGTCACGGGCATTGCCAATAAAAGTGGAACTAACAACTAGGAATACCATTAATCATAAGAAGCTTCATTTTTTTGTTGCGTGCTTTGTAAATTTTCATAAGATCATTTTGGGGTAGAGAATGAAAATGATTGTGTAGTTTTGCCAGAGTTTCTTCCATGCATTGATTGTAGGGTATCAGTAATTTTAGAAAACTGAAAGAATCGACTTAGAGTCATGGAGTACCATTATCCATTGTTTAACCGGGGTGCAATACTTTGACAAAAAGGAAAAAATTACTGCAAAACTCAAGAAAAAAATGAATTAGACAAATACAAAAGAAAAAAAAATAAAATAACATATTGAAATACATCAATCACAATATACTGGGTTTGAAAGAAAAAATGATTCATGAAAATTGGACACTCCAAAAATGGTTTTAGACGTTGTCCGTTTACTTTAAATACATCCCCATCCCTATAATTCCCAATGTCAATAGCTTCATATTGGTAAATGTGCTTCATAATAAATGGCCACTCCATTTGGGTTTCAATTTCCCAATAAATAAATGAAGACGAGAATTATAAAGTAAAACTTTTTGACCAATTTCAAATATTTTTCGTGAAATTCGACTATCGAGAAATGCCTTAGTTTTAGCTTTAAGAATTTTTTTCATTCTCATATGAATCATTCTTTAACTATTCAATTTCATTTAATTGCAGTTTACGTTAATGACTGACATTTTCAATGTTTGAGTTGAATGCTTTAATAGCCCAATATGCCTTAGGCTTAAGTTTTACATAAACTAGATGATAGGGAGACATTCCTAAATAAGTTTCGAAAGCTGTTCGGTATGCCTAAAGTGCATCAGTCAGTCAAAAAAACCAATATTTACGATTTGGGTTGACCATTTTTTCCAAAATATGTTTGATTTCCCTATTTCCTAGTTCAACTTGACCATTTGTCTAAAGGTGATAGGAGGTAGAAACTTTAAGCGTAATTCCATACTTTTTCATTAAAGACTCAAAAGGCTTGTTACAAAAGTGTTTACCTTCATCACTTATAATGGCCTGATGGATTCCAAATCGACTGAAAATATTTTCTTTTAAAAATTTGATCACAATTTTGTGATCATTATTTCGACAATGAATCACCTTAACTCATTTTGAGATGTAATCAATTGCAATTAAGATATATCAAAATCCAAAAGACGGTGGGAATAGACCCATGAAATCTACTCCCCAACAAATCAAAGATTTCAATGACAAAGATGGAATTTGAAAGAATCATGTTTCTTTTTGAAATGGATCCCAACTTTCAATAATTTTCACCAGTTTTGCAGAAATCATGTGTATCTTTAAAAATGGTGGGCCAATAAAATCCACATTGTAAGATTTTTACAACAATTTTCTTAGATGAGGAGTGACTTCCACATGCTCATGAATGAAAAAAATTGAATAACACCGCTTATCTCATTATCCGGTATGCATAGTCGAAAAATTTTATCAGGAAAATATTTGAACATATATAGATCATCCCAGTAGAATCTTTTGACTTCGGTCAAAAATTTCTTCTTGTCTTGATGGCGCTCCAATCTGAAGGTATTTTTCATGTTGCAAGAAAATTGACAATATTAGCATACTATAAAAAATAAAAAATCATCAGGAAAATAGTCATTGATAGGAGTTGTGTCAATTGATGACTCATTTGTGAGTCTCGATAAATGATCTACAACCACATTCTCTGCTCTTTTCTTGTCATTGATTGTGAGATTGAATTCTTGAAGCAACAAAATCCACCCTAGTAATCCTGGCTTTGCATCATGTTTAGATATCAATTATCTAATAACATCATGGTCAGAATAAACAATGGTTAAGGAACCAATTAAATATGATCAAAATTTATCCAATGTAAATATTTTAGCAAATAGTTCTTTTTCTGTAGTAGTGTAATTCATTTGTGCATTGCTTAAAGTTCTACTTGTGTAATAAATTACATACGGCTTACCTTCCTTTCTTTGTCATAATATTACGCCAACTGTCTAATCACTAGCATCACACATTAGCTCAAAAGGAAAAGACCAATCAGAGGATTGCATGATAAAAGCAGAAGTTAAAAGACTGATAATCCTTTCAAATAATTTGTGACATTCTTCTGTCCATTCAAATATTGCATCTTTTAATAGAAGGTTACACAATGGTCGAGATATAGTACTAAATTTTTTAATGAACCTCTTATAAAATCATGCATGTCCTAAGAAAGAACGGATTTTCCTGACTATTTTTTGTGGTGGCAATTTAGAGATTACCTCTATTTTTGCCTTGTCAACCTCAATACATTTAGATGAAACGACGTGACCTAAAATAATTCTTGAATTAGTGAAAAATGACATTTTTCCAGTTTAACACAAGTCATTTTTCTTCACATCTTTTCAAAATATTTTCCAAATTATTCAAGCAATTATCAAATGAGTTCCCAAAAATAATTATATCATCCATAAAGACCTCTAAACAGTGTTCAACCATGTCACTAAATATGCTTAACATGCATCGTTGGAATGTTGCTAGTGCATTATAAAGTCCAAAAGGTATTTTCCTAAATACAAATGTTCCAAAGGGACATGTGAATGTGGTCTTTTCCTGGTCTTCTAAAGTAATGAGAATTTGATAATAACCCGAGTAACCATCAAGAAAGCAATAGTAGGGATGTCCTGCTACTCATTCTAAAATTTGGTCAAGAAATAATAGAGGAAAATGATATTTTCTAATATCAAGATTATTCTAGACTTTTTAGGCATAATTTGTGTAGGACTTACCCACTTACTATCGCAGATATGGTAGATAATGCTTACATCAAGATTAATGACTTCTTTTTTTACCACTTCTTTCATGTGAGGGTTTAATCTTCTTTGAGGTTGACGATATGTCTTAGTATTATCTTCTAAATATATTCTGTGTGTGCAGATCAAATGATTAATACATTTTATGTCTTTTAAAGTCCATCCAACTGCTAGTTTAAGTTCTCGCAACACATTTAACAACTTACTGACACACTCACAAATTGGTTCTTTACTCTCAATTATAAGAGTGTCGAAGTAATAAAATAACCCGGTAAGTTCGGGATCGATCCAAATGGAATAGATTTAATAGGATAAAATAATAATTTGAGAGAAAAGAAAAAGACTGAATTATTAGAAATGATTGACAATTTTTAAATAGGACTGCAACAATAAAATAAAATATCGGGGGTTAGGGGATCCATTTTTAATATTTCAAATTTAGAAATCTTACTTTTTATAATATATAAGTTTTCATTATTACCCAGTTAATTTATTTTAGGAATTAATAATGCGAAAATAAATAAAACCATTCATAAAGGCGGTAATAATATTTGTCTATAACAAGTCCGGTTAAGTACTCAATTATGCCAAATAAATAAAACCAGCCATATAGACAGTAATAAAGTTTGTCAATAATTAATCAAGATTTCAATTAAATATTAATCATTAGATTACAATTTATATATAATAATATATATAAGATTAATATATATTTTTATATTAAAAGTTTCACCATTTACCCCAGCAAGATAAAATTAGCTACTCATGATTTAAATAAAGACACTCATAATTTTATTACTTGAAAGAAAAAAATTACAAGACAACTTAAAACAAATAATACACACAAGAGCTGAAATTCCACAAATTTTCAGAGAAAAACTATGGACTCTCTTGCTGAATATTTTATAGAGGTGCTTAGCACCTCTTCACATGCATTCAATTGCAATTTGCAATTGAATGCATGTGGTTGGAGGGGTCATCCACCGAAAGGTGGATGAAACCCTCCACCATTTTTTTTTATAATGACATATAACATATTTTGGATTTTTCGTCAATTTCGATCTTGAAAACCTCAGAACTAGAAATCTTGTCAACATTAAAGTTGTACATATTTACGTCTTCTTTCATATGAAACTAGAATAGCCTCAATCCGATATCTAAGTAAACAGATGTGGTCAAAATATGAAAATTACACAAAGTTGGAATTTCCAAAATTATACACTGTTAGAACATCCTTTTAAGCTTTTGGCCTCCAAAATCTAAATATCAAGTCCATTTTTCTAATCATGCATCCAAAATATTATTTCACCTGCATAAGAAATAAAAATCACAATAAAAATATATAAAATATATATTTAATTATTATTTTACAAATGTGCTAAATTAAGGAGATTAATGAAATTATAAGTATAAAATGATTAGTTTCTCCTTTATTAAGTGTACATTTTTTAATGATCATCACTTACTTTCTTGATCACTTGTGAGGGAAGAAGAAATTACCACAAGATAAGTTTGTTCATCTCTAAGAAATGCATATTTAAATCCTTCTGGCAAAGTCATTAATTCCAATTTGGGTGATTCCTCATGTTTTTCTTCTTCCAGTATTCCTAGTTCCTCAAAATTTTATTCCTCTCTATCGTCTTCCAGTATTAGTGTATAATCAAGTAAAAAAAAATTATAAGAAATATCTGAATCTAATTGCGTACTTGATTCAAGAAAATTAGTTGTAAAAATTTCCATAGGGTCAGATAAACTCCCCTGAATATGTTCCTCCAAAATCGGTTCAATTAATTCCATGCTCTTGTTTTCACTGTCCTCATCGTATGGTTGCTTGCACATGTTAAAAATATTAAGTTCTAATGTCATATTACCAAATGACAAATTCATGATTTCATTTCTGCAATTAATTAAAGCATTAGTTGTTGCTAAAAATAGATGACCAAGTATTATAGGAATTGGCTTATAATTGTCTGGTATAGATTGTGTTTCCAAGACAATAAAATCCACAGGATATATGAATTTATCGACTTGTAATAACACGTCTTCTATAATTCCTTTTGATACCTTAACTGATCTATCGGCAAGTAAAAGATTAGTTGAAGTTGGTTTTAACTCGCCAATATTAAGTTGTTGGTGAATCGAAAATGGAAGCAAATTAACACTGGCTCCAAGATCAAGCAAAACATGTTCAATTTTTTGATTTCCAATAATACATGAAATAGTTGGACAACCAAGGTCTTTTTATTTTAATGCATTGTTGGTTGAGAGAATAGAACTTACCTGTTCAGTTAGAAAAACTTTTTTTCTTACCTGGTGTTTTCTTTTTACGATGCACAAGTCTTTCAAAAATTTGGCATAAAATTGTATCAGTTGGATGGTATCTAATATAGGAATATTGATCTTTACATATTTGAATATTTCATATATCTCTAGGGAATTGTTCAATTTATTTATTTTTAATGCTTGAGAAAATGGAGGTGCATGTGACAAATCGCTATCATCAACGATAGGTAATGGTTCATCAACCCCTTCCTTACCCTCTGAATCTGATTTATTTTCAGCTTCACGAGGTTCAAGAATAGGTCTGTGGATGACCTTACCACTGCGAAGAGTAATAACAGATTTGACTTGGTCTATGTGTTGACTACCAAAACTACCATCGTGATGGTTTTGATGACTATTGGGATTTAACTGTGGTTGTGCAGGACACTTTCCTTTCTCGTTAATGTTCAATGCATATGTGATTTTGGCAAAAATATCTTTCAGATCAGTCAATGTTTGCATATTTTGGTTATTGATGGCTTTCTGTTTCTCAATAAATGCATGCAAGGTATCCACAAGGGTTTTCCTAGGCAGTGGGATGGTGCATAATTCTGGGAGTTTTGGAAATTTCTGTGTACTTGGGGAGGTTGTTGCGATGGTTGTGCTTGGTTATCATTCCTCCAATTAAAGTTTGGATGGTTTCTTCCACCAAAATTGTATATTTAGGAGTATGGGTTTGGATTTCGATTCTTGAAGGTGTTTATAGAACTGACTTGGTTATGAAGACATTTTTGTAGGGATGACAAGGTTGGGCAAACTTGTGTGACATGTTTATTTGAATTACAGATATGATATGTGACTTCTTGAATTGATTTGACATGATCACTCTTCCTCATTTCTAATGCCTCAACTTTTTTAGCTAGAGATGCATATTTAAAAGAAAGGTCATGGTCTTCTCTAAGGTTAAACATACCTCTACCATATGACTGTGATTTTACAAACGACTCATAAGTGTCAACTGTGTCACATTGTTGTGCATTCTTTGCTATTTATTTTAGGTAATCTAGTGCATCTTCGAGATTTTTATCCCTAAACTAACCATTACACATCATCTCCATTACTTGTCTACCTTGGGTTGTTAACCCCTCGTAGAAGTAGGAAACTAGCCTCCATGTTTCAAACTCGTGATGTGGACAAACATTCAACATCTCTTTAAATCTCCTCCAGCATTGGTAAGTGTTTCTCTCGACTCTTGTGTGAAAGTTGTGATTCTCCTCTTAAATGAATTTGTCCTGTGATGGGGAAAGAATTTTTTAGAAATTGATCTTGCAAATCATCCTATGTTCTGATGAATCCTGACCTAAGGTTCTGCAGCCAAATTTTAGCTTTATCCTTTAAAGAAAAGGGAAAAAAATTAAGTCGAATTGTATTCATACTGCAATTTTGGTATGTGCAAGTATTACATACCTCTTCGAATTCTCTTAAGTGTTGATAAGGATTTTCTGATTATAAATCGTGGAATATGGGTAAAAGTTGGATGATATATACCTGATTTAAAATTGAAACGTGATGCATCTAGGGAAAACAATACAAGATGGTGATCCTATCATAGTGAGATTCATGAATTGTCTAAGTGTCATAGGATGATTAAGATCGCTATGCTGAGACTCATGTTCTACATGATCAACCAGATTTTCATCTCGGGAAGGTGGATTTTCATTTTGGTTCTCGGCCATTTTGACTGACGATGAAGGTGATGGAGACTCTCTATTTAATCTACTATTAGATGACCAAGACCAATGTATGTCTCATGCAACCTAAATGCAGACTATATGCTAAAATTTAAATATACAAATGCAATATTTACAAAAAAAAAATAAAAAAAAAAAATAAACAATTAAAAAAATAAATGACAAAAGAAAAGAAAAAAAATTCAAATGTACTGATTCTTGTCAATTCAGATCTCAATTGAATTTCATGTTAAACTGTCTCAATTTCTACAATTAGGTTCTCACAGAAAAATTATGGAATAATCTCTAGATGAGGATGGTTTAAGAAATTCTTTGGTAAAGTGCATGCTCCATTTTAATTAAGTTTTCGGTCTCTTGTAACTTTGAAGAATCAAGTAAAGGATTTGTGTGTATGTGGGATGTTTGGGTTCAGGATTCATTTAGGATCAATCATGATATCTTGGATCTACACAAATGCAAAGAAAAAGAAAAAATAAGATGCATAAAATATTAAAAAAAAAAAAAAAGAAAAAAAATGCAAAGATATTAAATTATTATTCTATCTACTAAATTATATTCCCCAGCAACGGCGTCAAAAACGTGACACACACACAAAGTGGTTATTTACTCCCAAATATAAGAGTGTCGAAGTAATAAAATAACCCGGTAAGTCCGGGGTTGATCCATAGGGAATAGATTTAATGAGATAAAATAATAATTCGAGTAAAAATAAAAAGAGTGAATTGTTTGAAGTGATTGAAAATTTTAAATTAGACTGCAACAATAAAATATAATGTTGGGGCTAGGGGATCCACTTTTAATATTTCAAATTTAGAAATCTTACTTTTTATAATATATAAATTGTCGTTTTTACCCAGTTAATTTATTTCAAGAATTAATTACACCAAAAAAAAAAAAAAAAACCAGTCATAAAAGCGGTGATAACATTTATCTATAACAAGTCTAATTAGACACTCAATTATGCCAAATAAATAAAACCAGCTATATAGGTGGTAACAAAGTTCGACAATAATTAATCCAGATTTAAATTAAATATTAATTATTAGATTACAATTTATATAACATAATATAAATAAGATTAATCTATATTTTCATATTAATAGTTTCACCCTTTACCTCAGCAGGATGAAATTAGTTACTCATGATTTGAATAAAAAAACACATAATTTTATTACTGAAAGAAAAAACAATTACAAGAAAGCTTAAAAAAATTAAAACACGTCAGAGCTGGAATTCCACAAATTTTCAGAGAAAACTATGGACTCTCAGGCTGAATAAATGAGGTGCAGAGCACCTCTATTTATATAGGTGATACAATTACAGGTGGAGAAGGCATCCACCGAAAGGTGGATAGCAACCCTCCACCATAATTTAATTTATTTTTTTAATAATTACATATAATACATTTTGGATTTTTCGTCAATTTTGTTCTTGAAAACCTCAGAAATATAAAATCTTGTAAAAAACAAAGTTGTAAATATTTGAGTCTTCTTTCATCTGGAACTAGAATCTCCTCAATCCAATATCGGAGTAAAAAATTATGGCCAAAATACCACAATTGCACAAATTTGGAATTTCCAAAATTGTACACTATTAGAATACCCTTTTAAGTTTCTGGCCTCTAAAATCCAAATGTCACATCCATTTTTCTGATTATGCATTTAAAGTATTATTTCACCTACATAAGAAATAAAAGACTATAATGTGAATTTATTCGTTAGTAAAAGCTGGCAAAATGAGTAACACCATTAGTGTGTGATGACGTGGCATGAACATTTTTATCCTTTCATGTTTCCACATCATATCACGTTAACAGTCATGTTTATGTCACGTCAGCATATATCATACCATGTCAGCAATCATGTACATGCCATGCCAGCAGATATCATACCACTTCAGCTGTTACCAATTTTATCGACTTTTACTAACCGACAAAATTATAGAGTAGTCTTTCACCACTAAAAAAATCATGATTTTGGTTTCGCAAATTACCAAAGCTATAAGGTTTTTTCCTCCCAATTTTAAAGTTATGGAGATCGAAATTACACAATAAAAAGGAACTAATGCTAGGGCCACAGGTGACTGTTAGATTTTCCAATTTGTTATGAAGTGAAGACTGGCATAATCATCTTCGACATTTTTTAATCAATGGTATTAAACCCAAAATTTTATTATATAGTTATTAGGTCAGTTGCAGATAGATGATGTTGATAAAAGGTTATCAAATTTCCCTCTTCTTTAGTAAACCGTTATTCTCAAATTATTTAATTTCTCATGAATTGTAGACCAATTCTTTCTGATAAAACAAATTTCTATTTTTGACAATGATGTAGTGGTTTATCTATGGACATTAAAAAGCCATTAACAGGAGCAAGTCATTTTTGTGATCTATATAGAAATGTTATTTTATCTGCATAAAGATTTTATAATCAGTTGCTAATATAAATCTAATCACTTGTTGTTAAGTCGTTGGTTGTGGATTTTGGTTGGTGATCTATGGTTTGGTCGGTCTCATTCAAAGAATAAAATAAATAAGAATTTAGATTTAATATTCCATTGAATTGTGATAATTTTTCATAATTTTTTATCACATATAATTTAATAACAATTGTCAAAGATATGTGTTGACGGCTGACTTTCGTTCCAGCGGCAAATTGGCAAACTCACTCCTCGAACAATCCTCCATCAACTGTGAATTTGTTTGGTTTGGGGACCAAGTGCAAACTTAGCAAAAAGATGAGAAAACACACAGAATATACAAAGGGTTTAACGTGGTTCGGCGGAATGGATCCAACCTATATCCACAGGTACAAGGGAAAATGAAGCTTTTATAACGTGGTAGGGTATGACCGACCTGCCTATCTCTCGAGCTCAGCTGACCGACCTCTTACAAGCTCACACATATACTTAAGATTTTTGCTCTCTATTACAAGTTATGCGTGAATGAATTTGACCAGCCCCTTATAATGAATTCTCAACCTCTTTATATACTATGGCAAATTCTACCGTTACATTATCCTCGTGACATCAGCCATGTGAATTTACCGTCAATGCGATGGCTCTTTTCCCCAACTACTCTGCCGAAAGTAACTCTGCCACCTAACATCTCCTTAAACCAAACTACTATATCTTTTGCTACACATTACCTCCAGCTTGCAATCTGTCATGTCAGACCTCTTTGAAAGGTACATGGCGTACGTCATTTGATCCTGATCATACCATTATTACCACTTCGGCCCGCCCTACCAGGTCGGGAGACAGAAGCAATAGCTGTCCTGACCTACTGAGCCACCAGGTTGGGTCATTAGTGATGGACCACCTCGGGTCGGCCTTCACATATACTCACACTGTCGAATATGATATCTTCTCATCAGGTCGGGTCAGCAGTCATGGACCACATCGGGTCGACCATGAAACTCAAACAAGTATGGTCTCTTTCGGACGCCTCTACTACCTGGGTCTGGGCCCATTATCTAGGAAGTAAAAACTCATTTATATCGTTCCTCGAGGTTCTGACTTCTTGGGGATCGAAAATCACCATCAATATTTGTCCCCTAGTTCTCAGTATCAACGAGTAAGCGAGTTTGTGCCGGGAACTATAAAAATATGGTGATGCATGAAGCCGTAGACTGACTTGACGTCCTCGGGTTGATGCATACTCTTGATACGCTGCCATCCCAAAAGGATATGATCTGCAAGGATCTGTAAAAAATAGAAAACAGGCCACGAGGGAAAACTCACCTCCTCGGGCTATCATTAGAGCAAAGAGGCCTCGAGGGAGAAACTCTGACCCCGAGGAATCACAAGTCAACTGGCATCAAGGGAATGAACCCTCCTTGCGCCACCATACGGTAATAGGACCTCGGCGGGATGTAACCCAGACTGAGCCGATGGAATAACTTGGACACAAGGGAAAGATCTGTCCTTGTGCCACTCAACACTTGGCCATGAGGAGAACTCCGACCCATGCCAATAAATATAATAAGGCATTAGTGGGATGTAACCCGATCCCGAGCCAGAAATGAATGTTTGCATACCCAAGGCTACAAAATGGGATAGCCAGAGCTACAGACGGCGCCAAATATTGACGGCTGATTTTCATTCCATGGGTAAATTGGTAAACTCACTCCTTGAACAATCCTCCCTCAACTGTGAATTTATTTGGTTTGGGGACCAAATGCAAACTTAGCAAAAAGATGAGAAAACACACAGAATAGACATAGGGTTTAACGTGGTTCGGTGGAATGGATCCAACCTACATCCACGGGCGCAAGGAAAAATGAAGCTTTTATAACGTGGTCGGGTATGACCGACATGTCTATCTCTCGAGCTCGGCTAACCGACCTCTTACAAGCTCACACTTATACTTAAGCTTTTTGCTCTCTATTACAAGTTATGCGTGAATGAATTTGACCAACCACTTACAATAAATTCTCAACCCCTTTATATACTATGGAAAATTCTACCATTACACTATCCTCATGACGTCATCCACGTGAATTTACCATCAATGTGATGGCTCTCTTCCCCAACTGCTCTGTCGAAAGTAACCCTGTCACCTAAAATATCTTTAAACCAAGTTACTATATCATCTGCTATACGTTACCTTCAGCCTGTAATATGTCATGTCAGACCTTTTTGAAAGATGCAAGTTCCCATGTAGGGCTTACGTCATTTGATCTTGATCATACATTTTTTTACCAATTCGACCCGCCCTACCAGGTCGGGAGACAGAAGCAACAGCTGTCCTGGCCTACTGAGCTACCAGGTCGGGTCATTAGTGATGGACCACCTCGGGTCGGCCTTCAAAGATACTCACATTATCGAATCTGATATCTTCTCATCAGGTCGGGTAGGCAGTCATGGACCATCTCAGGTCGGCCATGAAACGCAAACAAGTCTGGTCTCTTTATTGGGTCGGACGTCTCTGCTACATGGGCCCCTTATCTAGGAAGTGAAAACCCATTTATGTCATTCCTCGAGGTTCTGACTTTTTGGGGACCGAAAATCACCATCAACAATATGATATGTTGCAGTTACCGTATATCATTATTCATATATTTATGTTGATTGATTTTATATTTATATTGATTGATTGTGTACATAAATCTACGGAAATATTCCCGATATAATTATTTTATAATATCTATATAAAGATCATGTGTATACTATATTGGATCAAGAAAAATAATATCATTTTCTTCAGGCTCTCCTCTTTTTCTTCCTTACAACAATAAACGATGTAAAAACTTGATACAAAATTTTGTTATAAACTGAATTCAAGTATAAAAAATAAAAAATAAAAATAAAAATAAAAATAAAAAACTAAAATCATAATATAATAATTTGTCATTCATGCTAATTGCTACTTCATAATTCAGCATGATCTGACCCTAATAATGCTAAAAGTCCGCAGCACATGCGGCGCCACATGTTGTCTGTAAAGCAAAATCCTCAATCTTGGGATCGTTTGCAATTTATACTACAAATTATTTATGACTAGATAATTATTTGCACCTGCCCTATCGATCACATTGAAGAAGGTTATTGGCTCGATGAATTTTAGCTTAGTTCACTTTTTGGCCTTTGGTCCATTCTTGGACTGAACTGTTCACCACCTTTACAAATGATGCACTTTAATTTGTTCAACTTTCCGAATTTTGCCACAAAATGACTGCTCTGCTTGGGCACATAATTAGCTGCAACGAACTAATCATGCTATTTACCCAAAGGGATAAACAAGAGACAGAGATTAGGGTGGCATAGGATACAAAGCTCAGAGGTGGGTAGCTGTGCATGGGAATATGTGAAATTGGTGGGGGTGGGAGCATGAAAGGACTAAACAGATAGTCTTGTTTTTTTTTTTTTTAATTTATTTATCAATCATAATTTATTGAAAAACTCAATATCAAATTTAATTCAATATCATAATCCAGATCCTCTGTCAAGCCCCTCTCTTTCTTGTGTCTATAAATTCAACTTCATCCATAAAGAAATAACAGAAGCCACTGTGACATTGTCTCCTCAAGATTCCTTTACCGCATTCCCATTTCAAATCCCCTTCTCTTGTCTCTAACATGTTGTTTGTTTCTTTGTATTGTATTGTTTCCTGTTGCAGTTAGGTGGGGCTGGTCACCTTCTTTTGTCAGGATTCTCTTAAAAATTCCTTTCAGTAGTCTCACCAGGCTGACAAAAACACATACAACCGAAGAATAAGATTCACAATTGTTGACAAACCATTTACAAGAAACTTCAAACAGAATTAATTAAAATCTCTCTGCATCTCCTTGGTCTCTTACCTATTAATCTCTGAAGATGAGGACAATCATGGCCAAAACTCCATATGACTCATCTTTCTCTTTCTCCAGGAGATACTTCAACTGGCCGAAAAAGAGAGTTGAAGATGAAGATGACATGGAAGAAATCTTAACAGACTCCTCCTCCATGCATTTCTGTGAAGACCGAGAGAAAGAAACAGAGGAGCTTAGAAACATTCCAGGGCCAAAACAAATCACTTCCATGCCAGCCCGAAAGAAAAAGGCATCAGCAGTTTCAAAGCTCCGATCAGCTCTCACTGTTTTCGGAAAGACCAAATCGGCATATAACTCAGGCTTAGGCACTCGAGTAATCGGTACCCTTTTCGGAAACCGACGTGGGCATGTCCATTTTGCATTTCAGGGAGATGCTAAGTTGAGTCCAGCGTTCTTGATAGAACTTGCAACTCCAACGAGTGTTCTTGTTCGGGAAATGGCTTCAGGGCTTGTCCGAATTGCCCTGGAATGTGAAAAGAAGACGGAAAAGAAAGGGCTGAAGCTGCTTGAAGAGCCTGTGTGGAGGGCATATTGCAATGGTAAGAAATGTGGATATGCAATGAGGCGTGAATGTGGGCCTGAGATATTGAAGATTCTGAAAGCTGTGGAGCCGATTTCGATGGGAGCTGGTGTGTTACCAGGAAGTGAAAGTGGCCAAGGGAATGGAGCAGGTGGGTCAGAAGGTGAGCTCATGTACATGAGAGCTAGGTTTGAGAGAGTCGTTGGGTCTAAAGATTCTGAATCCTTTTACATGATGAATCCTGACTGCAGTGGAGGTCCTGAACTTATTGTGTATTTGCTTAGGGTTTAATTAGCTTTCAAGTGCAAATTAATCCCAAAAAAATGGAGAATGGATTGTTGATTATTTCCTTGTATTTTGAAGTTTTTGGTTTTGTGGGGTTTAATTACCTTTGCAGCATCAGTTTTTGAACTTGAGTTCTGTGAATGAAAAGCATGATAAAATTATATGATAAACTGGGGCAATGCGTATCCATGAATAGATATTAATTCTCTCTTTATTTTTTTTGGAAGTGGTAACTAGAAGCAAATGTGTTTCCTTCCAGAATCTCTTATCTCCATGAACATTCAAAATTTCAAATCAATTTTAAAATTTTATTTGATGCATACTGATTACAGCTCAGAACAAACAAAATCCATCGGGATTCATAATATTCTAGTGCTATTTTGACTGAATCTAAGTTTCAAAAATTCTGGCATTGGTTGTTTGTGGTTACATGTATATTATATAAGTTAAGTAATTTTTTTTTAAAAACGTTGGAAATCATGTCATCAAACACTCAAACTACCTGAATTTTGGAGTATGTAAAACTCCCAGTTCTCTAGACTCTTATAAGAAAGTCCAAGTAATTGCTCTATCACTTCTATTTTTTTTTTTTTAAAAAAAATTATCTACTCCCAATCTTGTATAATTTCCATTTATTTTTTTGTCACCATATCTTTAAAATGTCTGTACTTCCGAAATACTTATACACCCGGCACAAGATATATCACCACTTCCCCAATATCCATATCTTTCGTCTTAAGTGATTATATCAAAGATCAAACCAAAATACTTATCTTGGAAGATACATAACATCTTTGATTTTAGAGAACACATCTTCCAACACTACAAGAAAAAAGGCCTTTACTGACACTAAGGTTAGTGACACTAGGCTAAAAGTGTCAGAAACGACGTGTAAATGGGTATATTTCCGTGTTTTTCACTTAAATATCAATAATTACTGACACTATGGTATCAGCGATTTTAGTGTCAGTAATTACTATTACAATAGTATCAGTAAGAAATAAAAAAAAAAAACAAAAAACGCGTAGTCGTCTGGAGTCGAACCAACACCTCGCGGAAGTGACGTTTTTCGCATATATTACTGACACTAGAGTATCAGTAAATTTAGTGTCAGTAATTAATGATACCTTAGTATCAGTAAAAAAATTAAAAAAAAAATTATTTCCTTAAGTCTGCTGGGACTCGAAATTGTAACCATTGATATAATTTTTTTTTTTATTGTAAGGCTTTACCACTGGGCCAAATCGTGACTTTTGTTCCTTAAACCGCGGTTTATAAAAATATATATGTATTTGTCGGGTCAAAAACAAGCAGCCTCACAGCTTTCCAACGCCCAAAGCAACCCTCTTCATCGCCAATAATTCATCTTCACGCCACATTTGCACTGCCCCTTCATCAAATCAGTCACGAACCAGCCCACTTCCTACCCTTAAACAGACCTCACCCTCACAGCCACGACACCTGCTTCTTGACTCTCACTCACATACGGCATCAACACTTTCGAAGCTCCTGCACGGCAGAGGAACACTCAAACAAACGCAGACACAAACCCTAGGAGACACTCTCCCTCTCGGCAAACAATGAAAGAACCCTAATCACGCCTCCAGCGCACACTGCTCACAAGATCCACACACGGCGATTCACCATATTGAAGGTAACACATATCAAAGAACCCTAAATCTCTCTTGGATCTTGGATTCTCTGTTGCGCTCTCTCAACCCACTCATGGCCTGACCAAAAATCAACAACACACACATACTAACTGAATAAAACAAGATCTCACTGAGCCAAACACTCAACCTTAAGCCACACATACATGCAGCCCATCACGTAAGCAATAAATTGATTCACGCCAAAGTAAGATACACACGGCACTTACACACTCTCACCAAACCACCATCACACACGGCTCACTCTCCTATCCACACTGCACACATTGCCTTCATCAAACCTTCTCTACACTGCCTTTACCTTGCCGCAAGCCCAAATCATCCACTGCCCCTTATTTCAGCTCCATATTCATGACAATACAGCCCCCTGCACTACAAGAAAAAAGGCCTTTACTGACACTAAGGTTAGGGAGTTTGATATTACTTAATTGCATAACCCATCTGCAGAGCTTTCTGGACAAGAATTTTGGTGGGGTTTATAATCTAATTCAGCTGCTCACTTGCTGTGATAAGGTGATTGTTTAATGTTTAATGTTTAATATTTTACAACCTTACTGATTTACAAAGTATTATGTTCTTCCAAATCCAGCATAACGGTTTGCGAGCTTCTCATCATGGCCAAATTTTGATGGTCAGAGTTTCATGTCTGGTTTTACTAGAATTTATGTAGATTTCGAACTGACATATAGAGCTGTTGGTAATATTATCAAAATGTAAAAAGTAGATTTCTAACAAAAGAAGTTTCACAGGATCATTGTTTAAAGCACGCTTCAAAAAGTTATAATACCACCAAGTGCTCGGGCAGTCCTCAAAGTGGAAAGGTACACAAAATTTTATGATTTTCTATATTAAGTTAGTGCATCTTATGGAGGTAATTGAAGGGCTTGTACAGTTCTTTAGTGATTTCCTATGTGTGATGCCTATTTTGATAGTTTATGTGTTGAAGTTTAATGTTATGTATTGTTATGCTTCGGCTTATCTTTGACTTAGCATGCCGGTTTTTGGGTGATTGTTTCCCTTTTGTTTCTATCTAGTACGTTACTGGGATTGTGCATGGCCACATGGCATTCAAACTTATAAACTGAAAAAAAAAAACCAACAACTTATGAATCTAAGCACTAAAGATATAATAAACTGTTTGCTCATTGTTTTAACCTAATGTATTCAAGCCAATGTTCTTCGTTATTTTACTCTAATGTATGTTTTCTTTAAACCTTTGAAACTAATTATGAAAATTTTATAAACTTACATCGACAAGGTACATATTATGAACAGGTTAGGTACGTAAAATAGACAAAAAATGGATATATTGTGATAGACTTTCCAGTGAATATCGTGTTGGAGTTGATGAATTCTTGGAGTTTGCAATTCTTAATTCTGAAAATCGAATGTTAATTAGATGTCCTTGCGCCCGTTGTTGCAATATGGAGTTTCATACTCCTAAAGAGGTGAAGCTTCATTTGTGTCTCTAATTATGTAAGTGATTTATATATGTACTTTATAATATGGATCAGAGAAAGCAGTTTGTTATTAAATGTTATTTAAATGATGTACTTATTTGTTGTTTTCAGTATTGTAGGGATTATAGAGTTATGGCTGAACATGAAGAGATGAATCTTCCAGATCTTGAAGGTAGGCCTTCAAGAAGAAAACAAACCAAGAAGAAAGATTTGCAAAAGGATGGGGATAAAATAGTGGTTGAGTACAATATATACGGAGTTCCTATTGGACAAGGAAGAAATGAGCTGAGAAATTACATAGGAGTTATCGTTCGGGAAACAATTTCGATTACATATGATGATTGGAGGCGTGTGCCCTTAGAGGTGAAGGAGTTCCTATGGCAACATTTTCAGGTTGATATTTTCTTACAATGACAACTATATTGTTAAATATTTATAGTGCTAATATTAAAGATGAAAGGACAAGTGCTAAAGTTGATGGGAGTTTCTTTAAGGAACTTCAGGAGTGAGTTGGCAAATGAATTTATCATACCTAACAAGAATGACATGAAATCACTTAGGTCACCTCCAATTGAGTATCCAAGCATAAAAGATGGCGATTGGAAGTTGTTTGTAAATAAAGTTTTGTCAGCAGAATTTCAGGTGCGTTTAAAGTTGATTGTGTGTATATGATTAAGTATTTATTAAAATATTTTATCTTTGTGTAGGTAAAAAGTCAACAAGCCTAAGAGAAGAGGGCGAAAAATACCTACAATCATCACTTGGGAAGCACGGGATACAGTGGCATGTTATATAGACATGTATGTATTTTTATTTTTACATTATTATTTATTATTTTCTGGAATCATAACTGATTTACAACCTGGCACAGAAATTGAAAACTGGAACATCCGAAAATGAAATTGATCGGAGTGATGCTTGGATAATGGCAAGAAAAGATAAGGATGGCAATCTACAACCTGCAGTGGCTGCGATAGAGATGAAAATAGTAAATGAACCATAACTCTTAATAGCTGATATAGAAGCATGTTTAATTTCTTACTTGTATTTTTCTGTTTTTTTAGAGTGATCTTAAGAGCCAAGTTGAAGAAGGTTCTTTTCATTCTCAAGGCCCGAAAGATATTTTTACTGAGGCTATTCAGAAGCAACCTAATGGATCTAGAGTGCAAGGAATAGGTCAATTTATCACTCCATCCATGTACTTTCAAATTCCTGAATCTTCAGAGTTTGCAATGGAAAGGAAGAAGTATCAGGAGAGCTTTCAATTTATGACAGCGCAACTTGAGTATATGAATGCAAGGCTGAACGCCTACAGCAACACTGAAGTAGGTAGTTCTAACTTTCCTAAGGCAAAATCTTCAAGTGGCGCTTGCTTAGAGCTTGAACGTTCCCCGAGCATACTTGGAAAAAGAAAGGTTAATACATTGGCGTCTTTTTTAATATCTTCATATATATGTATTATTAAATACTAATAATGAATTAATCCTACAGGTTCAGTTAGTTGTGGGTAAAACTTCACCAAAGTCTGTGAAGAACAAAATATTGGAGGATCCTATTAAAGTTGGTGTGCCAAATGATGATAAAAAAGAACAAAACATTGAAGCAACTTCAAGAATAACTCCAACGAAACCTAAATTGACTCCAAGAAGATCTCCGAGGTTAACTCCTGCAGTAAAGGAACCAAAAAATGAAGTAGTAGTAGTAGTTGTGAAAAAACAAATTGCAAGAAAGCTGGTTCTTAAAAAGAACACGAGGGCAGCTGCACAAACAAGAAAACAAGATAAGAGTCCATACATGCAAATGTTTTTTATGCTTGTTAAGAGCTGTTTTCCGAATTTGATAAAGATTGATTATGACATACCAATTTTTGGTATTACTTGGAAGTCATACTTAGACAAAGCAATTTGCGAAGAAATCATGGATTTTAAGGAGGTCTCAAACTGTGCTATTAACATATGGATCAAGTATGTTTTCTTTTACCTCTTTCTTCATTTGTTCTAAATGTTTTATAAATATTTACTTTGTTTTTATGTTTATCTTGTCTTAGGCACTTATACGATGAGATGGATAAAACTGAAACTGCCAAACCAGTTCAGTTTGGAAAATTTGAGATGATACGTCCATCAAAGGTTGCTTTGAAAGAAGGACCTCAATACATTTCAAAACTGTTAGGTATGATAGAGTTGGGGCAAATCATATTGATCCCATACAACCCAAGGTAATAATTTTTAATTTTTTTAGTATTCAATTTCAAGTTATGTAATCCAGATTTTTATTACCCTTTCTTTCTTATTTAGCTTTCACTGGGTGCTTCTTGCAATTGACATAGTACGACGCACGATATATTATCTGGATCCTAAGGGGAATAATCCTACTGATGAGTTGATGCAAATTGTTAATCAGTTAAGTTATAGTTGTTTTCTCTTTATTTTAACATTGGGTTTATTGTTGCATTATTTATATGATATCCAATTATAATTTTTTGTAGGGGAATTAGAGTGTATCAATCTTTACATTCTAATAATAAGAGCAGTAGTGTGACTTGGGTATCTGTGAAGGTACAAAGTTATGATATAATATATATTTTTGTGATATGCAACAATGAGAATATTTAGAATATGTCTAAATGAACTAATATTGATATGATAATTCTTTTTTATAGTGTCCAATGCAGCCTGGAAGTTTTGAATGCGGTTATTATGTGATGAAATACATGCAGCAAATTGTAACAAATGTGAACATTCTAAAAGACAATGTAAGTTAACAATAGTTAAGTTTTATCACTAGTCAATTAAGATATCTTTTCAATTAAGATATCTTACTGTTTAAAATTCTAACTTATAAATATTAAAGTTCAAGGGGATTAATGAGTGCACTCTGGAATATATAACGCAACTCCGTGATGATTGGGCAATATATGTTGCACATATAATCACACAGTATAATGAAGAGGTAATTACAAGGACATGTTTTACAGAGGTGATTATTACTTCCTATTTTTTCACTTTAATTCATGACATATTGGGAAATCTTCTATTCTTGCAGAATACAAATGACAAGGACAACATAGCTATTGTTCGTTGAGTTAATGAAGTAGTATGGTATTTCTCTTTTCTGTAAATTAATACATTCTTGTTTCTACTTTTAGCTTAGAATTTTTTCCCCAGATTTTTTACTTCAGTGAAAGCAATATGAATCATATCTTTTATTTCAGTTTTATGCCCTGATGGGTTTAATTTGGTGGGTTAATTTGTTTTATTTGTGAGTTTTGCTAGTGGGTAAGATTGCTTTGAGACTTGAAAGTTAAAACAATCATGATGTAAAATATTCTATTAACAGTGTCTCGATGTTCTCTATGTCGGACATGAACTTGGAGATAGTTTTTTACCTGATGAAGTTTTGCCATGTTCTGATTGATACTTTTGGAAGTCCATCTAATTCTTAACATTTGGTTTATAATTTCAGATTTTGTGCCAGATATCATATTGTTGGGGGATTGTTGCAGGCTTCTCAACAAGTATCATGAATTTTGGTGGGGGCATGACATTTTGATGGGACTTTAAGAGTAGTTTTTGAAATATATATATGTTCATTTAAAGATTGTCTATGGAGTTTTTGTATTCATCATGTGATACTGTTGAATTGATTAATACGATTAATCTATTATATTGCAAATTTTATATAAATGTAATTTTTTAGTTTTTTATTTCATTGAGTTGGTAATATATATATAATATATTATATATATATATATATATTTTATGATTAATTTAATTACAAAAAATAAGAAATATAATTGTGAAATAATACGATTTTTAAATTTTAAAAGATATATTGACGGATATTGATACTATAGTAACAATAATTACTGACACTAAAAATCAAATATATGCGATATACTGATACTGCAGTAACAAAATTTACTGACACTATAGTATCACTAAATACTGATGATATAGTGTCAATAATTTACTGACACTAAAATAGTGTGAGAGATTACTGATACCATCAATAATTTTCTGATACTACAGTATTAACGTTTACTGACACTAAGAATCACTGACACTAGAAACTAGTGTCAGTGATTTCTGGCTGCGGCAACACTGACACATTTATATAGTGTCAGTAAAACCCTTTACTGACACTAATTTAGTATCAGTAAAAGCCTTTTTTCTTGTAGTGCAATAACTTATATATATATATATATATATATAAAAGTTACATACTAAAGGAACACATCTTCAAGAACTTGTGATATGTTTTTATTTTTTATTTATTTTTTGGTGAAAATAACAGGTAACTCATTAAAGAAACAATCATAAGATACAACGAATATTGGAGGGGAAATCTTCCTTCCACACATCACATATATGATCGTTATATGTAAATTTAGTCAATCCATGAACAGTTTCATTATAAACTCTCGACTTAAATTGAATCCGAAACGAATTCATAAATCTAACTGCATTCTTAACATTTGAATGAGCCAATTACTCTCTTTGATGCTGACAAAATTACCAAGGGCCAAGTCAACAACGTTATAGAATCAGTTTCAAAAATGAAATCCAAAAATTCTGTTGTCTTAGCGCATGAAAGTCAAGAAATAAAGCTTTGTCTTCTGCCCATTCTCCGTCTTCTGTGAATTTGATCGCTTTGGTTGCAGCCAACATAACATCTCCTCTGTGGTTCCTTATCACCACACCAAGACCAGTTATAAGCTTTTCCCGATTGATTGCCGCATCCACATTCATCTTGAAACAAGCCACTGGGGGGGACATTTAAACTTCCATTTTGGACAGCCTTTCATTCGTGTGGCACTGGCCAGATCTAGATACCTTCGGCTCCTTGATTAACTTAAAGTTGCTGCATAGAGCTTCAGCCTTGGCTTTAATAAATATGATATCAATGTTCTGACTATTGAAGATAAAATCGTTCCTAGCACTCCATATTACCCACATCATGGTGTTAGCGACACAATTGCGTAATGGATTTTGATGACGTCAACATTTGAAGTCTTCGACGTACATAAGCGAGACATTACAAAAAGATGTCGAAGCACATTGGTGGAGAAGAGCGTGAATGTGAAGGCTAGCGGAAAATCGAAGAAAATCTTGCTTAGTCTTAACTTAGAGCTTTAAATGTAATGTGAATTGTTTATCTAAGTATCTAAGCTCATATGACACATGCACATTCATATAGATGCATTAGGATCATGTGCAAAATATTCTAAACCTTCAATGTGACCAGCATATCGATTCTATACTGGTTACCATACCGATCTAATGCTCTGTTTTGCATGCTCTCTGGAACCGGCACACCTCATACCGGTGACATACCGGTGACCATACCGGTCATACTGGGGATTTCATACACACTGGAACCGGCATGCATGAAACCGGCAACCATACTGGTGTGCCAAACCGGAACGGACCACACCGGTCCATATACCGGTGTCTATACCGGTGAGCCTATTAGTAAACATGCTTACTAGAACCGACAAGGACCAAACTGGTCCCCATACCAGTGACCATACCAGCCTAACATATATATTTAAAACAGTAATTTAGACGTTAAGAGCTGTTACTATGTCAGACCGGCATACCGATATCTGGAGATCGGCATACCGATCTCAAATAGGAAATTTGGGGCTGTTTTGCATTTTATTATAAATTGAGCCCCAATTCATTTTTGCAAAAAAAAAAAAAAAAAAAAAAAACACAACCTTCATATACATTACACTAAGGCAAAAATAAGAGTGTTTCATAAACCTTCATATTCATATACACTCACACATCAAGCTCACACACTACACCTTCATTTACATTTGTAGTGAGCTTAGATCACTTGGGGTAAGAAAATCACACAATCTTCTTTATCTTTGTGAGTGCCCAAGTGTGTTTGCAAACATCTTATTCAAAACACTTGTGGTTTGTGAAATCTCATCGTTTGGGTAATTGTAAAGGTTTGTGAGTGAGCCTACGTAGAAAACTGAAAGTGTAAGGGTTTAGAGTGAACCTTGTGTAAAAATCTTGGTTGCGGGTGAGCCACGGTAAAAACTCGATTGATAGTGAAAAGCTTCAAGCGCGGCTTGAGGGAGTGGACGTAGGCATTATTGGCCGAACCACTATAACTCACAGTGTTATTTTCTCTATCCCTTAACTCTTTAATTACCGCAAGATTATTTTTGTATTTACTTATATATTAGAAACTTGCATATAGGTAATATTTATTGTTTGAGAAAATATACATTAAGTTTAATCAGTAAAATAACTTAAAATCGGTAAAGATTTTTATTTCCGCATATTTAGGTCATAACCCAATTCACCCCCCCTCTTGGGAATATAGAGATTGTTTGTCGCTAGTGCTTGTAGGCAATTTCAATTGGTATCAGAGCAAGGTTTTCTCAACAAATACTTAATCGTCCGAGAAAGCGATCATGGCTTCTACAAGCAACTCGTCAAATCTTGTTGGAAGATGAGGTTTCTCAACTACATTTTAGCCGTAGATACACAATCCTTCAAGGTGATCACACGGGGTGTAAAAATACCGATTAAGAGGGATAGTAATGGTGTGGAGATTCCTAAGCCTCATATTGAGTGGACCGATGAGGAACTTGCACAAGGCTCCTCAAATGCTAAAGCACTCAACAATCTCTTTTGTGCCATTGATCGTACTCAAATTACCAAGCTTCCGAAATTTGGAAATGCACATGACCTATGGAAGTCACTAGAAATGATCAATGAGGGCACAAGCCAAGTGAGGAATCAAAGATCAACCGGTTCATGTGCGAATTGGATAGTTTCAAAATGGAATCTCGGGAAGAGATTGATCACATGATTTCGAGGTTTACAATCATTATAAACCATCTAGGTTCTTTAGGGAAAATCATAGGGCCAACCGATCAAGTAAAGAAAATCCTTAGATCACTCCCGAAAGAATATAGAAGCTACACCACCTCTATCAAAGAAGCAAACGACATGAACACCTTAAAGTTAGATAATTTGGTCGGAAAATTACTTGAGTATGAATTGGAGATCAAAAGGGATCAAAAGGAGGAAGATGAGAAAAGAATAATGAGGAATCTAGCCTTGAAAGCAATAAAAAAAGATGATGCTAGCTCAAGTGAAGAAGATAGTAATAACTAACAAATTCAAGAAGCTCATCAAATCCATAAAGCTTAAAGGAAAATCAAGAATGGATGAGAAGAAAGAAGAAAAATAGCCACGAAAGCACAAGAAAATAATTTGCTATGAGTGATAAACCGGGTCATATAGCTATCGATTGCCTATTGAGAAGATTAAAAGGAAAATCTAAGAAAAATGCATTGAAAGCTACTTCAACTTGGAGCGATAGTGACTCAAGCTCATCCGATGATGAAGAGATCGAAGAAAGAATAAATCTAGCATTCATGACTATCGAGGATGATGATTTCTTCTTTCAAAACGAAGAAGAAAAGGTACACAACTCTCAAGAATATAATGATTTACTTGATGCTTTTAATGGATTAAATAAGTTGTGTGAAATGCTTAAAAAGAAATATAAATTGATTAAAAATGAGCATTCATCACTTAAAAATGAGCATGCATCTTGTATTGATAAAATTCATGTTTTAGATAATGATATTATTTGCTTAAAGGCCAAACATGAAAAAGAAATAGCATGTTTAAATGATGAAAATGCATGTTTAAAAGACAAAATGCTAGAACTTGAAAATAGAATATCTTACATGCCATCTAGCTCAAAAACATGTGATCGCAAATCTATTTTGAATGAAAATATTTCATTAAATAAAAAGATCATAGATTTGTAAAATATTATAACAAAATTCACATTAGGGAAGAAAAATTTGATATGCTATTTGGATCCCAAAAATATGCTTATAATAGAGAATGATTAGGATATAAACCTTACATTAAACGAAATTTTTTAATGAACTATTTTGTAAAGGCATCCAATTCTCATACAAATGCTGCTATTAATGAAAATATCACATGTCATGCATGCAACAAGAAAGGCCACAAAATATTTGAGTGCATGAACAAAAATGTGAATGGAAATGTATGGATTTCTCAAGGAATCAAAATTAACCCCAATGGATCCAAGAAATGTTGGGTACCAAAGTGCACTTGATAATTTTGAAATGGGGACTTTGGGAAGGATCTTAAAGAAAAATACAAATTGATCCCAAATGCTAAAAAGAAATGAGGAATGACAACGGTGAAAAGGTAAAATCCGTATTCACGGAAACATTGGTATCGTTTCCTCTAATCTATATATGTATGCCTACTTCAAATTAATAAAATTAATTAGAAGCATACTAGTAATTAGGCAAGTAATCAACCTTCTATTGGTATCGATTTTCATTTGATATCATTATATGCTTTAATCATATATTTAACCCCATTTAGTGTCAATTAGTATCACATTGATTTTATTGAGTTAAATGATAAATATGTGATTACTTGATTGATTTACATTGAACATGTCTTTATCATTGAACATATTTAGTTAAAAATGAAATGGATTTATATTGACATAATTGATCTCATGAAATGCATGGATAGATGATTTTTTGACTAATTGATATCATAAAAATAAAGAGAGATCATTAAAAATGCATTGTTCCATTGGTATTCATTGGTATAAAATTTGAGAAATGCTCTATGCATGATTTCTATATTTTATGGTATAAGGGGGAAATGCTAAATGTGTATATTTATAAATTTTGGTATCTTCATTTGATAATGCACGTATTTCATTAGTATCTCATTAGAACCAAATTTTTGCTTCTCCACTTTTTGATAATGTCAAAGGGAGAGAAATCATTAGAAACGAGGTTAAAACTTGTACAACCCTTACCCTTGTATTAAGGGGGAGTATATGTGTTTTAATGTGTTTGTCTAAGTTTTGTAGACACATATTGAAGGGGAGCAAAATCGTCAACTACTTAGACTCTCAAAGCTCACAAGTTTTAATGAGAGTTGCCATCATCAAAAAGATGGAGATTGTTAGCGACACAATTACGTAATGGATTTTGATGACGTCAACACTTGAAGTCTTCGACGCACATAAGCGAGACATTACAAAAAGATGTCGGAGCACGTTGGTGGTGAAGAGCGTGAATGTGAAGATTAGCGGCAAATCGAAGAAAAACTTGCTTAGTCTTAGCTTAGAGCTTTAAATGTAATGTGAATTGTTTATCTAAGTATCTAAGCTCATAGGACACATGCACATTCATGTAGATACATTAGGATCATGTGTAAAATGTTATAAACCTTCAAATCCTGCATTTTATACTGTGACCGACATACCGGTTCCATACTAGTGATCATACCGGTCTAATGCTTTGTTTTGCATGCTCTCTGGAACCGGCACACCTCATACCGGTGACTATATCGGTCATACTGGGGATTTCATACACATTGGAACCGGCATGCATGAAACCGGCTACCATACCGGTGTGCCAAACCGGCACGGACCATACCGGTCTATATACCGGTGTCTATACCGCTGAGCCTATTAGTAAACATGCTTACTGGAACCGATAAGGACCAAATCGGTCCTTATACCAGTGACTATACCGGCCTAACATATATATTTAAAATGGTAATTTAGACGTTAAGAGTCGTTACTATGCCAGATTGGCATACCGATGTCTGGAGACCGGTATACCGGTCTCAGACAGGAAAGTTGGGGCTGTTTTGCATTTTATTATAAATTGAGCCCCAATTTGTTTTTTCAAAAAAAAAAAAAAAAAAACCCAACCTTCATATACATTACACTAAGGTAAAAACATGAGTGTTTCATAAACCTTCATATTCATATACACTCACACATCAAGCTCACACATTACACCTTCATTTACATTTGTAGTGAGCTTAGATCACTTGGGTAAGCAACTCACACAATCTTATTTATCTTTGTGAGTGTCCAAGTGTGTTTGCAAACATCTTATTCAAAGCACTTGTGGTTTGTGAAATCCCATCGTTTGAGTAATTGTAAGGGTTTGTGAGTGAGCCGACGTAGAAAACTGAAAGTGTAAGGGTTTGGAGTGAACCTTGTGTAAAACTCTTGGTTACAGGTGAGCCACGACAAAAACTCGATTGATAGTGAAAAGCTTCAAGCGCGGCTTGAGGGAGTGGACGTAGGCATTGTTGGCCGAACCACTATAACTCACAATGTTATTTTCTCTATCCCTTAACTCTTTAATTACCGCAAGTTTATTTTTGTATTTACTTATATATTAGAAACTTGCATATAGGTAATATTTATTGTTTGAGAAAATATATCTTAAGCTTAATCAGTAAAATAACTTAAAATCAGTAAAGATTTTTATTTCCGCATATTTAGGCCATAACCCAATTCACCCCTCTTGAGAATATAGAGATTGTTTGTCGCTAGTGCTGGTAGGTAAGTTCACATGGATACAACTTACTTCATCTCTAGAGTTGACAATCTATTGAAAAATTCTGCCATAAAATCCCCAAAGCTGACAGCCTTTGATAAATCTAAAATCTCAGAATACATAGTTTCATTTAGGGGTGGTAAAACGAATAAACGAATCGAATTCGTGACGAATAATAAACGAATCGAATCGTAATGCACTAAATTCGAATTCGATTCGTTTATTAAACGAATCATGATATTAAAATTCGAATTCGATTCGTTTAATAAATGAATATTCGTATTCGGTTCATTTAAATAAAATTAAACGAATCAAATTCGATTCTTTTAATAAACGAATATTCATATTCGATTTGTTTATTCGTTTAATGAAAATTAAATACAAAATCAATAGCATATTCATTGTTCTAAATTAAAAATCCTTACAACACTCATAATCATTGTTATAGATTAAAAATCCTTAAATAAGCTCCTTAATCATTGTAATTTGGTAAGAAAAATGATGAATCCAGAAACAATATTTTTGAAACAAACAAACAAATATTCGGTGAAATCTTCTCAATCAATACTTGAAATCAAAACTATGAAATCTGATGAGTGGTTTTCGAATGCTCAAAACGGCGCTGCTGGTGTCGTTTTCAATCAAGGATTTCTGGATTCTGCTTCGACTAATTTCCAGGTCTCGATGACGAGACTATCACGATGAAAGTCCCTGCTGGAGTCGCTGTTTGCCAGGATTCATGCGTATGAGAGTTTCAAGGTGCAAGAGCAATTTGGGCAGAGGAATATCAGTGGTGGTGGGCGAAAGCTGCAACAAGAAGATGGGTTTGTGGTATTGTCGTGGGGAGAAAAGACTCAAACAGGAGGCGACTTAATGGGACTTGAGAGAGAGTTTTAGGTTTAGGTTTAGAATTTTTCTTTATATAGGTAATTTTTTAGGTTATAAGTGTTGGCGACTTGATCGCGTAATTGGATTTTGATGACGTCAACGCAATCGACGACTTCGACGTACAATCACGAAGCAATACAAAAAGTGTCGAAGCATATGAGGTGAAGAGCGAGAATGTGAAGACTTGCGGCAAAATGAAGATTATATTGCAAAAGTCTTAGCTTATGATTTAATTTGTAATGTGAGATGTAATATTCAAGTGCCTAAGCTCATATGGATCATGCACATTCACTTAGATGCATTAGAGGCATGTACAAAATGCATTAAAATCTTCAAATCTGCATTTTAGTATTTAGGGAAGCTCTCTGGAACCGGCATGGACCTTACCGGTCCCTTACCGGTTATTAAACCGGCTTTCCCCTGTTTCGCATGCCTACTGGAACCGGGCCATACCATGCCGGTTACCTCGCCGGTCTTCATGCCGGTATTGGCAAGAAAATCCTACTCTCTGGAACCGGGCTGGTCCTCGCCGGTATCCATACCGGTTTGCTCGCCGGTCTAACGGCTAGTTTTTTTAACGTTATATAGCCGTTGGGAGACATTGAAACCCTAGACCGGCATGCCGGTCTCCTCGCCGGTTTGCTCGCCGGTCTCGGCAGTGACTGCATGGACAGTTTTCATTTTCTATATAAATGAGTCCCAAATTCGTTTTTGCCAACTTCTTGCACCTTCATATCATTTCTTAGAAAGCAAAAACAAGAGTGTCTTAAATCTTCAAATACTTAAACTCTCATACAAGCTCACACACATCTTCATTACATTTAGTGAGCTTAGATCACTTGGGTTTTGCTCTCACACAATCTTCTTATTATTTGTGAGTGCCCAAGTGTGTGTTAATTCTTTCTTATCAAAAACACTTGTGATTTGTGAAATCTCATTTGGTTGGGTAAGTTGTAAAGGTTGTGAGTGCACCTACGAACAAAACTCAAAATTATAAAAGGGTTAAGAGTGCGCCTTTGCGGAAAACTCTTGGTTACGAGTGAACCACGGAAAACTCGATTCTAGTGGAAATCTTCAAGCGAGGCTTGGGGGAGTGGACGTAGGCACGTTGGCCGAACCACTATAAATCGTGGTGTCGTATTTCTCTTTCCCTTAACTTTTACTTATTTGCAAGTTTGATTACATTTATAATATTGATTAGAAACTTGCATATAGGCTATTAATTGGAATAGAGAAAATTGCCTAAAACTTCCACTTGGTAATAAGAGCTTAAAATTGGCAAAGATTTTATAATTCCGCATTTATAGCGATAACCCAATTCACCCCCCTCTTGGGTATAGAGATTTCTTGTCGCTATTGCTTGTAGGTACTTTCAGTTGGTATCAGAGCGAGGTATTCTCAAGAAATACTTAACCGTCCGAGAATAGACTATGGGATCTACAAGCCACGCAATTCAAATTTTGCCGAGGGATATTCAACTACTAGACCTCCATTTTACACCGGAACCGACTACAATTATTGGAAGTCAAGAATGTTGACTTATCTCCTAGCCAATGATCCGCCATCCTATTTGATTATCACACGGGGTGCAAAAATGCCAACAAAAAGGGATAGCAATGGGGTTGAGATTCTGAAGCCGAGTTTAGAATGGGATAGTGAGGATCTAAAACAAGCTTCACAAAATGCTAAGGCACTCAACCAACTCCTATGTGCCATTGATCGGGATCAAGTAAGCAAGCTTCCGGAATGTGGAAACGCATATGATTTATGGAAGTCTTTGGAAATGGTCAATGAGGGCACAAGCCAAGTAAAGGAATCGAAGATCAACCGGTTCATGTGCGAATTGGACAATTTCAAGATGGAATCCGGGGAAGAAATCGATCACATGATTTCGAGGTTTACGGTCATCATCAATCATTTGGGAGCCTTGGGAAAAGTCATCGGGACATCGGATCAAGTGAAGAAAATTTTGAGATCACTCCAAAAGAATTTAGAAGCTACACCTCCTCCATTAAAGAAGCAAACGACATAAACACATTGAAGATGGATGATTTGGTCGGAAAATTGCTTGAGTATGAAATGGAGATCAAGATGGATAAAAAGGAGGAAGATGAGAAAAGAACAAGAAAGTCTTTGGCCTTAAAAGCGAGAAAAAGAGACGACTCTAGCTCAAGTGAAGAAGAGGATAGTGATGATGATTGGCTCAAATAAATAAGAGCTTCAAGAAACTTCTTAAATCCGTAAAACAAAAGGGAAAATCAAAGACGGATGAAAAGAAAGAAGAAAAATGGCCGCGGAAGAACAAGAAAATTATTTGTTATGAATATAACAAACCGGGTCACATAGCTACCGATTGCCCATTGAGGAAAATGAAAGGAAAATCAAAGAAAAAGGCATTGAAAGCTAATTCAACTTGGAGCGATAGCGATTCAAGCTCATCCGAGGAGGAAGAGGTAGAAATCAACGATAAATCAATAGCATTCATGGCTATCACGGATGAGGACATCCGCTTTGAAATTGAAGAGGAAAGCGAAGAAGAAGAGGTACACAATTCTCAAGACTATGATGATTTACTTAATGCCTTTAATGGATTAAAAGAATTGTGTGATGTGCTTAAAAAGAAATTGAAATTAGTTAAAAATGAGCATGCTACACTTAAAAATAATCATGCATGTTGTTTGGATAAAATTCATGTTTTAGATAATGAGATCATATGCTTAAAGGCCAAACATGAAAAAGAAATTGCATGCTTGAATGATGAAAATGCATGTTTAAAGATTAAAAAGCTAGAACTTGAAAATGCCATATCAAATATGCCATCTAGCTCTAAGACATGCGATTGCGAATCTATATTGAATGAAAATGTCTTATTAAATACTAAGATTGTAGATTTGCAAAACATACTTAGCAAATTCACATTGGGACATAAAAATTTTAATATGCTTATTGGATCCCAAAAATGTGCATTTAAAAGAGAAGGATTAGGATATAGGCCTTACATTAAAAGAAAATTTTTAAAGAACTATTTTGTTAAGGCATCCTATTCTCATGCTAAGAATGAAATAAATGAAAATGTCACATGCCATGCTTGTAACAAAAAGGGACATAAAATTTTTGAATGCATGTATATGAATGTGAATAAGAATGCATGGATTCCTCAAGGAATCAAAACTAACCCCAATGGACCCAAGAAAGTTTGGGTACCAAAGTGTAATTGATAAATTGTAGGGGGAGCTTTGGGAATGGAACTTTAAAGAGAAATTGCAAAATTAATCCCAAAAGCTCAAAGAGATGAGGATTCGCAACGGTAAAAGGTAAACTCCGTACTCACGGAAACATTGGTACCGTTTCCTCCAATTTCTATATGTATGCATATTTCACTTGGTTAAAATAAATTTAAAGCATACAAAGTGATTAGGCAATGTATTAAACTTCTATTGGTATCGATTTTCATTTGATATCACTAAGTGCCTTAATCATATATTTAAACCCCTATTCTATTTCAATTGGTATCACATGAAATTTATTAAGTTAAATGCAATATATGTGATCACTTGATTGAATATGCCTTGCCATATGAACTAATTGATTGAAAATGAAATGCATGTAAATTGGCATAATCTTAGATGAATATCATGAAATGTATGTATTAGAACATAATTGAATAATCATGAAAATCATGGATTTTGATTGTTTAGTAATTGGTAAGATATTCATAAGAAGACAATCATTAAAATGCATTGAAGTCATTGTTTCTAATTGGTATCATGATATATAAAACTCATTTTGAAAGAATGCTTAATAGTGATATGATATTCAAATGGATTTATTGATATATTTTTTAATTGATATCAAATTTGGGGAGAAATCATGATTAAGATACTCTTAGATTGTAAATGGTATTCATGAGAATCCATCATTTGAAAAAGACTATTATTTTGCATAATTTTTTTTATGGCAAAAAGGGGGAAATGCCAAATGTGCATATTTTTTAAATTTGTTATTTTTTGCACACATCTATTGGTATCTCATTTTAGAACTTTTTTTGCTTCTCCACTTTTGATAATGTCAAAGGGGGAGAAATCATTAGAAATGAGATTAAAACTTGTTTTACCCTCACCCTTGGTTTAAGGGGAGTAAATGTTCTAATGTGTTTGTCAAGTTGTTATAGAGCTATATTCAAGACAATCACACATTGAGGGGGAGCTTATGTTGAGGGGGAGCAAAATGGTCAAATTTGGTCTCCAAGAAGCTCACAAGTTGCAACAAGTTTTAAGGGGTTGCCATCATCAAAAAGGGGGAGATTGTTGGCGACTTGATCGCGTAATTGGATTTTGATGACGTCAACGCAATCGACGACTTCGACGTACAATCACGAAGCAATACAAAAAGTGTCGAAGCATATGAGGTGAAGAGCGAGAATGTGAAGACTTGCGGCAAAATGAAGATTATATTGCAAAAGTCTTAGCTTAGGATTTAATTTGTAATGTGAGATGTAATATTCAAGTGCCTAAGCTCATAGGGATCATGCACATTCACTTAGATGCATTAGGGGCATGCACAAAATGCATTAAAATCTTCAAATCTGCATTTTAGTATTTAGGGAAGCTCTCTGGAACCGGCATGGACCTTACCGGTCCCTTACCGGTTATTAAACCGGCTTTCCCCTGTTTCGCATGCCTACTGGAACCGGGCCATACCATGTCGGTTACCTCGCCGGTCTTCATGCCGGTATTGGCAAGAAAATCCTGCTCTCTGGAACCGGGCTGGTCCTCGCCGGTATCCATACCGTTTTGCTCGCCGGTCTAACGGCTAGTTTTTTTAACGTTATATAGCCGTTGGGAGACATTGAAACCCTAGACCGGCATGCCGGTCTCCTCGCCGGTTTGCTCGCCGGTCTCGGCAGTGACTGCAGGGACAGTTTTCATTTTCTATATAAATGAGTCCCAAATTCGTTTTTGCCAACTTCTTGCACCTTCATATCATTTCTTAGAAAGCAAAAATAAGAGTGTCTTAAATCTTCAAATACTTAAACTCTCATACAAGCTCACACCATCTTCATTACATTTAGTGAGCTTAGATCACTTAGGTTTTGCTCTCACACAATCTTCTTATTATTTGTGAGTGCCCAAGTGTGTGTTAATTCTTTCTTATCAAAAACACTTGTGATTTGTGAAATCCCATTGGTTTGGGTAAGTTGTAAAGGTTGTGAGTGCCCTACGAACAAAACTCAAAATTGTAAAAGGGTTAAGAGTGCGCCTTTGCGGAAAACTCTTGGTTACGAGTGAACCACGGAAAACTCGATTCTAGTGGAAATCTTCAAGCGAGGCTTGGGGGAGTGGACGTAGGCACGTTTGGCCGAACCACTATAAATCGTGGTGTCGTATTTCTCTTTCCCTTAACTTTTACTTATTTGCAAGTTTGATTACATTTATAATATTGATTAGAAACTTGCATATAGGCTATTAATTGGAATAGAGAAAATTGCCTAAAACTCCCACTTGGTAATAAGAGCTTAAAATCGGCAAAGATTTTATAATTCCGCATTTATAGCGATAACCCAATTCACCCTCCCTCTTGGGTATAGAGATTTCTTGTCGCTATTGCTTGTAGGTACTTTCAATAAGTATGTAATTACTAAAATATCCTTCTTCTTAAATACTTTAGTACAAAAATTACCATGGTTAATTTGTAATATAATTAAACGAATATTAAACGAATCGAATTCATATTCGATTCGTTTATGATTCGTTTAATAAACAAATTCTAAACGAATAAACGAATTGACAAGCTCAAATTCGGATTCGATTTGTTTAATAAACGAATCGAATCGAATTGACCCATTTATTAAACGAATTCATTTTTCCAAACCCATATTCGCTTTAAAGCGAATCGAATCGAATCGAACGAATAAACGAATCCTGACCCAAATTGCCACCTTAGTTTCATTCCAGCAGCTCTTTGAAGTTTTACATTGGAAAAAAAGCGTGGTTCATTGTCTCCACTCCCGCTTTGCATCTTTAGCACCAATCAGAGTTGAGCATCCGTTTCTTTACAAGGTTATGATCTGTTTATATATACTAAAAGTTGCATTTTTTTTTAGTTTTTCTTTTTCTTTTATTTTTATATGAATATAAAGGATAAAACTTTATTAATAGAAGAAAGAGGGGACAAAAAAAAAATTACATAATAATGAAACACATCTTGCAAGAACTTGTGATCTGTTTTTATCTACCAGAAGTTGCACCTTTTTAAGTAAGGTATAAGTTATGGGCAATGGGGACTCATCAATTTTATCCAAGAGGGATTTAATATAAATATATGTAATTAATTTTTTTCTTTCAATAATATAACAAATTTTAACAAAAATAATAAGTGTTGATAGAATAATAGAAGAGAATAAGATTTTTTTCCTTAATGCTTCTTCTTTAAAAAAAAAATTAACTAATATAAATATATTTTAAACTTAAATCTTAAGTTCTTCATCTCCAAAAATCTATAAATTAAAAAAATAAAAATAAATTAAATTAGTGATATTCCTACTTAGGAATTGTTAAATAAACAAATTGATTCAAGTTTTTTACTTTTTTCTAATTAACGATTTTCTTTTTGAGAAATTTCCCTACTTGCGTAGTTGCGTGGGTTGAGCGGCCACTGGTTTGTTTTTGAGAGAAAGACACGTGTATAACAAAATCCAAGGGTGTTTGATAGCCCATAAACAAACTATTGTCTAAATAGAAGACCGAAGCTTTATAAGAATACTTTGGGGTGTTAATAGAACCACTCTCGTTGGATGGGCCATGAATCACCTAAAACGAGCCGATGTCAAAAGCCCACCGAAGCCGTAGTTTTGACTCTAGATAGGGAAAATGTGCATAACCCCACAAAAATAATCGAAATTTTTATGATATTTAAAAGTTAAAAAAAATCTCATGCATTCTAAAATACTCTCTCAATAAAACTATCATGTAGGATTGGCAAAAAATCCAGCATCTTGGTTCCCGATTGGGATCCCGTCTCATTTAGTCCGTGATTCAGGATGATTTTTTTCATACCAAATGAAAATTATGGTCGAAATTCGCGATGATATGTTATCATAAATAAAAAATCGGGTCGGGATTCGAAATATTTTTATCTCGAATCCTGAATTTTACCCTAAAAAGTCCAAAATCCCGATCCCGATCGGGATTCGGGATCCTCAACATTTGGTTCAGGATTTGGGATGATTTTTCGTCCTCATTCAAAAATACCGCTCGAGATTCGGGATGATTTCTTCATCCCGAATAGTAATCGGGACGAGACATGATGAGACTCAGTAGAGACGGGACGTCCTGATTGTCATCCCTACTATCGGGGGGTTTTGTTATAATAGTAGTGAGTTTGTTTAGTTTTTAAACATTATGGGGTTTCGATTAGTTTTGTGAAACATCAAAGAGGTTATGCTCATTTTCCCACTTTGTGAGCGCGTGTGTGGTGATTTTCAAGTCAGGTCTAAAAATCGCTGTCACGTTCGAACATCTGTCAAATGCAACTTGAACGCTAGCTCTCTGAATGAATGCGTCCGAACGACTTGTCGAACGTGATTCGAACAAAGGCTCTCTGAAAAGCTTTGTTCGAACGGACAGAAGAACATGTCACAAACGCAAATGCTGGTTTGTATGCGAATGCCTACACGAACACAACACAAACGCGAACTTACTGGAACAAAAACTCTAAGGCAAAATGAATGCACATGATCCCAAATGATCTTGGACTCAATCCGGAGTCTCAACCAACACGCATACATCTAACGCGAGTAATATGCTTCGCTTACATGACCTATATGACCATGATGACCATACTAAACATGTCAAATACATGAGGTATTATAATAGTACATGTCTTATCTCCTTGTCCCAAAACTTAATAAGTTGCATGATTCTTCATAATTACATCATGTCTCTCTCTCTATATATATATATAGAGAGTGGGGTTTCAATGAGGAATATCTTAATTTATGATGTTATGCGACACTGTAGAAGATCGAAAAATACATATTTAAATATGCTAAAAGATAAGTAATATTATATTAAAATCAATGATTCCAATAAAAATTTTCTCATTTTATTGAATTAAAAAAACTAATTAAAAAGAAAAATAATACAGATTTCTACATTTTGTGGAAATGAGATTATAACGAGCCTCGTCGGTTGAGGTAGGTCTACTCACAACTCATAAGAGTGAATAGGCGATTGACTCAGAATAAATTTTTTTCCTCTCTTAAATTTTTAATTTTTTATTATTATATCACAAAATTGCCGCCACTAATTTTTTGTTAAAACCTACAGTGGTTTCGCATATTTGCCTCAATCGAGTTAAATTTCTAGCTCTGTCTTGTTAATGGAAAAATTTTATGGTATCATGTCATTAATAATTTAATAATATTTTATTTTATTTATTAAAATAATAAAAAAATAATTAAATAAATTATAATTATATTTAATATAACTTCACATGTTATAAAATTAATTAATTGATGCTTGCACGTCACCCACATAACAGTAAATTGGAATTTAAATTTGATGGACAATCTTTAACATTCCTGTCATCAAGTTCTAAATGGTGCCCTGAAAGCATGTATATGGGCTAAAATATTGAAAATGAAAATTATTGACGACTGTTTTTCGTTCCAATGGTAATATAGGAAATTAACCCCTCGAACAAACCTCTCTAATAGTAAATTTGATTGGTTAATAGGGAACCAAAACAAACTTAGTAGGAAGACAAGATAAACACAGAGATTTATATCGTTTTGTGGAGAGTGGCTCCAACCTACATCCATGGGAGAGAATGAGATATTTTATAACTGCTCGGGGTCAAAATCGACATGAGCTACTAACGTGAAAAAGAACTCACAAAGTAAGCGACACACCTCGGGTCTTACACAAGCCTGTTACAACCCTCTCAAATGGTCGGATGACTGACCATTTTTCTCTCTCATTCACTAATTTTTAAGCTCTTAGCTTTTTATAATTTTGGTCGGATGACTGACCAAAATTAGAGGACCTCTCATTGCCGCTTTTCTCAGCAAGGCCATGAGCGAGAAACTCTTACCTTATGCCATCCTCTCACTATCCCGATAAAGCTGGACCCTCATATTATCGCTCATCTCGACATGGTTTTGGGGGAGTGTAGACACTGTATTTTTACGCATAGCCTGATGATGAGTCTCTTATGAGAAAATACCTGAAAAGTTGCAAGATTTAATAATGGATGAGAAAGAAATAGCCAAAAATTGGCCGAATGTCATCTACATCCAGTCGGACTTGTCCACCCAAACCCAACCGAATGTCATAAATGTCCGGCCAGCTCTCGAAAATAAATCCGACCGAACATCCTACAAGTCAGGCCGAATATGTATCGGCCATAAAATAGTTAACTTCTATAACAATCACTTTCCCTTTTCCTTCACTTTCCATTCCTATTACTTTCCTTATTAGAAGATATTTTTTCCTTGTTAACTACAAACGTGATATTATAAAAGGGAGTTTTTTTGGGGAATCATGAGAGAGCTTCTTTGGGAGGGAAAAAAAGTAAAAAAAAAAAAAAAATAGAGAAAGAAGAGCTTGAAACTGAAGATACAGAAAACAAAAAGACTTTGGAACGAGCATAGAAATTAAAAACAAACACACATAGAACCTTAAACCCAAAACAGAGCAACCTTAAATTCCCTCCAGTAAGAGATCTAGTAACCAACCTGAAACTTTCTAGAGGCATTTTCGAGCCAAAAATACTAAAGGTGAGAACCTAAGGGCATCACAATCTTTATTTTGTTGCTTTTCTGATAAGGAAAGTAATAGGAATGAAAAGTGAAGGAAAAGGGAAAGTGATTTTTATAAGTTGTGAGATGCAAAAAAATGCTAACCTTTGAATCTGTGTCTTCAATCTCTTTATATAGGCTTCAAAATTCATTGTTCCACCACCTCTGACGTCATCCTATATCACTTACTCATCATTGCGGCCATAATTAAGCTCAACCACCCTTAATCTGGTCAATCAGATCAACTTATTTTTTTATAACCGCACCGGCCTATGGCGGCCTATAGCGGCTATGCTCTGCCACTGTACTGGCCTATGGCAGCTGACAGGGGCTAATTCCAATGAGAATCGTTTCTTTTCCACAGTCATCATTAGTTTTCTAGATGTACTGTTTTCCAGGTAAGACATATGTGATACTGCTGAGCTACTCATGTATCACATCACCCAATCTCATCGGGTCATACTCTTCATGAACCTCATTATGGCACACTCTTCATTAGGACGAGGCAGTCAAATATACTGAACGGCCTTAATCCAGCCTTCAAGATGGTCGAATCGGTATCATAACTTACTTCATCCTTCACGATGCTTTTGTTCTTGGGAGAACTCTTATTTACCACAAGGTTAGTTCTCTCTGTAAAAACTTCATCTCATTCTGGGCTCTTGGACCTTTGCTATCTATTTTGCCTAAGTACAATCTTCATTCTACCCCTCCTTGGTACTTGAACCTTCATCGGGGCAAAAACCACCATCAATATATGTCCTTTAGTTCTCGGTATCAATGAGTCTGTGAGTTGATGCCGGGAACTTTATAAAAAATGGTGGTACACGTAGCTAAAGAACGACCCACTGTCATCGGATCATCACCCCTTGAGAATGTTATATCACCTCAACTCTTCGTAATCTTCATCTTCCTCGATACATGTTGTTCTATATACTGCCAAAGATATCAAGCCGACATGAATCAACATTAGTTGGTACTTAGCCAAAAACTGAGGTTGAGCTCCTCAATTCTATTATTCTACTTATTCTGAAGTCATAACAATGGCCTGACGAGGCCGATCTTCTCCCAAGGACCATTATCGCCCAACGAACCCCTTAAAGTGGACCTGACCACGATCTTCTTGGTGCTCCAATTAGAGGACCTCTCATTGCTGCTTTTCTCAGCAAAGCCATGACCGAAAAACTCTTACCTTATGTCATCCTCTCACTATCCCGATAAAGCTGGACCCCCATATTATCGCTCATCTCGGCAAGGTTTTGGGGGAGTGTAGACACTGTATTTTTACGCATAGTCTGATGATGAGTCTCTTATGAGAACATACCTGAAAAGTTACAAGATTTAATACTGGATGAGAAAGAAATAGCCAAAAATTGGCCGAATGTCATCTACATCCAGTCGGACTTGTCAACCCAAACCCAACCGAATGTCATAAATGTCCGGCCAGCTCTCGAAAATAAATCCGACCGAACATCCTACAAGTCAAGCCGAATATGTATCGGCCATAAAATAGTTAACTTCTATAACAATCACTTTCCCTTTTCCTCCACTTTCCATTCCTATTACTTTCCTTATTAGAAGATATTTTTTCCTTGTTAACTACAAACGTGATATTATAAAAAGGGAGTTTTTTTGGGGAATCATGAGAGAGCTTCTTTGGGAGGGGAAAAAAGTAAAAAAAAAAAAAATAGAGTAAGAAGAGCTTGAAACTGAACATACAGAAAACAAAAAGACTTTGGAACGAGCATAGAAATTAAAAACAAACACACATAGAACCTTAAACCCAAAACAGAGCAACCTTGAATTCCCTCCAGTAAGAGATCTAATAACCAACCTGAAACTTTCTAGAGGCATTTTCGAGCCAACAATACTAAAGGTGAGAACCTAAGGGCATCCCAATCTTTATTTTGTTGCTTTTCTGATTCTTATTTGATACCGCATATCCGTTCGGATATTATATATATTCAGCCAGATATGCAATTGTCGCACAGTAAATTCGACACTTGATTGGCAACATCCAGCCGCGTATGTTTGCTCATATGTGGTATATAGGATGGAAACCCATATGTAAATTCCATAACTGCTTTCGAATGGACAGTTGTACGGTCTGCACTTGGATACAACTTTATGTATTACTTGGAAATGGTTACACGTGTCTTCTTTACTATTCTCTTATTATTATTATCATATAATTATTCTATGTGTCTTGTCTTTGTATTATTATTTGTCGCAATGAAAAAATTTACGTTTTACTCTTTCTGATTCACGTAGTAAATCCGGCTAGACATCAAGCATGTCCGGCCAGACATATAATGATAACATGCATATCTGACCGAACCTAAGATATGTTCGGCCGAGTTTATCTTATTCGTTATTTATGCTGTTTTATCTTTGACTAATGTAAAACATATAATAGTCTTCATTATTTTTGCATACCTTCTAAACCTCGATGGCGTCACACATTGAGAAATCGCTTTCACTTAAGGCGGTGGATCGCTGTGTGATGATACCCATCACTCGATGGCACGTACCTTCGGGGTATAAAAAATGCGTGTTCATTGGTCGTTCGTATCCTTGATTGGGGAGACCTAATTATGGACAACCTTCGCAAATGAGAGCCTAAGTCTGACCCATGATAAGCCTATATATGAGCCAATAGATGATTGCCCTAGGAATAGCCTCCCTAATGCATGTGTGTGAGACCTAACCATTTGAAGTAATTTAACCTCTTTATCATGAAGTGCGGACTTGTTGGGACTTTTCATCTTGATGCATTCCATAATGATTGGGTTGAATACTTTGAAATGTCAACGGGACAACTTGTATGAAAACCATGTTGGACATAAATTTATTTAGTTGGAATCCAAATGTATCAAGGCATGAGTTTGTTACCTACTCTAAAAAAGGTGCAGCCTTACTTTCGCCTGTGAGGATGCTTTTAAATATTTCGAGGCCCATCTCAAATAAATGTGATTACCAAGGGTTCAATTCACTCTTCAAGTCAACGACACGATCTCCATATTAGGCCTAGGCATCGTTGTAAATGAACGGTCATTGTTTCTTAACGATGAAACGGAACCGAAGTAGCCATGGTTCAACTTTAGCATATGAGAGAACGATCTTGTGTATCCCCTATTGATACATAATCTAAGCCGCATCTAGGGCAGATATTAGACTTTCCAAGTGTGTGGGAGAGATAAGGTTGGAAGGATGTATGTTGTATGAACTAACTATGCATTTTTTACATACATGAATCATGCTAACCCTTTGTGATTACAGCCATGATAGGGGAGCGTTGGGTTAAAGAGGAAGGAAGGCTAATAAAGAAGACAATCCCAAGAACACAGAAATGACATATGAAGACAGTTCTCGAGTTGACCAACTGGAGGCCACTGTAAACAAGATGGCAGCACAGCTACAAACCCTAATGAATACCATAGCCCATTAGAATACACCTCATGCAACAAGAGCTGAGCCTAGTGAGAAGAAGCGTGAGGAGCTCGAAAATAAGGAAATTCAGGAAAATCCCACAGTAGATGATGAAGAAAACATGGCAGAATATGTCATGGGAAAAATAGCCAAATCCCAAGCTGAGATAGTTGAAGGAACAGATGGAGGCTGTGGCCCATAAAATAAAAATCAAGCATGAAGACCTACTGGATTATAATGTTATGGCATTTAAATACCCACATATATTAAAATGCCTGAGGTGGTCATGTTCAATGGAAATGGATACTTCAAAGTACACCTCCGTCAATATATATCTATGATGAGTGTTGCTGGCCTATCCCAGTGACAGGTCTTGAAAATGTTTGGGATTTCATTGGAATGAGCACTCGTGGTGTGGTACTGCAGTCTAGAAGAGAAGATGAAAGATAATTGGAAAACACTGATCAAAGCCTTCCTTAGTCAGTACATCATAGACATGGAGATGGATGTGTCACTTCGCGACATAGAAAACACCAAATAAAAATCCGAAGAAAGCTTTAAAGAAAACATGGACCGCTAGAGGAGCCAACTATTGAGAATGCAGACACAACCTGCAGAGAAAGATCAAATCAAGATGATAACCAAGGGCACCAAGCTCTTCATCTATAACAAGTTGAGAAGGATGACCTCCATGATCACAGACTTTTGACAGTTGAAGGAGATTGTGATGAACATAGAAGAAGATGAAGCAGAATACAAGAACCTCTATGGCTGAGGGAAACTTTTCCACAGTCATTGTTAACCTTCTAGATGCACATTTTTTCAGGTAGGGCATATATCATGCTGCTTAAGCTGTTTGTGTATCACCTCACCCAACCTTTTCGGGTCATACTCTTCCTGAACCTCCTCTGGTCACACTCTTCATCGGGTCGGGATAGTCAATTACACTGAACGGCCTTAATCCAACATTCAAGGTATTCGGGTCTGTATCCAAACTTATTTCATCCTTCATTATGCTCATATTTTTGGGAGAACTCCTATGTATTCCTAAATCGGGTTTCTCTGTAAAAAAAAAAAAAAAACCATCTCTTTATAAGCTTTTGGGCCTTTGACATTCATTTTTGGTTAAGTATAATTTTTATCCTATCTTTTCTCGATACTTGAACCTTCCTCGAGATAAAAACTATCATCAATAAAAATAACTAGTTTTTAGGTCATATACGTGCAAGATAACTAGTTTTAAATCATCTAATACGTTGTGTAATTCTGATTTTAACCTTACTGAAGCCATTTGCTTTTAAACAAAAGCTGCTGTGGAATAAAAATAGTAGCTGTCAAGAAAAAAATGTTGGATGTTAAAAGTAAAAGTTTATGACATTTGTAAATAAATTTTATATAAATTAATACATTTGTGTTAAAATTATATTATTTTTAACGCATTCAATCTTAATATAATTAAATGATAAATATACTTATTGTTTGGGATGATTTTTGAGAAAATGAAAGACACGTGGATGGCTTTCAGATCAATTATTTTGGAACAATAGATGGAGCAACGAAAGCATATTCTATGGAAGAATTTAATATATTAGAATAATTATTTAGGAGTCCGCGTAATATGTAGATTTGTTTGAATAACATATATTTATTTATCATTTTATATTATAATTTTAATATATAATTTTGATATATAAATCAACTCTTTAAGAGAATAAAAAATAATTTCTATAAATAAATGAATAAACTGTTGTGATTCACCGATCACTTTAGAGAAGATTTGAGGAAAAACCGAATCTGTTTTTTATTACTACAAGAATAGATACAAAGTTTACACATGAAACTTTAAACAAAAAAAACCTATCACTCTCTCTATGTTTACAACTCTTTGGGATGCTCTCAACACTGGTTTGGGCTCCAATTTATAGGGCAAAAACGTGTGCTAAAAACGTGTGCTACAGTGCACACGTTTTTGCCAACTCAATACACACTAGCAGCCAACTTGCACTTCCTTAATTTATGGCATTTGCAAATCACCACCGAAAGTAGTTTGTTGTTTCTGGTTGAAGATTACAGCTTGCTGGAAACTTCCTATGGCAGCTGGAATCAATTGGAGGCAATATGCATGACTCATGCAACTTATGCATGTGTCTACTGGTTCTTACAATTCTCCCCCTCCAGCTGCATCCGAAACAATCATTATCTTACATCTATCCCAGCTATGTCTCTGCACAGCTCTAGCTTGTCCCGAGTAACCACTTTCGTTAACATGTTTGCTGGATTCTCATCTATATGGATCTTCACTAGTCTCAACAATTGTTGATCCATCACCTCGCGTATCCAATGATAGCGAATATCAATATGTTTCGTTCGGGAATGATACATTGAGTTTTTGCTCAAGTCCGGAGCACTCTGACTGTCACAATATATCTTGTAATCTGTTTGCTTGATCCCCAACTCTTGGAGAAAACGCTTTAGCCACAACATTTCTTTTCCTGCCTCAGCTATGGAAATGTACTCAGCCTCTGTAGTGGATAATGCAATACACTTCTGCAATCTTGATGTAGATTTCCTACCATTAAGATCTTCTGCCATATCTGAATCTGTATAGCCTTCCAAGATCGGATCAGCTCCCCCGTAACACAGACGAAACTTCGTTGTACCCTTCAAGTACCTGAGAATCCATTTGACTGCCTCCCAATGTTGCTTTCCAGGGTTTGAGAGAAAACGGCTCACTACACCCACTGCGTGTGCAATATCTGGCTTGATACATACCATTGCATACATTAGGCTCCCAACAGCTGAAGAATATGATATTGCTGACATTTCCTCTATCTATTTCTTGGATGAGGGGCACGAACTTTTGCTCAATTTGAAATGGTGCGCTAGCGGAATGCTGACTGGTTTGGCTTTCTGTATATCAAACCTTCTGATTACCCGTTCAATATACCTTTCATGTGAAAGCCATAATTTCTTGTTCTGTCTATCACGAACAATCTCTATTCCCAAAATCTGTTGAGCTGGTCATAAGTCTTTCATGTCGAAAGCCTTGGAGAGTTCATTCCTCAGCTGGCTGATCTTCGCTGCTTCTTGTCCAACAATCAACATGCCATCTACGTACAGTAGAAAAGAAACAAAATTTTCATCTGGAAACCTCTGAATGTATACACACTGATCTGCTGCAGTTCTTTTGTAGCCTTGACCCACCATGAATGAGTCTCATTTTTATTACCACTGCCTTGGTGCTTGCTTGAGCCCATACAAGCTCTTTTTCAGCTTGCAAACAAGGTTTTCTTTTCCTGAAACCTTGAATCCTTCTGGCTGCTCCATGTAGATTTCTTTATTCAGATCACCATGAAGAAATGTTGTTTTGACATCCATCTGTTCAAGCTCCAAGTTCAATCTGACGACCAATCCTAGGATAACTCGGATTGAAGCCATTTTTACCACTGGTGAAAAGATCTCATCAAAGTCAATTCCCTTTTTCTGGAGGAATCATTTGACTACTAGCCGAGCTTTGTGTTTCACCACTTTTCCGCTGCCATCTTTCTTGAGCTTGAGTACCCATTTGTTCTTCAGTGCCTTCATTCCATGTGGGAGCTTGACTATCTCATAAGTGTTATTTTTCTGCAGAGATTTCATCTCATCCTGCATTGCGTGCAGCCATTTGTCTTTGTCTTTATGAGATACCGCTTCATTGAAGGTTTCTGGCTCCCCCTCGTCAGTAAGCAGAATATATTCTGATCCTGAGTATCTGGCTGATGGAATCCGGCCTCGCTCAGATCTTCGTACTGGAGGTTCTGGCTGTCTGTTGTCATCCGGATCTGTGGATGATCCTGAAGCCTCTGATGGAGCAGGCTGTAGCTCCCCCTACTCAACACCTCATTCCTCCTCTGGTTATGCTTCTGGCATGTCTTGTACCTCATCATCATCTGTGGCCACTGGTGTTGGTGCTGGGGTTGTGTCTGGATTTGCATCGGCATTGTCGGCACTGGTTTTAGAAGGCATCTTGGGTTTTTCAATGTCTTCTATTGTCTGGTCTTCAAGAAACACTACATCTCTGCTTCTGATGACTTTCTTTTCCTTCGGGTCTTATAGCCTGTATCCAAATTCCTCGTCTCCATAGCCTATGAAGATGCATGAGGTAGTCCTTGCATCGAGCTTCTGCATGAGCTCATTGGATGCATGTGCAAATGCTAAACATCCGAATATTCTGAGGTGAGAATATGATGGATTCTTACTAGACCACACTTTCTCCGGAATTTCAAAATTCAACGGTACAAATGGTGATCTGTTGATCAGGTAGCAGGCGGCACAAACAGCTTCTCCCCAGAATGGCTTTGGCAGCTTAGCCATACTGATCATGCTTCTGACTTTCTCCATAATGGTGCGGTTCATTCTTTTAGCGACACCATTGTGTTGTGGGGTATGTGGAATTGTCCTCTCGTGTCAAATTTCATGGCTTCCGTAGTAGGCATCGAACTCCCTGGAAGTGTATTCGCCTCTATTGTCTGTTCGAAGACATTTCAGTTTCTTCCCTGTTTCACGCTCGACCATGGCATGGAACAGTTTGAAATAGTCCAGGACCTGATCCTTTGTTTTCAGAAAATACACCCATACTTTCCGAGATGTATCGTCAATAAAAGTCAGAAAATATTTATTACCGCCTAGTGAGTTTACCTCCAAGGGACCACATACATCAGAGTACACCAAACTGAGTAACTCTGATTTCTTTGTAGAAGAGAAATTAAAAGAGACTATGTGTTGTTTACAAAATAGACAGTGGTTGCAAAGATCCAGAGCAGCATTTTTGGAAACAGTGATCAGATCCTTCTTTGTCAAGGTAGACAACCCCCTTTCACTCATGTGACCGAGTCTCTGGTGCCACAGATTCTGAGAAGCCTCCGGTTCAGCTACATTTAGGCTTTCTGCACATATCTTCACATGATCATGACACATTTTATCATCCTCCAAGTGCCATTGCTGAAGTGGCTAGCATAGCCCTGTTTGTCAAGGGCTACCCCCGAGAGTAAGTTGAGCCGAAGTTCTGGAACATGTCTGACCTCCTTAAGGGTTATTGTATACCCTGCATTTGTCTGCAACTGTATTTCACCAATTCCCACTATCTGAGAAGAACTGGTATTCCCCATCTTCACTGCTCCAAAGTCTCCTGCTTTGTATGTTGTGAAGAAATCCTTGTGAGGAGTGACGTGGTAGGATGCTGCAGTATCTACCACCCACTCGACATCCTGAGTTGCGGTGTTAAGGCATGCTTTTTTCTGGCCGGAGCATATAGCTACATCTACCGTAGTAACTACTAGTGTCTCTGCATCATTCTTTTTCAGCTGGTTATTGCCTTGTCCATGCTCTCGTTGCAGTTTTCGTCAATTTTTCTTCAAGTGGCCTTCAATGCCACAGTGGAAGCACTTGTATGTCTTTTTCCCGTCCTTGGATTTGCCTCTGCTTTTGCTTCTGCCTCTCCTCCCACCTTGATGTTTCTCATGTTGTCTTCCTCGTTGCTCCGAGGACAAGGGCTTCTGTTTGATCTGAGCCCACGTCTTTTCTTCTGGCTTCTTCATTTGACAGGGCATCCTTTACCATAGGCATGGTAAGTTTGCCTCCTGGAGTTGAGTTGCTGAGAGTAACCACCAGAGTCTCCCAGTTATCAGGAAGAGAACTGAGTAGCAAGAGGGCTTGAACTTCGTATGCCAGTTGCATGTCTACTGCAGACAACTGGTTCACCAGGCTTTGGAACTCGTTGGTGTGTTCTGCAACGGAATTTCCACTCCGTAGCTTCAGGTTCACCAAACGCCTCATGATTAAGGCCTTATTCCGAGCTGTTTTGTCCTGGAACATGTCTTCCAATTTCCTCCACATTTCATAAGCATTTGTGTCTTGTGCTACGTGGTGGAAGACATTGTGACCGATCCACTGCCTAATCTGACCCAAAGTTCTGTTGTTGAGTTTATTCCAGTCATACTCCTTAACAGACTCTGGTTTCACTCCATTCAACTCGATGACATCAAATAGATCTTTATAATGCAAAAAATCTATCATCTGAGGTCTCCAGAGGGAGTAATTAGTTGCAGCCAGTTTAATCATTGCACCAGAAGGGGAATCTTCCATTTCCATTTTAAGTTTTAAAGTTTAAATTGAAAATACACTATAATCGGGGCTGAATTTCACAAATCATAGGTCACCGTTGCGTCTGGAACGGTCGAAAATGGTGGAATAAACACTTCGTTGGTCTAAATCCGACACAAGGGCTGATTTGTAAATTCCTAAAAGTTCTGGGGTAAAACTGTAAATTTCAAAACTTCAGGGGGCTAAATGAAATTTACCAGGCTGCTGATGTGGCAATGCTGACGTGGCAGTGCTGACATGGCAGTGCTGATGTGGCAGTGCTGATGTGGTTGCTGACGTGGCAAAATGGGACCGGTTTTGCTGACGTGGCGGACACGTGGCACTGACGTGGCGGCTGACATGGCGCTGACGTGTCTGCTGACTGGGCACTGACGAGGCGCTGACTGGCGCTGACTGGGCGTGACGTGGCAGCCACGTATTGTCTTCAACCTTCAGTGCGCGTGAGGTGCGTATCTGAGACTGGTGGCGCGTGGGAGTCTTCTGTGAAGAGCGTGCGGCGTTCTGGGACGTCGGTTCGGTCGCCGTAAAATACCACTGTGCTCGTCTCTCCGTGAACTATCTGATGATACCCTCAAATTGGATTTTTGACAACTTTCGTCGGAACCGTTTTTCCGATCGGAAGCTCTGTTACTCGGTTTTACGATCCCAAAGAACAACTGAAGCTCTGATACCACTTGTTGTGATTCAACGATCACTTTAGAGAATATTTGAGGAAAAACCAAATCTGTTTTCTATTACTACAAGAATATATACAAAGTTTACACATGAAACTTTAAACAAAAAAAACCTCTCACTCTCTCTATGTTTACAACTCTTTGGGATGCTCTCAACACTGGTTTGGGCTCCAATTTTTTTTTTTTTTTTTTTTTGGAAAATTACAAGTTTGGGCTCCAATTTGTGCACATGTTTTTGCCAACTCAACAAACACTAGCAGCCAACTTGCACTTCCTTAATTTATGACATTTGCAAATCACCACCGAAAGTAGTTTGTTGTTTCTGGTTGAAGATTACAACTTGATGGAAACTTCCTATTGCAGCTGGAATCAATTGGAGGCAATATGCATGACTCATGCGACTCATGCATGTGTCTACTGGTTCTTACATAAACAAGTGAGACATTTATCGAAATATAAACAATGAATTTGAAACTATTATCAAAAGCCACTTAAATTTGAAGATTGGTTCAACATAATAAATATGCCGACCGTCACAATGATTAAGGAGAGAGCCTTAAAACGATAAGTCTTAATGTTATGTTTCAAGATGATAGATTTTTTGATGAACCGTTACATATTAATTATTGATTATGCAATCAAATTAATGTTGAATTTAAAATATGAAAAGCTAATTGGATTTTGTCTCGATTTGCTCCACCCTACACCCAACAACCAACTCTGTGACTTTTCATTATCCCTTTTATTCGTTATTGATTTTAATTAGCAGCCTCAAATTAACTTACAAATTAAATTATGAACTTATAACTACATTACTAATATCTCAAAAATCCATATATTGTCATTGATTGTTTTTCCCAAAATTAAGGGGAGTCGTTGAAAGCCACAAGGATTAAGGAGAGAGCTTGAATTATTTCTATATTATAGTAGTAGATAGATTTTAAAAAACTCACTAAATATTAAATTTTTTAGTGAGTTTTAAATGATGAACCTATCGTTAAATTTGTTTCAAAACTGACAACAATTTATATCTATTCAAATAATATTATATAATATTTTCTTTCTCTTATTTATTTTTTGTGATAGTGGTTATAGTTATTAATAATAAATATTTATAAAAATAATATAAACAATGATTATAATTCTTGACAATTTTTTTTTTTTTACCTATAAATAAGATTAAATTCATATACATTTCATTATAAATTTTACCAATATTTATCATTTCAATTTTACTTATTTTTCATTGAATTTTATCAAAATGTATCAAATTGATTATCCAAAATTTTCTACAATTAAAGTAATAGAAAATAGAATAAAATTTAGTTAATTTTGGATAAGTGAAAGGATGAATAATTTGAGTAACAAAAGATATATTTATAAAGAATTGAAGATACTTAAAAAAAAAAAAAAATCGGAAGGTAGTTAAATTTGTTGGAGGTAAAAAAATTAGTGGTTAGTTAAATTTATTGAAAAAATGAAGGGAAGTTAAATATGATGGATGATAACTTTTTATTAAAATAATATAAATATTTTTTCATTGGAAGAATTTTTTGGAATTAAATTTATTTTTCTAGGTAAGTAAACAAGTAGTTGAAGAATAAATTTATTATAATATTTTGGAGTTTCTCTTAAATGGGCTCGAAAATCAATGATGGAAATTCAAGATACTTATCAAGAATTTGTATCTAGCATTAAACCTACCTTTCATAACCTTCTACTATAAATTAGGGAAAATGATGCACTATTACACTATAAATTGTCATAACGATAATTTAATCATTACAATTCTAGAAATAAAAGCCTTAGTTCATAAAGTTTTAGAAAATTCAAGTTTCAGTTTGTATCGTTAATAATGAATCACTTTTTATCTAGTTTTGAAATAATTTTTTTATTAATTTTAAATATTTTTGGGTATTCAAGTTATTTAACACTAATATGATAAAAAGTGACTCCAAATTAATAAAAAAAATTAACAAAAAATAATTATATTTATAAAATTACTAGGACTAAATTATCGATATGACAATTATAGGAAAATTATGTGTTATTTCCCTTTAAATTATTATTCAATAACTCTCAATAATAATTTATATAAAAAAAAAAATTTAAATCAATCTAAACCGAATCTAAATCCATTTATGAAAATAATAAATTTTTGTGCAAAAAATATTATAGCCTTTTTTTTTCCTAAACTCGACATGGTCCCAAAATCTATGTGTTCTCCTTACCATTTAAAATCCCCTAAATAGACCTTTAAGATAGTCCTGACCATGATTCAGTTTCATAACTGAATCAGCGGTTCCTGTTCCTGTCGAAGGAGCAAGCATAATCGAACCGTACAGGTACGATTCAGTTTGGTTCTGGTTCCTCCTTCGATTACGGTCAAAATCGATTCAGAAATCGGTTCCGAAACCGATTCTAACTTCTAAGTGTAAGAATTTGACAAAATTTATTTTATTGTATACATAATAAAGAATTACAATTCACTATATAACGATTGCAATTGAAATCAGATTTAATTCCTAATTGGCTACTCGATGTTGGCCGTTTCAGTTGTCGTTACTGTTGGAAAAATGCTTTTGCATAAGCATTTTGAGGCTCAATTTTAAGCATGGTCCACTTCGTGTTAGTGGTTGTTATTGAATGATTCAGATACTCCTCTGTGAGTACTTCGAAATGGTATATTCATATGCTTAAAATGGTGCTTGGGTGAATGAGAAATTGTTGCTCAAAGTTCACCAATTGGTGTTGGAAAATAAAGAAAAGTAAGCTTGTCCCATATGGGAAAGCTATAGAGTGAATATTATGCTTATATATGATTGCTCATATGTAGATGGGTAAGAGTTATAAGGATAGAGGCTCTCTCTACGTGCGCGGGGGGGGGGGGGGGGGGGGTGCAAATCAAATCCGAATCAAGCTTGGCTCGTGTACACCTGCGTACACGAATGTCGGACCAAAATGTGCAGGCCCGGCCTAGCCAATTTTTGGATGTCTCTTTATTTTTTTTTCCAAACCTTTGAATTCCATAATAACTAATTTAATTAGTTTGATGGTTACAACAAGTGAAAAGCCTCCCATTGATGAGATTTAATTGGCATTATAATTTTTTTTAATAAGGAAGTGTTTTTCGTTTTTGGGGACACACACAGTACACACAAGGAAAATACTAGAATTTGGGGGAGTTCAAAACACTTTGTGGTTCGTTGGAAACAAGATTGGTGGTACAGTGTGTATGCCGGGATGAAAACAGCAAAAGGGCTTTGGGAATCTTTAGACCGAAAATATAAAACTGAGGATGCCGGTACTAAGAAATTTGTCGTAGGCCGTTTCCTAGACTTTAAGATGGTTGATTCCAAAACTGTGTTAAGTCAAGTACAAGAATTGCAAATTATTCTAGCAGAAATTCATGCTGAGGGGATGGTTTTAAGTGAAACCTTCCAAGTAGCCTCGATAATTGAAAAACTACCACCTGGTTGGAAAGATTTTAAGAATTATCTAAAGCATAAGCGAAAAGAAATGAGCATTGAAGACTTGGTTCTTAAGCTTAGAATTGAGGAAGATTACAGAGTATCTGACAAGAGAGGAATAACTCATGAGGCCAAGCAAATGTTGTTGAACATGGCCATAAGAACAAGAACCCTAAAAACAAAGGGTCAAAGATGGGCCCTAAAGGAGGAGTTTCCAAGAAATCCAAATTTCAAGGAAGATGCTTCAACTGTGACAAAATGGGTCACAAGTCTTCTGAGTGCAGACTGCCGAAGAAGAAAAAGAATCAAGAGGCTAATGTGATGGAAAACATGACTCAAGATGTTTCAGACATTAACCTTTCAGCTGTGGTTTCTGAGGTGAATCTGGTGGGTTCTAACCCAAGAGAGTGGTGGATTGACACTGGTGCCACTCGACATGTGTGCTCGGACAAGAGCATGTTTTCTTCATTTGAGCCTACTGGTAATGGGGAAAAATTATACATGGGAAATTCAGCAACATCTGAGATTGAAGGTCAAGGCAAGGTGATTCTGAAGATGACCTCTGGGAAAGAGTTGACTTTGAACAACGTTCTGTATGTACCAGAAATACGAAAGAATCTTGTGTCTGGATCACTTCTGAATAAGCACGGATTCCGGATGGTGTTCGAGTCTGATAAAGTAGTTTTAACTAAAAATGGGATGTATGTGGAAAAAGGGTATGTAACTGATGGGCTCTTTAAGCTCAATGTAATGGTTGTTAAACCTAAGAATATCAATAAAGCTAGTTCTTCAGCTTATATTGTTGAGTACTCTAATCTATGGCATGGTAGATTATGACATGTTAATTTTAATTCATTACGGAAATTAATTAACATGAACCACATTCCAATTTTAAAATTGATAATAGACATAAGTGTGATACTTGTGTTGAGGCAAAACTAACTAGATCATCTTTTCACAGTATTGAAAGAAACTCTGAACCACTTGATCTAATTCATACCGATGTATGTGATTTTAATTCAATACAATCGAGAGGCGGTAATAAATATTTTATTACCTTTATTGATGATTGCACAAGATTTTGCTATGTGTATTTGATGAAAAGCAAGGACGAAGCTATAGAGAAATTTGTTCTCTATAAGAATGAAGTTGAGAATCAACTGAATAAAAGAATTAAGGAGTTGAGAAGTGATCGTGGTGGTGAGTATGTTTTCCCATTTGAATCACTTTGTGAACAAAATGGAATCATACATCAAACCACAACTCCTTATTCACCTCAATCCAATGGGATTGCAGAACGGAAGAATCGTACCTTGAAAGAGATGATGAATGTTATGTTAATCAGCTCTGGCTTACCTCAGAATATGTGGGGAGAAGCTGTTTTATCAGCTAATTACCTTTTAAATAAGGTACCACGGAAAGATACAGGGAAAACTCCTTATGAGATGTGGAAAGGAAGAGTACCTTCCTATAAATTCCTTCGAGTGTGGGGGTGCCTTGCCAAGGTAGTTATTCCTCCACCTAAAAAGGTGAAGATAGGACCAAAAACTGTTGATTGCATTTTCATAGGATATGCACATAACAGTAATGCTTATCGATTTCTTGTGCATGAGTCTAATATACCAGATATTCACAAGAATACGATAATGGAGTCGAGGAATGCATCCTTTTTCGAAAACGTTTTTCCTTGTAAAACTAATTCGAATTCAAATGTGCACAAACGCGCACATGAGACTATCATTGAAGATAGTCGGGACCGAGAACAAATAAATATTCCAGAGGATCAACAAGTTGTTGAACTTGAATCAAGACGTAGCAAAAGAGCTAGAACGGAAAAATCATTTGGTCCAGATTTTCTGACATTTTTGCTAGAAAATGATCCTCAAAGCTATAACGAAGCTGTAAGGTCAGCTGATGGTGCTTTGTGGAAAGATGCCATCAATAGTGAAATTGAATCCATCTTACAAAATCACACCTGGGAGTTAGTGGATCTTCCTCCAGGATGTAAACCTTTAGTATCCAAGTGGATTTTTAAGAAGAAAATAAAGACAGATGGATCAATTGACAAGTACAAAGCAAGACTTGTAATTAAAGGTTACAGACAACGTGAAGGTCTTGATTACTTTGATACTTATTCTCCTGTAACGAGAATAAATTCTATAAGGATGATAGTAGCGATTGCAGCTTTGCGCAATCTTGAGGTACATCAGATGGATGTGAAAACAGCCTTTCTAAATGGAGATTTAGATGAAGAAATTTACATGGAACAACCTGAAGGCTTTATAGCTCCAGGACAAGAAAAGAAAGTCTGTAAGTTGGTTAAATCCTTGTATGGATTAAAACAAGCTCCGAAACAGTGGCATAAAAAGTTTGATGACACCATGATAGCAAATGGTTTCAAAATCAATGAGTGTGATAAATGCATTTATGTCAGAGAGACAGAAGTTGGATATGTCATTTTATGTCTCTACGTTGATGACATATTGATTGTCAGGAGTAATGTTAAAATGGTGAAATCTACCAAGAATATGTTGAAATCCAACTTTGACATGAAAGATATGGGTTTAACAGATGTCATTCTGGGAATAAAGATCTCGAGAAGTCCTGATGGACTTATTCTTGATCAGTCGCACTATGTGGACAAGATTCTTGGTAAATTCAACAATGATGATTCTGCTGTGGCTAGAACTCATTTAGATGTGAGTCTACACCTATCGAAGAATAGGGGAGAAGGTATATCTCAAGTAGAATACTCTAGAGTGATCGGGAGTTTGATGTATCTATCGAGTTGTACAAGGACTGATATAGCCTGTACAGTAAACAAGCTCAGCAGATATACAAGTAATCCAGGGGTTGATCACTGGAAAGCAATAGTGAGAGTACTTAGGTACTTACGATTTACTCGTAATTATGGGTTGCACTATCATAGATATCCAGCTGTAGTCGAAGGATACAGTGATGCTAATTGGATATCTGACATGAAAGACTCAAAGTCTACCAGTGGCTATGTGTTTACACTAGCAGGTGCAGCTATATCATGGAAATCCTCCAAACAGACTGTAATAGCCAGATCTACAATGGAATCAGAATTCATTGCATTAGATAAGTGTGCTGAAGAAGCAGAATGGCTTCGAAATTTTTTAGAGGATATTCCTAGTTGGCCTAAGCCAGTGCCAGCAATTTGCATTCATTGCGATAGTCAATCTGCAATTGGAAGGGCACATAAAAATATGTATAATGGTAAGTCTAGACATATTCGTCGTAGACACAATACCGTTAGACAGTTACTCTCTACTGGAGTTATTTCGATTGACTATGTAAAGTCAAAGGATAACATTGCGGATCCGCTAACCAAAGGGTTAAATAGAGAGTTGGTTGTGAAATCATCGAGGAGAATGGGACTAAAGCCCATTAGATAAATGTTTATTACGAAGGACAACCCAACCTTGTTGACTGGAGATCCCAAGATCCAGGTTCAATGGGACAACCTACTCGTAAAAGACATAATTGGTTCACTGTGGGGGGTTTACCCTCTAGTCCATTCCTATGGTGAAATGAAATAGTGATGCTCGTATGGATTGAGGTTAAGCAAAGGCTTTTAATGATTCTTATGCGTCGGGAATCCGAGCAGAGTATTACGAGATGCTCTTAAATAAGAAATCACCTATGTGAGAGAGAAGTGGGGCCGCTTCAAAGGGAATTGTATGGGGCTCAATTCTTAGAAACTCTTGCAGAACCAGGTTGATGTTCATGGCCAAAATGAACATAATAATGAGAACTCAGATGTGTTAGGTTAAATATCTGTGTGATATATATTCTCCATTTACATGAACGGCAGTACAGTTCAATGACATCGCGTCCACTGTCAGCTAGTAAATGAGATATATTTTCACAATGGAAGGTTCAAAGGCTGAGGCCTACCTATCCTATGCAGGTGTTGAACCGTTGAACTCTTCTAGGTCAAAATAAAATGTTTTATAAAATAATTTTATTCGACGTTTTTCGCCAATTTCATTCATGTGGGGGATTGTTGGAAAAATGCTTTTGCATAAGCATTTTGAGGCTCAATTTTAAGCATGGTCCACTTCGTGTTAGTGGTTGTTATTGAATGATTCGGATACTCCTCCGTGAGTACTTCGAAATGGTATATTCATATGCTTAAAATGGTGCTTGGGTGAATGAGAAATTGTTGCTCAAAGTTCACCCATTGGTGTTGGAAAATAAAGAAAAGTAAGCTTGTCCCATATGGGAAAGCTATAGAGTGAATATTATGCTTATATATGATTGCTCATATGTAGATGGGTAAGAGTTATAAGGATAGAGGCTCTCTCTACGTGCGCGGGGGGGGGGGGGGGGGTGCAAATCAAATCCGAATCAAGCTTGGCTCGTGTGCACCCGCGTGTCATGCGTACACGAATGTCGGACCAAAATGTGCAGGCCCGGCCTAGCCAATTTTTGGATGTCTCTTTATTTTTTTTTTCCAAACCTTTTGAATTCCATAACAAATAATTTAATTAGTTTGATGGTTACAACAAGTGAAAAGCCTCCCATTGATGAGATTTAATTGGCATTATAATTTCTTTTAATAAGGAAGTGTTTTTCGTTTTTGGGGAACACACACAGTACACACAAGGAAAATACTAGAATTTGGGGGAGTTCAAAACACTTTGTGGTTCGTTGGAAACAAGATTGGTGGTGCCCATACTTGTTTGTTTCCGTTGCATCCTGGGAAACAAGCGTCTCAAGTTATACTGCACCTTCGGTAGGGGGCGAATTTGTTTTAAGGAGATTGTTGTCCCCTTCAACAAGCCTCGGAATTCTTCATTGCTTTACTGCTCCTGTCAATTGTCCTCTGTTTTATTATTTCTGTTTACTGTTGTTAATTGTATCACTGTTGTTTATTTTCTGTTCGGTTTACTGTTTGTTCAAAGTCGATTGTAAGAACACAATAAACAAATAAATTGTAATAGTTACAACTCACTATATAACAATTGAAAATGAAATTGAGAATTAGTTTGTAGGAGAATATGTAAAGATAAAATAGAATAAATTATTGGAAACTTGGAATGTGAAAAAATGAATTGAAATATGAAGTATTTATAGTTATAGAATAATAGAAAAAATTTGGAATGGTTCGGTTCGTCAGTTTGGTTTGTCGACTTGGTTCTTGCGGTTCGGGTTCGGTTTGTCAATTTTGGAGAACCAGAACCGAACCAGTTCTTCGGCGATTCTAGTCCAGTTCGGAACCATCGACCGTTGACCAGTTCAATTCCGGTTTGGTTCGCGGTTCGAAACTGAACCGCGGTCAGGCCTACTCTAAGACTATGTTTGGATTGATGGAAGATGATGATTTATAATGGAATGTAATCCAATAAAATGGAATGAAACGGAACAAAATGGAGTGTAATGTATCATAATCTTGTTTGGGAAAAAATGAGAGGTTTATAATGTAATGTTTCAAAATATTATTTGCTAAATAAATGGAAATGAAATGAAATGTAACTAAAGAGGTTTTAAAGACAATTGTGCCCTTTTAGATTTTAAAAATAAAAAAGATAAATATTTTAATGTTATTTTTTCAAATGATAAATTTATTTTCATAGATAATGTTATTTTTTAAGTTACGTTTCATCCCCAATTCCTTTTTTGGGCGGCTCATTTTCAATGACTTAAGACCTATTTTTATTACACTCTATTCCATCTCATTTCACTCTATTCCATCCTCTTCCACCAATCTAAACAATAATTTTAAATATTTTAAATTATATTGAACTGTATTACATTCTCTTCCATTAATCCAAATACAACCGAAGAGACACTAACCTCCACTATACGAATATACTATTTTTTATCATTTGGATGATATCTCTTAATATCTCATGACCTCTCATTTTTTTTTTTTTATAAAAGAGGGGTTTTCCTTCCACCACATTGCATTCTCTATCTCTAGCACATCATCTTCATTTTTATCCACAAACAGCCTTTCTTGCAGCTGTCTAGCGTTATCTTAGCTATTATTGATCTCTAATTTCAATGTGATTGATTGATTCAAGAGTTGTTCCGTGAACGGAAACCAATTTATGCAAAAATCAACCATATAAATCCACTTATAGATCTTGTGTTATTTAAATTTATGTATGTTGACGGTGGATTTTGGTCTCAGGGTAATACGGGAATATCACCTCCGAGGGAATCCTCCTTCAACGGTGAATTTGTTTGGTTATGGGGGACCAAAAGCAAATTTAGCGAGAGACAGATAAACACACCAATCAACAAGGAGATTTAACGTGGTTCGGTGGATTTTGGATCTGACCTACGTCCACGGACGAGAACTGGATGGTACTTTTTATTACTCAAATACACTCCTCGGGTCTCTTCTTTGCTTTTACAAACCGGAGCTTGATGATTCTAATCCATCACTCTTGTGATGATTTTCAGATGCTTTTAACTTGTCCTCCTACACTCACTCTACCCTCCTATTTATAATGGTGAAGAAGCCAGATTCCTATTTGTACAAGAATTCCCAATTGGAGATGGTCTCCTTTTCCTATCAGGATTCCTAGTCAAAACTATTCCCTTTTCCCATAAGGATTCCTAATCAAAACTATTTACTTCCTTTATCCTATTAGGATATTAAGTTATTACTTTACCCCATTATAGTAGGACAACTTATCCCTTTTCCGCAAGAATAGGATGTTTTATCTTCCTGAGCACGCCTCGTCATGTGCTCGGTCTTCATGAGGTCGGTCATGATAGCCATTTGAACTGAGAATGCTGCTGTCGATCTGATAATGCTCGGTCATCCGATCTCAAGTGCTCGGCCATTTAGTATAAAGTGCTCGGCCTCTTACTGTCAAGTTGTCGGGTCGGCTTTAACGGTCTCGATCAATGGAGTTACCCCTTTTACCCCTGTCGTGTTGTTTAAATAACATAGTGCCCGAAAAACACCATCAACATCTGTCCCCTAGTTCTCGGTAACAACGAGTTTGTGAGTTGATGCCGGGAACTATAAAAAAAGATGGTGTGCTGATTGCCTTGCTGGTGGTCGCTCCAGAAATCACCGAGAAATTGTCTTTGCCATCAACTAAGTCTTCTGTTTCTATCTTCATATCCTCGGTTTATTGGAGATGCTGACTCTATTCAGAATGATTCTCCACCTCAAAGCAAATTGCTTACTTGGGTCGTTCCATCAGAAGATGAAGTTCCTCTTGTTGTCCAAACTAAAAATGACTCCTCCTCTGTAATATCTGTACCAGAGATTTGGGGGTCCTGACCCCTGACTGATCCAATCTCGATTGTGAGGAGAAAATTTTGCCTCTGAGATAACGATGATGTGCTCGGTGGCATGTGATCCTGTCTCGAGCTGTGAGAGATGCTCGGGCCTGAGGGAACGTTACGTCCCCAGTCCGAAGGACTGACTCGGTGGGACGCAACCCGACCCCGAGCTGAGAACGACACTTGGACCTGAGGGAATGTTACGTCCCCAGTCCGAAGGGCTGACTCGGTGGGACGTACCCCGACCCCGAGCTGAGAAAGGCACTTGGACCTGGGGGAATGTTACGTCCCCAGTCCGAAGGGCTGACTCGGTGGGACGTACCTCGACCCCTGAGCTGAGAAAGGCACTTGGACCTGAGGGAATGTTACGTCCCCAGTCCGAAGGGCTGACTCGGTGGGACGTAACCCGACCCCGAGCTGAAAGAGGTACTTGGCTCTGGGGGAATGTTACGTCCCCAGTCCAAAGGGCAGACTCGGTGGGACATCGCCCGACCCCGAGCTGTAAAAATCACTTGGTCCTGGGGGAATGTTACGTCCCCAGTCCAAAGGCAGACTCGGTGGGACATCGCCCGACCCCGAGCTGTAAAAATCACTTGGTCCTGGGGGAATGTTACGTCCCCAGTCCAAAGGCAGACTCGGTGGGACATCGCCCGACCCCGAGCTGTAAAAATCACTTGGTCCTGGGGGAATGTTACGTCCCCAGTCCAAAGGGCAGACTCGGTGGGACATCGCCCGACCCCGAGCTGTAAGAATCACTTGGTCCTGGGGGAATGTTACGTCCCCAGTCCAAAGGCAGACTCGGTGGGACATCGCCCGACCCCGAGCTGTAAGAATCACTTGGTCCTGGGGGAATGTTACGTCCCCAGTCCAAAGGCAGACTCGGTGGGACATCGCCCGACCCCGAGCTGTAAAAATCACTTGGTCCTGGGGGAATGTTACGTCCCCAGTCCAAAGGGCAGACTCGGTGGGACATCGCCCGACCCCGAGCTGTAAGAATCACTTGGTCCTGGGGAATGTTACGTCCCCAGTCCAAAGGCAGACTCGGTGGGACATCGCCCGACCCCGAGCTGTAAAAATCACTTGGTCTGGGGGGAATGTTACGTCCCCAGTCCAAAGGGCAGACTCGGTGGGACATCGCCCGACCCCGAGCTGTAAGAATCACTTGGTCCTGGGGAATGTTACGTCCCCAGTCCAAAGGGCAGACTCGGTGAGACATCGCCCGACCCCGAGCTGTAAGAATCATTGGTCCTGGGGGAATGTTACGTCCCCAGTCCAAAGGGCAGACTCGGTGGGACATCGCCCGACCCCGAGCTGTAAGAATCACTTGGTCCTGGGGGAATGTTACGTCCCCAGTCCAAAGGGCAGACTCGGTGGGACATCGCCCGACCCCGAGCTGTAAGAATCACTTGGTCCTGGGGGAATGTTACATCCCCAGACCAATGAGCATGACTCGGTGGAACGTAACCCGACCCCGAGCTGTAACAAACATCGATCTCGACGGTACAAGAGCAGACCCGAGCCGGAAAGAGACATCGGTCTCGGCGGTACAAGAGCAGACCCGAGCCGGAAAGAGACATCGGTCTCGGCGGTACAAGAGCAGACCCGAGCCGGAAAGACACATCGGTCTCGGCGGTACAAGAGCAGACCCGAGCCGGAAAGAGACATCGGTCTCGGCGGTACAAGAGCAGACCCGAGCCGTAAAACAAATATCAAAACCATTGTGTGGGCCATAACAAACAAGCATAATCAAATGTCAACCTAAGATAAAAGAGGTCTTACTCACCTTTTTGGGATTCGTTGTCTTTCTTGCAACTCTACAAGGTCACTACAAGCAAGACTCTTCTTAATACATCCTCTTTGCATCTCAGCATTCCACGCATCTGACCGGATGACTTCCGCTATCAACTTGGTCGACCTCAAAAACCGAATGGTCTATGTACACACCGAGATAGCCTTCTTTTACCAAGTCTTCCACCTGCTCCCGCAGGTCTCTGCGTTCATCGGTTGTGTGCCCTTTTAGATTGTGGTGCAGGCAGTAGGATCTTTTGTTTTTTCTGTCTGGGGGAAACCTCCTGAGGTCGGGTTCTATTAAGAGGCCTTTCTCCCGTATCTCCATGATGATTTCCCCTGGCGGCTTACTTAGGGGAATATACGCCTCCTCTCGACCACATGGTTTACTTGAGTTGTGGGTCCTTTTCCTTGATCCTTATGTGCCATTGGCTTGAACTCTTTGGGTCTTGGATTGAACTTCCGGAATTCTCTTTCCGGTCGCCGGTGGTCTTCCCTCCTTGTCACTCTTCTCTGATGGTGTTCCCTTATCGGGATATTTTCTCCTCGTTCTCCAATAAAACGAATTTTCGGGCCACCTCCAGGGCAGTGGCGTAGTCCGGGGTGTCTTGGATCCTTAGATGGGTCCATAGTCTTCCGACCCTCAAGGCTCCTTTCAAGCTTTCTAGGGCCTCGGGGGATTCATACCCTCCGACTCCGAGTACAGTGTTGTGATACCTTTCAATGAAGCTTTTCAGTGTTTCGTCGTCTCCTTGTTTCATGAGCCTTAGTTCTCCTATTGTTTTTTTAGGGGTGCAGGCTCCTTTGAAGTGCCGGATAAACGACTTCTTAAGTTGGGAGAAGCTCTGAATGCTCCCCGGGGCCAAACTTCTATACCATAGGATGGCAGGCCCACCTAAAGTTAAGGGAAATACTTTACATATGGCGTCGCCCGTTACTCCATGTACTTCCATCAGGAGGACAAAGTTTTCGATGTGGGATTTTGGGTCGGAGTGGCATTTGTATGGTGTCATGGTCGGCATGTTAAATCGCTTCGGGAACTGTGCTGACCTTATCTCTTCCGTAAGGGGAGACCCCTCTTCCTCGCCTCGGGTGTCTCCCGCGCCGGTCTTGAGGCCTTCTCCCAATCTGGTCATCTCTTTTCTCAACCAAGACTTTATTTCACGGGTTGTGCCCCCGTGTCGCCTTCTGTGTCCTTCTGTTCGCCTGTCGTTCCGGGCGTGGCGTTCTTCAAGCCCGGAGGCCTCCTGTACGTCTTCGTTGTACTTTCTATCCTCCCTCTCGGAGTTGTAAAAACTGTCGGAGGAGGGGTCGGGTAATTGTTCCTCCTCTTCTTCTTCCCATGTGTCTTCTGATCGTGGCTCTCTTCCTACCACTTCAGATCTTATCCCATAGGGGCCTCTCTTTCTGGGTCCCTCGTTTTCGCTTACATCTACTACTCTTTTCCCTTTTTCCCTCTCTTTCCTCCTCTGTCCGGTCCCGGTTTCAGTTTTCTCGTTGTTTGCTCCTTCCATTCTTTCTAGTCGATCCATCATAGACCTCATGCTATCTTCTCATTTTTTTCATCCAGTCCATTGCCGGACCTCATGGTTGGTGATTTCCGCCCTCCGCCATTTGTCTTATCACGTGAATTGCTTTTTGTGAAGTTCCCCACAGACGGCGCCAACTGTTGACGGTGGATTTTGGTCTCAGGGTAATACGGGAATATCACCTCCGAGGGAATCCTCCTTCAACGGTGAATTTGTTTGGTTATGGGGGACCAAAAGCAAATTTAGCGAGAGACAGATAAACACACCAATCAACAAGGAGATTTAACGTGGTTCGGTGGATTTTGGATCCGACCTACGTCCACGGACGAGAAATGGATGGTACTTTTTATTACTCAAATACACTCCTCGGGTCTCTTCTTTGCTTTTACAAACCGAGCTTGATGATTCTAATCCATCACTCTTGTGATGATTTTCAGATGCTTTTAACTTGTCCTCCTACACTCACTCTACCCTCATATTTATATGGTGAAGAAGCCAGATTCCTATTTGTACAAGAATTCCCAATTGGAGATGGTCTCCTTTTCCTATCAGGATTCCTAGTCAAAACTATTCCCTTTTCCCATAAGGATTCCTAATCAAAACTATATTTACTTCCTTTATCCTATTAGGATATTAAGTTATTACTTTACCCCATTATAGTAGGACAACTTATCCCTTTTCCGCAAGAATAGGATGTTTTATCTTCCTGAGCACGCCTCGTCATGTGCTCGGTCTTCATGAGGTCGGTCATGATAGCCATTTGAACTGAGAATGCTGATGTCGATCTGATAATGCTCGGTCATCTGATCTCAAGTGCTCGACCATTTAGTATAAAGTGTTCGGCCTCTTACCGTCAAGTTGTCGGGTCGGCTTTAACGGTCTCGATCAATGGAGTTACCCCTTTTACCCCTGTCGTGTTGTTTAAATAACATAGTGCCCGAAAAACACCATCAACAATGTATATTTTATTTGAATCCGTCTTTCAGTGTATTTGACAAATGAGCTCCTTTGAGTGAGCACCTTGAATGAACTCTTCTAAGTTACCCGGAGCTCTTTAGATGAGCTTTCTTAGAGGGGTCCGGGGTGATTCCAGTAAATTTATTACTAGAGTCATCTCTAGTTAAATTTGGACTGTTATGTAAAGAAATATAAAAATAAAAAAAATTCAATCCAACAACCATGTATGGACATGTGGCACTAGAGGGTTTTCATTAGGGGTGGCAATTTGGGTCATGATTCGTTTATTCGTTCGATTCGATTCGCTTTAAAGCGAATACGAGTTTGAAAAAATGGATTCGTTTAATAAATGGGTCAATTCGATTCGATTCGATTCGTTTATTAAACGAATCGAATATGAATTTAAGTTCATTGATTCGTTTATTCGTTTATGATTCGTTTTATTATTTTTATTTACTAATTCTTGTTAATTTTCAATTAAGATTCGAGAAATTATAGCTAATTATCATAGAAAAAGTAATATTTTAGATATTTGGTGAGGTATTTTTAGTAAATATATTAATTACATATTTCATGTGTATATATTTATGAACAATTAATGTAAATCAAGTGTGGTAAATGATTTTATTAAATAATATTATTGACTAAACGAATATTCGTATTCGATTCGTTTAATAAACGAATCGAATACGAATCCTGATATTAGGATTCGTTTAATAAACGAATCAAATACGAATCCATCACATTTTGATTCGATTCGTTTAGGATTCGATATAAATTCGATTCGTTGATTCGTTTTGCCACCCCTAGTTTTCATCCCCCAATGGTGTAAATCTTACACCAAAATCTAACACTTTCCTCCTACCCATTGTTTCAAATTTTATTCTAAAAACATTCCTTAGAATATTTGATTTTTTTTTTGAATCGTTGGAAATCATGTCGCCAAATTATCTCTTCCGGGCTTAAGAAAAACAGGTAAAATTATTGGTTATCCCAACTCTTACAAGGAATACACTCCATGAATTCGAACCCATACCTCAAGATCATGAACCCTACACTCAATAATTAATACTTCAACTCTTAATTAACATAATAATATAAGATGTTTGACTATTTTGTTGTAACTAGTCTTATATATATATATATAGTGATAATAGTGATAATTTGATTTTTATTAATTAAATTTTTTATTTAATTTAATTTGAGTGTTTTCAAATTAATAAATTAATTTAAAAATTAATATAACTTTATCTTCTTTTGTTTTTACTTTGTTATAAATGTTAATATAACATATAGTTAAATTATAATAAAAAAATAAATATGATTATTAAATAATATGTGGAATGTAACTATAAAAGATTTACTTGAATGAGGTCATGTAAACATAAAAAGATATAAACTAGATAATTTTTTTTTTTTTTTAAAAATTTAGGTCAAACAACAAATAAAAAAGATAGGGCACTACATTATTTGTTACAGTGCTACGTTAAATGGGAAATTAGCCAAATTAAACAAAAAATATAATACTTTTTTCTAATTATTCTTAACTAAGGGTTTTTTTTTTTTTTTTTTTTTTTTTTTTAGAGATATACATTTTACCCACTTAGTCAATAAGGAGACCAAATTAACATATAAGTACTATCATAACTTGAAAAGAATGTATAAAAGTAAAATGTTTCCTCTCAGTTAGATTTAATCCTGGTTAGATTTAGTGTTATAAGTGATGAGTAACACGTATATGAGTGATAGACATCGTCGCACTGTGCACAAGGACCTTCTCTCAGTGCGATGGGAAGTACGATGACCTTTGTCACACAATACAATGGTATTTGTCGTACTGTACGATGGACTTTGTCGCACAGTGTAATGGCCTTTGTCGCATGTGGGATGAACGTTGTCGTACAATGCAATGGCCTTTGTCGCATGTGCGATAGACGTTGTTGCACAGTGTAATGACAACGATGACCTTTGTCACACAGTGCGATGCTCATGGTCTCACAGTGAGATGCCCTCGGTCGCATAGAGTGATGCTCACCGTCGCACTGTGTGATGAGTTTGTGATATCAATCGCACTAAGTCCCTATGATTGAAGTGTAATTCTTTAAATAATTTGTTGTGTTTTCAAGTATAATGGACAATGCAATGATTGTGATTAAGATGGTGTTTGATGGATCATGGGAGAGAAGGACTGATAATCTCAGAATGAAATATGTATATGGGAAAAAGAAACTATTTTTTCTTTGAAAAGATGCTACATATAAAGATTTTATTGAACGAGTTTATCAGTTTATTTAGAAAAAACCAGATGATTTTGACATATCATTGAAGACAGATTTGCCGATGAATTTGAATAACCATGGACTTTCCGAATCCGTTGAAATAGCCAATGATGAAACAATTAGGTTTCTTATATATTTGAACTTTGGTCCAATGACAACTCATGGATATACATGTACTTTTGTAACGATGACTCCTAAAGTATTGATTGAACGACATCTGACGTCGGTAAGCTAGCCTTTCACATACGAACAAACATCTCAAGAACATGTGTCTTCATTCCATGAACGTTCATCTCCGTTTTACTTTGAAAGTAGTCCTGCTAATGACCGTAGAGATATGGCAAGTTCAAGTTTTAAAATACAACATTATGAATCTCTAGTTAATGAGATTGGTTATCATATTTGGCAATTAGATGAATTTCTAGAAACTGAAGGTTGTCGTGCTATCACTCAAATTCATCATTTCAGTAACATCTCAACTACACACGATCAGTTTATGTGCATGCCTCCAGTTTTATCATTGGAAACATCTGCTCCGGATTTCTTTGAATGTGATAATGTAATTGAAATTTTTCAAGGTAAGCTTTTTAGTGAGAAGAATGTGATGCAGAAGGAATTAGACATAATGACTATTACGCAAAAGTTTGAATTTATGGTGATAAGGTCGTCAACAACACGATTCGAAGCCCATTGTACAATAACATATTATAAATGACGATTTCGAGTGACAGGATCGGACAATAATAACAATGCAATTTGGATAATAAATAAATGTGATGCTTTGGAATTGCACATATGTAAAAATTATAACACCACGATTGTACGACATGTCATTATGGACATGGTATGACCAATATCATACCAGGTCAAGTTTAGTTGAGTTGTAGAGTTTAGATTGTTAGAATTGGCGTTTGTTGCGCGTTTGTATCATCGTTCCAACAAAGCTCAACTTGCTTTCATGATATGTTCTTTCATGCGTTCAAACGATATTTCCTAGAGGACTCGCGTTTGAGAGGAGTTCGTTAGAGTGTTTGAACACGTATGTGAGGTCTACGTTTCGCATTCGTCTCGCGTTAGAGAGACCGTTCGAATGAAGTCATCCAGAAAGGCCACGTGCGTATGGCATTCGTTACGCGTTCGAACGAGATTAAATAGATTTGGGTTTGTTCGTGTGGCGTTCGAGTTGCGTTCAAACGACCCTGTGATTTTGACCCAAAATTATATCAGAACACTCCAGAATTTAGGGCTATTATAAATAGACCTCCTTCCTCCTTCTTCCCAATGAAAGCCACGACCTAGGCCATAATTTCCCCTCCATTTCTACTTCAAATCTCAGCTTTAAGCAAGCTCAATAGTGCCATCTCTTCCTTTTTAACGAGCCATTGAAGCAAGGTAAATTTCCTATCCCCTATTTAACTTTCACCATGCATTTTAGCATGATGTTCAAGCTCATCTAGTAGACCCAAGCATGACCCACAAAATCATTCATGGTAAAGCCAATTATGAGGCTAATCTTGCTTAGAAAAATGATTATTTTCATGGACTGTGTAAGATTTGAGATGAGTTAGAACATAGGGTTTGTGTTTGAGAAAACTCATGAAACCCAAGAAAGGTCCATGTTCATGTTGCATGATAGTATTGATTTCAGTATGGGTTTAGCAAGATTGATAAGTGTCATTTATACCCACTTATTCCCACATTCTTAGCTTATTATTTTGTTAGGTTTCATGTCATTTTACGTGTTTCGTAGTTTGTTTTATGTTTTTTATTTATAGGAAGCATTGGAGCATGGATCTTGAGGTTAACGTACTTGTTTTGGGAGCTTATAGATACAAATGAAGCATGTGGGGAAGGCTAAATACGCAGAAATAAGTCATCATAGTAGAGAGAATGGCGTCACAATGCCACTTCTGGCGTCGCGACGCCCAGATATGAATAATTCAACATATTGTTCCTGAGAAGGAGACGTCACGATGCCCTGGAAAATTTTCAAACTCTTAAAGGAGTTCGTTTTCTACAAGCAGAAGGACTTCCCTATAAATACATATGTGATTCCAAAACCCTAAAGGGGAGAGAAAAGACACAACTAGAGAGCTTTAAACACATAATTTAAAGAGATCCAAAAAGGGAGATTGAAGAGCAAGAAGAATAGACAAAGACGGTGACGTCCGAAGATGAAGAGATTCGATTCAGATTTTATCTTCTAGTTTCTTCTTTAAACTCTAATGATGTCCAATATGTTCATGATCCTACTTTTATTGTTCTTTTATTTGGTCATGAACTAATTTCATTATTCTAGAGGATAATATAGTCTATTCTTGAACCTATGTGTTTGATTTCCAATTAACTGTTATAAAGTTTCAATTCAGTTTATCTATATTTTCTTGTGTTTAATGCTTCTGGTTTGTTGGCCACAAATTAGATGGTTGCATGTTTAAAATCTATCACTCGGAAGATGAGATTTCGAATAGGATTAAAAAAATATAACTTAGGAAATTTATAGAGTTTTGGAGGACCTAGAATTTCTTTGAAGTCGTTAACAAAGAATCAGAAAGCATAATGAATTGTTAATTACTTGATTTTTATAGGGATATCGAAGTTAATAATTAATAATATTTTTACTCGGCACTCGGGAGAGAGAGTTAAAATAATTTAGGAATCTTGACTTATAAACTAAGAAATTGAGTAATAATTGATTGGCATAACAAATACATAGGGGATAGCTAGGTGAAATCAGACTCTAGAATTTATCTCATCTTGGTCTTTCTCAATTAAACGTTTTGACTCATTGCTTATTTATTTTTTAGTTTTAATTTAGTTTAATTTAACTTTCTTTCTAAATAAAGTTAAGTTTATTAATTTTAGTACTTAATGCGAATTTGATTTCAATCCATGTGGGTTCAACACTCTTACTTATCTTTTACTAAAACTTGACACCATATACTTACGGTACAATAAACTCGTAATACGTTTTTGGCATCGTTACCGAAGATTATTTAATCTGATTCACATTAATATTATTACTAAGTAATCTCATCTTTAATTTAGATTTTTTATTTTATTTTATTTTATTTTTATTTTAGCCTTTTTTTTCTTTTTGTGCTTCAGTGAATGCGAAGATCCACAAGTCTTGACGCGCTCCTCTTTGATCCTGAAATAGAAAGAATAGCGAGGAGACTAAGGAAAAAAAAGGAAAATTAAAAAAGACGCAATGACGGCTGAAAATATAGAGAACAATCTGCGCCATGTGGCAATCTGAGATCACTTTAAGCTAGTCATTGACGATAACTATTCTGAGATTACGCACCAAACAATCAATGCCAATAATTTTGAGTTGAAACCTGCACTCATCAACATGGTGTAACAAAATCAGTTTGGGGGTTCAGCTACAGAAGATCCCAACATTCATTTAAGGATGTTCTTGGAGATGGCAGATACCATTAAGATAAATGGCGTGACTAAAGAGACCATTAGGCTGCGCTTGTTCCCATTCTCTTTTAGGGACAAAATGAGGGGTTGAATACAATCTATACCAATTGGGAGCATCATGATATGGGAGGATATGACCACAAGATTTCTTGCGAGGTACTTTCCACCCGCTAAATCAGCCCAACTGAGAACAGAGATAAGCACATTTAAATAGTTAGAGGCCGAGAACCTGTATGAGGCATGAGAGAACTTTAAGATCTACTCATGAGGTTTCCATAACATAATTATAAAGAATGTGTCCAGATTCAACTATTTTATAATGGACTGAATGGTCCAAACAAGACCATGGTCGATACAACTACTGGAGGAACCCTGTTCAAGAAAACTGCTGAAGATGTCTATGCTCTATCAGACGAGATGGCCATTAATATTTTCCAATGGCCAAGTGAACGCTCGATGATGACTAAGGTGGCTGGTATACATAAGGTGCATCCTATTGTTGCACTTACAGCTCAAATGTCACACTTCATGACTCATCTGGCAACATTGACCAATCAAATGGGCCAACCATCTATTGAAGCTGCTGCTGCTAATAGAATGATCTTACCAGACGGAGGAACAAGTTTTGAGAAAGTCCAGTATGTGAACAATCGAAATTTCAATAACTATATAGGTAATCCTATGTCTAACTACTATCATCCGAACTTGTCACATGCGAACACAGAGAATGCATTGAAACCTTCTACTGGCTTCAATAATCAAATAGCTGAGCTAAAACCATCCTTAGAAGAACTCATGAGCATGTTTGTTGTTAATACTTTAGACAAGTTTGAGAAGAATGAGTCGAGACTGAACAATATTGAAACATACATGGGCAATATAGGGGTAACAATGAAGTCTTTAGAAGTGCATATAGGTCAACTTGCTTCTTCCATGGCTAATCAACATAATGGGGCATTTCCTAGCAATACCGAGGCCAACCCTAAGGAGAAGTGCCAGGCCATTACCCTCAGGAGTGGGAAAGAGATTAGAGATACCCATAAGGACCAAGGCAATCAAGACAAAGTGGCGGCATTCCAAGAGGAAATAATAAGGAAAGAATAGAATAATGCATCAGCTTCTCTATAAAAGCCACCCCATTCCAAAGACACATTTTCCATACCCTCGGTGTTTTCAAAGGAAAAAATTGGATGATCAATTTGCCAAGTTTCTTGATATCTTTAAAAAGATCTATATCAATATCCCATTCTCAGACGCGTAAGAACAAATGCCTAACTATGTGAATTTTATAAAGGAGATGATGTCCAAGAAGTGGAAGTTGACTGATTTTGAAACAATAGGACTTACAAAGGAATGTAGTGCCATTATACAGAAGAAGCTCTCTTCAAAGCTGAAGGATTCTGACAACTTTACCATACTGTGCACTAATAGAAATCGATATTTTGGAAAGGCGCTATGCGATTTAGGTGCGAGTATCAATTTCATGCCCTTATCCATCTACAAATAATTGGGCATAGGTGAGGCAAAGCCAACCATCGTCATATTACAGCTAGCAGATAGATCCCTCACCTACCCACAAGGAATAGTAGAGTTGTATTGGTCAATGTGGATAAATTTTATTTAACTGCTGACTACCTTCTCATTGATCTAGAGGAGGATCATGACGTCTCAATCATCCTTGGTAGACCTTTCTTGACAATAGACATAGCAATCATTGATGTACAGAAAGATGAACTAACAATGCAAGGGCAAAATGAAGAAGTCACCTTTAGTGTTTTCAAAGTTATGCCAAGTCCTCAAGGTAATAAAGAATAAAGTAGGGTAGAGATCTTAGAAGATGTCGTACAAAAAGCCATTGTTAAATTTCCCACGTTAATTTTGACGTCACAATTTATTTGCGTCATTTTAATGCCCTACGTCAAAACCCACTCGAATGTCATATTTAGCATTTTGTTGGAGATGTCTTAAGCTTTATTGAATTCAGCAAATTAGCTCTTAGGAGTTTTTAAGGCTCTCCATATTAGCTCCCTATATCAGCTCAATTGAGCTTTTTGCATAGTTTTATCAGTCAATAAATTATGATCAACTCAAACTTTGTCCTCCATGATAAGATGTTATTTGGTGGCATAATTTTAAATGAGTCATACTTTGTAAGAGTTAGAGGTTATGAGTGATTTGAATTCTCATCACGAGTCATTCAAAATCAACATTTATATGCTCAAAATGATGTTCGGGTGAATGAAAAATTGTCTCTCAAATTATACCCATTGAGATGAAAAAATTAAGGAAAAAGTTCATTGTCATATATAGGAAATGAAACTAAGGCTAAATGATTTTATAAATATTTACTCATTTATGGTTGAGTAACAATGTAAGTATAGATGCTCTCTCTACGCACGTCCATAAATGGGTGCAAATCCCATCCCTGATTAGTTTGACCAATGTGCACCCGTACATCTTGCATACACAAATACTGACATCTGTCTGTTAGGGTTTTGGGAGAAGGGTGCAACGGAAGCGCGGTTCGGGCGAAATCATAATTTAAAACTTTTTCAAATTACCGAATAAATTATTCAATATCTAATATGAATAATTTATTCATATTTCACCTAAAGCTATTTATTCAATATCAAATATCAACATAAATAATGTTGAAAAGTCGCGAAACTTTTACGAAAACTGTTTTTCCGTAAAATGACGCAAAACGCGTTTTTAACTGAACCGACCACCCGACACTTATGGGGACTGTCCAGGTCAGCCCCAATAGTGTCAGGGAAGTTCATGGGCTGCCTGAACAATGATAGATTCACTGTTTGGGCAGCCGTCACCCGGTTGGCTTAAAATATACCCGGTAACGTCGTTTTGGCCGTTTTCGCTTATTTCAACTTCGAAACACTTTCCGGTAATTGTTCCAACTCCCAAAATACATCCAAAACATCCATATGACAACATTTTCATCATAAAAAATAGAACACTTCCAGGTCTGATCCATAACAGAAAATGGCCAAATTACATGCTTTAAATCCAACTTTTAGCAAGATTAATCTAATTAATCCAACACCCATTTAAAGCCACCACACATGAAGAAAACTAGAACAATTATAGGCATAATAAGAGTGGTTATCACACTCTAGAATGGCAACAAGGTTTTCCAAAATAATTTGAACAAATTGGACTATAATTACACTAATTAGTTCCAAATACATTTCACACATGCATCAATAGCTTCCAATCAATCATCCACAATCAAAAGCCCCAAAATTTCAGATTTGAAGGAACCCTAGAAAATTTCTAAATCATCAAGAAACAAGAAATCAAATTTCTAAGCTTAGGGTTAAGTAGATTACCTTTTAATCTCTTGTTTCCTAAGTTTTTTTCTTTGATTTTCCTTCAATTCTTCAAGAATTTATGAAACAAATTTCAAACCCATTTTTTTCTTTGAAGACTCGGCAATGGTGGAAGACAAGTGAGGAAGAAATGTTTTTTTTTCTTTTATACCTCATGACCGACTTTTGGTGTATAGGAAGGGCAATTTTATCATTTTTTATTTTAATCAAATTAAATGAATTAAACTTTATGATATCCAATCAAAATTGCACACATAAAGTCTAATTTAATTCATGCCATGTTGACCAATAATAATTGGACAAATTCCATAACATTTATGGAAAAATTTTATTAATTAATAATTCAAATATTTAACAATTAAATATCCAAATAATTAATTAATGTAATTATTATTATATATGTATTTTTATTTACAATAAATAATAAATACATATATTTATGGCATGTGTCAAAATCTCATTTGATGAATAATTAACATGTATCTAATAGTATTATGTATCAAATACAAATACACAATAATTATTATCGGATAAAATCTCCTAATGCATGTGTTATCATTTAATCGATTAAACGATCTGAATTAACTCACTTAATCCAATAAATTATTATTAATAATCCGTATTATTCATATCGAGTTGCCCAAGTGCTCAACGAGTACACTTCATATTGTGGGACTTTCTAAGTTTAGGTTTATCTGTAACGAAATCTAATTTCGTGTCCATAATCCACCCACTCATGGATTATGACGACACTGAATAATCTCTCTAAACTATTCAAGTCGAGATCATTGCATACGTATAATCCCTCCGTCATAGGCAATCCGTATTATACCTAGGATATAGATGAAAACGTCAAATCTGTTCGGTATAATACAATCGACTTTCAATTTATGATCTCTAAATAACACTCGAAACTTATTTTCGAAGTTATACCACGTCCATGAATTTACTAGATCGTAAATACGTGAGGATGTCTATGCCCTGTACACAGGACTGCCGGATCCTATCTTGATACGCACTGGATATCATGAGCATCAGTCCACACCCAACAAACATGCGGAGGTCTGATTATGAATAGATCGGTGATGTGATTGCCATCAAAGTGTGGAGGATAACTCATAACTCATATATCACTAAACTATGCTCGCTCAACTCGTGAAGATTCCTATTGATGTTGGTGTACCATCTATTAGGAAATATTCAGTGAGTCGTTCAGTGTCTTATCAAATAAATACCTACATGTCTATACGAGTCTCCCGAGACTCATGGTTCATTGGGATAAACCATCAGACCAAGTCACAATATACGACATGTACTGGTCTCAACGGATTTTACTAACCGATCCGTGTTAGTAAATCTTGACCAGAAACTTTATTTAAAGATATACATCTTGTAGTGCGCTTTCCAATATCAATTACAAACTACATTGTAACTGTGCACTATATTATAAATTCTAGGGTCTTTGTCTAATGTACATGTATCACTGAACCAGATTCAATTTCGATCTAATCGTAATCAGATCGAATAAGTGTATAAAAGACAATGGTGCTACCATTAAATTAGTAATATTATGGAAAATATAATTGCTCGTATTTATGAATCGGACATAAATACAATCTGGATTGGCACTCTGAGCACCAACCCTAATAAAATCTAGTATAGCCACGTTTTACAAATTCCTTGTAATTTTTTTGACTCTTCAACTGTTTGTAATAGCTGAATTAATTGCTAGAATTAATTAATGAATTCATTCATTCATTAATTAATATATTAATTGCTACAATTAATTTTGAATTGATTGATGGAATTAAATATGGAAGTTTTGAATTTGAATAGTTATCAAATTAATGACTATAATTAAATTCGATAGTTATAAATTTAAATAGTTATAGTTGATTAATTATCAAATTAATTTGGCGGTTATAATTTTTCGAATTCCCTATGAATGACTATATATTAGTTCATTCCTTAGAGTTTAGGAAAAGACACAAAAATGCACAACCGTGCATGCACCGACTCCACCATTTCTTTTGTTTGTCATTGTCGTATTCTTTGATTTTTATTTTGAAAGAGTTCGGACATATTAGAAGTTCGCTGGAAATAACTTGGTTGTGTGCCAAATATATTTCGTACCCATTGTATCTCAAGAAAGAGATGTCAAAACAATCCTAAATACCAACAATAGGAGACAAATTTATTTGAAGGACACTGTGTGCTAGATAAGCCTATAATTTTATCTATATATCTTAGTTTTATTCAAAACTTGGTTTTATTTGTTTTATATTTGATCAATTCAATTTCGGAATTTTGCATCCTGACGATGATATGTTTATTTTTATATTACTAATAATTTATATTTTTTACTACATTCTTAAAACATATTGTTCTTTATCTTGAAATAGCTGGAGATTCCGCTCAATCATGGTTTTGTCTTGTTGAGAGATAAAATGGTTGGCTAGATGTAGAAGATGATAATATATTATTGGGATGTATGCCCCAGAGCATCATGTAATATACAAACGAGATAATTATCATAATAATAAATGATGCATTATTCATTTATCGATTGTTTGTTTCAATTCGTATATTATAAATTATCATGCATACCCGTGATTATTGATATACTTTCAGGCTTAGTGTAAGAGTGTCATGTACAAGAAGATTTAAGTACGAAATTAGTATATAAAATAGTCTGTAGAGAACAAATAAAGATATGTTCTTTATTTTTGGTTTATCTATAGCTGCGGTCTATTGTGTAAATGTATGATGACTTTGATCCAGGATCGTTTATGTGGCGACATGGGAATAAATGCACATTTTATAATGCGATCATATAGGACTGGATCCGGATAGAAATTAATTTATTTTAATATTCGTTAAACAAAGAAATTCATATTAGTATATTAGATGATCATATATGAATTGATCTGAATCCTGAGTATATCACGAACTCCTATATCGTAGGCTATGTCATTTGATTTACATGGGTGAGATCAATGTAGAAATCTAGATTAATAACTTTGTACTTTCGGAACATGGTGTGTAGCTGAGGATAATTTACATAGATATGAAGACTACTTCTTCTTGTGAGAAGTAGAAGAGTATCTTCCGTGAGGGTTGGTTCGACACTTGAACGGTTAGAGCGCTCAAATATTTCTTTTACTAATAGAAAGATAAAAATTCATAATAATTATGAATAATCGTTCATTAAATAATCAATCATACTTAAGGCATAAAAAATAATTAGAGGAGTATAACAGACATTATGACCTAACTCTAATTATAAGATACTCGTTGAAGGTCAATTTATATGTAGCGATTATATCGATGAAAGCCGACGTAGTTCGGTTCAAATTAAATATCTGCAGTGACGAGAGTCCAACTTAAGGTATTTAATGGAATAACCTAAAGTTAATAACTTGAAATATTTGATAAAAGAGTTTTAATCAATATCCTGAGATTATTAAAGCTCGGAGTTGCGGGTCCATTTGGTCCTCGTGCTAGCTCGATATATTATAGGAAACCATAATATATTTGGATAGTCTAATTATGAACTCACATGCATAACTATATCCTATGAGAAATTATTAATGTGACTAATAATTAATTTTAAATCACACTTGAAAACTATATTAAATACTTTAATATAAAGTTTTCAATGCACATGATTATGAGATAATCAAATATAAAATTTAAAGAGTTTAATTTTTTCTTAATTAATTTATTTAATCTTTTGATTAAATAATTTTTGAATCTTGATTTCAAAATAAATACCTAGATATTAGATATCATGGTATTTAATGAATTAGGTAATATAAATAAAAATAGGAGGGTGGTGGCCGAAACATGTAGTGTTAAGATTAGAGGTTAATTTTATTATTTGATTATAATTAATTAACCTAATTCCTAACTATAAAAAGGAAGTAAGTTCTCTTTGATAAAAAAAAGAGTTAATAAAAATGAAACCCTAAACACCATAACTTCCATATTTTTCTAGAAAGAAAAAGAAAAAGAAAAGTGTAGTGATTTTTCTATAAAATGTTTAGGGAAAATTCTTACGAGTTCTTGAGTGCACACACTTCAGATTCTAGTTGATGAAATATAGCACAAAATACTAAGTGAAAAATCTTCTATTTTCTTCTTCATATTCACGATAGTGGGGATTATTCCGGCCCACTGCATCTTGCACAAGTTGCCCAAATTTAGGGTTGTTGGAGTTCTATTGATTGCATATTATTTTAGGATTGATTTGGTTACATAACATCTGTTGACGGGTGATTTTCGTCTCAGGGGTAGTTTCGAGATAACCCTCCCGAGATAATCCTCCTTCAACCAAAAACAAATATAGTAAAAAGTGGAGAAAACACAAAGATCGACAAAAAAGTTTTAACGTGGTTCGGCGGAGCAAGTCCTGCCTACGTCCACGGGCACAAAATGGAGGGGGTTGTTTTTATTGCCAAAACCAGCTCGGCCGACCTGTTTTCATGGATGGCCTAATGAAAACCGAGCTGTTTTGCTTACGGTGTTTTACAAGTAGTGCTCATTTTCTTTCGGTTACCAGTTTTTTTTTGCTCCTGTTACAAATGAAACTGACTCTCCTTTTATACTCAGGAATTGCAACACTGTTCCCCTAGCTTTATGACGTTTCCCGCGTGGTTTTCGACTGATTGACGGACTCTCTGCCCCAAGACTGTCGTCGCCGAAAGCAAACCTGCCGTCTGACGACCTGTCACATCACTCTGTTTTCTCCACTGCCATACGCAACAATTATGGTGCCAGCCTGTAAAGAACCTTGGAATAATGACACGTTTTGGAGGGAAAAAACCCAACAATTCTGATCTTGCGCCGGTCCTCAAGAGGTCGGCCAAGTAATCTTCCGAGCTTCCCGAACTGATACCGTCATGACCCGGATTATCTGAACTCATCAACCATTTCCTAGAAGTAAGATAAAATCAAACCAAGCTGTCGGTCTGCTGTGGTCGGCCCTGGCTCTGGTGTTATCGGTCTCTGAAAACTGAATCATGATGTGTCCTTGGGTCGGTCAAATCTGGTAAACCGGGCCCGAACACTGTGCTTGGTCGAGGAGTAACCAATACTCAAACATTCGTCCTTCCAAAAGGAGAAATTACACCTCTGCCTTTGCCGAACTGTTCAGAAACCTTAGTCGTGGAAATCCCCATCAACATCTTTCCCCTAGTTCTCGGTTCCAACGAGTGTGTGAGTTGGTATCGGGAACTATAAAAATCTGAAGTATGACATCAACTGGTGGTCGGTCACTGGATCAAAGCGGGAAACAACTTCGGCCTCAGCGTCCTAGGCCAAAAAAGATTCTGGTGTCTTCCAAACGATTCCCCAGCTTGAAGTAAATGTCCATTTTACCCTTCTGGTAGCCGTCTCTCGAGAACTACAAGCCGTCACTTCTTCTTAATGTTGGACAATTATGACCCATAGCATCACTATTTGTACAAAACATGGTGTTGTTGTACAAATTAACTATGTGACAAAGGAAATTGCTCTTTTATCATTTGTAATTGGATTACCGGGATATATAAATGATAAAAGTCCATATGATTAGTACCAGATTAATAAGATATGAGACAATATTAATCCACTAAGGTTTAATCATTAAATATCCATAGTCGTAGTATTATCGAGACTGGACATCGATAATGTGGAATAGGTTAGTATTACACTTGTGCGTGTTATGGAAGCGTAACGGCATAGTTCTCATATATTTGGGTATTGGATACTCATGCAAGTGTAATAGGAGGTTCTGTTTACCGATGGTACGGAAACAGCTTCGCTCTGGATAGACCCATCGGAATCCCATTGGTAGTATTACTATGTGTCTATGGGAGTCCGAATCAGGGTAGGTGTATTTGGTCTTAACCTGAGACTTGCATCGCTAATACTTGCGACAATCAGTATACTTTGGTTTTGGTAGTCCGGGGCTTTAACAGGTTCTGTGTACGCCTCTTCTGGGTATACTGAGAATCGTAGTGTATTGGGTGTGATGTCAAGATGGAAGTATCACTTCAGTAATATGGAGATGATGATCGCGCATGGATACAGATTTGGTACTCTCTTAATGCTGCAGCTATCGGGATAATATGACAAGGTCATGATTATCCGATTAAAGAGACTAGTTGCTGTTAATCCGATATATGCTTCGTATGGGGCAGACACAATTCCAGCCCCAGGCCTAGCATGTGACATCCGATACTGGATCGTAATACGCGATACTACGTATACTACGCCTGATATAGATTATGTATATTCCATGTTGAATATATTTCTGGAGAATTTGGTAGGCACGGTGCTTTGCTAGAAGCCAACCATGTCTTGTAAATCGGTAAGAAGGTGGTACTAGGTACGCACGTATTCGGATAGTCCGATAACTGTATTTACTGCCAACATATCCAGGGATCTCTTGGGTCGCCTCCCAAAGATTCACCGATGACATTTGACTCGAACAGATAATTAATTTGGGAATTAATTATGAGAGAGAAAATTAATCTAGGATTAATTACGGTAATAATTAATCTGGGATTAATTAAAAGAGAAAGAATTAATATGGGATTAATTGCGTCGATAATTTATCTGGGAATAAATTCGTCGAGAAGAGAGAACGCGATTAATTTAGAATTAATCGGTAAAGTAAATTTAATAGTGAAATTAGATTTTACTATTTAATTTATTTAATTGGGCTAAAATAATATATTAGATATATTAATTGAAATTAGATTTCAATGCGGAATTAAAATTGGATTTTAATTCAAGCGAACAAATTAATTTAGAATTAATTCGCGAGCGACTTCCGTAATAATTTTACTGGGTATTATTATTTAATTAAATTAGATTTAATTACGTCGCGACAGAAAATCCGTTTATTTGGAATAAACGAAACCGAGCCCGAAGTGTGTTGAGCCACCCGACTTGAATTTTGAATTTAAGTGTGTGACCCACTAATAACATCACTTGTCTAAATGTGATGGTGGTAGTTGGCAAAAAGCAAATGGTTTTTTCAAAACCACTTGGCTTTATCCAACATGATTTTTGAAACCATTTATAAACACACAATTGTTTTAGAAACACACTATTCACTCTCTCCCCTTTTTGCTTCTCTTGGCCGAAACTTAGAGGCCTCTCTCCATGAATTTTTGTTTCAAAATTCTACCATTCTAGCACATTTTGGAGTCAAAGGAAGGTGATAGGGTGACCAACCCGAGAGTTTGGAACTCGTCTTCAAGCTCCGGAGCTTCCAACACATCCAAGGAAAGATGGAAATTTTTGAAATCTTCTCCACCAATCAATGTGAGTATTCCGCAACTCTCTTGGTAATTCACACACAAATCACTCTTAGTTGATCTTATGGTATGTCTTGGAGACTAACACTTAAATGCCCATCCAATCATCTTTAGGGTTTAACCCGAGCGTGCCACTTGTCAAGAGCCCATGGCCTTCCCGCCAAAAACCCAAATCAATCAACCGTTCCTGAGGCAGCCAAAGGTCTTTCGATCTCAACTGTTCATCCCAACCTGATCAGACGGAGCCTGAAGGCAATACGCGGCGCACATCCGAAGACTCTCCTGATCCGACAGCCAAAAACGCATCGTGCTGACTATAAGAAAGTAAAGCAACACTTCTTTATTTCTTTTACGAAAATATGACTTCTAAAAGTGCAAAAACTTCTTCGTACCTGAGACCAGTAGCCTTCCAGCCGACCAGATCAACTGCCAACACCTCTTCTCGAATCAAGTAAGTTCATGTTTTCCACTTTTCTGTTATTTGATGTACTCTATCATTGTTGCTTGGTACTTGCGGATGTCTGCCTATTTGTTGCCGCTTGTTCTTATGTTCTTCCGTCATGCTTATCTTCTTGTTTTGTGTTGCGAAGCATGTTTCAGGTTTGGTATGTGTGTTTTCCGGTTGAAGTACGGGTAGTGGGGTATGATGCATGTGTTTCAGGTTCTTTAAGCTTTGTATTTGGTTGTATGTGTTTAGGAAGAGACTTGTTGTGTGTGTGTGGCCTTTGCTAGGGCATTTAGAGACTGTAGGCTAGGCTCCCGGAAGTTAGAATAGCACTCGGACCTGTTGTACCTTAAATTGACCACTGACTGATCTCATTCATGGCGACTGTCAGGAATGTCTGACTCTGCATCTTCTTCGGCCCAGCTCGCAAAACCTCAACCTCCTCATACTGAAGAAACCTCTTCCAGCACGGGCTCTCATAGCTTATAGGAGCTTGACACCACCCTAACCCATTCTCAAGAATGGAACGATACCTATCACCATAGAACCCCTCAGAGAGATCCTGAGCCGGGAGAACTGGACTGCTCGGCCTTGGACATGAACTGGCTCTCCACCATCACGGGAGATGCCCTATGCGTACTTCGTCAATAGTACGAGGTCCCCATAGACATAGCTTTTGAGGTCCATGGTTCACTAGACCGTGCGAGCCAACCTGACGATGGCTCGGTCACCCTCCTTCCATCCTTCTTCGAATGCGGTCTTCGGTAACCCATTCAACCGTACTTCACGGGTATGTTGACCAGGATGGAGATTGCTCCCTGTCAACTGAACCTGAACAGCTAGAGAATTTTGGCCGACTTGTATGTGATATGGCACAGAGAAGGCCTCAGAGTGCCGACCTTCGAAGAGTTGAAGAGACTCTACAAATTGAAGGCCGACCCTTGGTCCCATCATGGTTGGTATTACCTCTCTTCGTACGCCAATGTCCCCCCATCAAAGACATTCCCCAGTGCAACAAAGAAACTCGAGCCAGGTGAAGATGTAAGCTCTTGGAGACGGTTGACCACTCCGATTCCCGTTGAGGCCAAGGAAAAACCAAATCGGTTGTTCGGCCAGCAGCATAGCTCGTATTTTCTCCAATAAGGGCGGTACCGAGTGCAACTGTCTGTCCTTCATCTGGGCCCTCCAGGCCTTCGAGCAAAAGTCATCGCCTGTCTAGAGATGCAGCGGCCGAATCTAAGGAGGAGGAGGAAGAAGAGCAGCCCCTGAGGAGAAGGTCCATTGCTCGAGGGGAGAGGCGAGCTGCTGAGGCTCCTCCAAGTTTCGGAAAGGGTGTTGCGGTGCTGGGGTGGATGATCTCAGCAATAAGGTCAGAGAGACCACTTCTCATCTGGTGCCTGCGTTCAATCAGCTAGCTGAAGCGGTGCCCTTCGAGAAGATTCCGCGATACGAGGACATCTCCCCGGAGGAAGTGATTTCTCATCTCTCCTTCCGAATTACCGAGGTAGAATTTTTCCTTTGCTCCCGTACTACACTTTTACTTTTTTTCTAACCTCTTTTCTTTTTTGCAGGACAACTATGTGCTGGCTCGGAATAAGGACCTGCTTATGAGCCTGTTATCTGAGGGGGCCAGGTGCAGAGGCTCCAAAGCCAAATCATTGAGTGAGAGGCCGAGCTGGCAAAAAGAGATGACAAAATAAAGTCTTTGGAGGGGATCGCGACAGAAGCCCTTAAACTGAAAGAATCTCTCTGGAATGCTTTTGCTCTAGTCAGGGAGAATGTGGAGACTGCCAAGAAGGAAATGGAGGCTGTCCAAGCGAAAATCAAACGCTTGAGGTGGGAGGTGTCGAGCGCTGAGTCTAACCTGAGGAAGATAACTGCAGAGAGAGACCAAGCTCTGGAGGCGTTGAGGAAAAAAGACACCCATCTGGAGGATGAGATGGAGCAGATCAGGCTTGAGGATTCGGCGACTGCGCCCTGATTATTCCGATGGTGATGCCCGATCTCGATATGGGCCCCATCCACGTGGCCATTCAGTTCTGCAAATGGGAGCTTTCAGATGAGGAGTTTCGAAAATTGCTCCCCCCTTCCTCAGAGGAAATCCAGGACCCTGAGCCCCTTTCTGTCATGCTGATGTCTCCGGCCCTTGAAGAGATCCAGCCTGAGGTTTCTGTCCCTTCCCCTGAAGTGTCCGAGGCCGAAACTGAAACCCCTCTTACCTCCCAAACTGAAACCGAGGTGCCCCCTGCCGAGCCTGCACCAGTCATCCAACCATCCGGACCTGCACAAGAAGAAATAAATGCCCCTGCGCGGGCCGATTAGTGGGGGTAACCCAAAATGCGCCCCATGTAAGTTCAAACAATATACTTTCTTTTTGTAATAACAATCGTAACTCTTCCCTTTAACACTTATCTCGAATCCTTTCTGTTCTGCTATCCATATTTGACTTATTTTGGCTTCAAATTTTCTAACTTGCTCTTCCAAATCTCAATGTGATCTCGCACCTGACTAATTCGAGCCCGGCCTCCAGTTGATAGTCCGTCCCCGAGCCAAAATCAAATGCATTCGGTGGGACGTAACCTGACCCCGAGCTGAGAAAAACACTTGGCTCTAGGGAGATGTTACGTCCCCAAACCAATGAGACGGACTCGGTGGGATGTAGCCCGACCCCGAGCTGAGTTATGAGTGGTAAATGAATCACTATTTTCCACTCATTTGACCTAATATTTTATATAGTTTCTTGAGTTTTGTGAATATTTTGATGTGTTTTGTGCTATTTTGTAGATAAATAAAGTTTCAAGAGATTCTGGAGGTGATTTTGGGCCAAAACAGTGAAAAAGGACAAAAAAGGCATTTTGGTCATTGGGCGCGTCGCGACGCCTAACGTGCGCCGGGTCCACATGTCAGAATCTGAGAAGTTTGACTTTGCTAATGTGCACCGTGTCACGTGTCACCATCACAGCTGATCTGTTAACATGCGCCGTGCCATATGTCATCATCCTACGGTGCCGATAATCGCCATCGCCACGTGTTGCCATGTGTCACTCCACGTGTCAGCCACGTCATCATCGATATCACTAGTTGACCGAGTCAACATGCCACATCACCGCCACATCATCATCAACCAATCACGAATTGCCACGTGTCGCAATCCTACGGTGCCGACAATCACTATCGCCACGTGTCGCCACGTAAGCGCCACATCATTGCCACATCAGCATAATCATTGAGTTGCCAGCCGCCTTGCCACGTGTCACCTTATCACCTTATCGCAATTGACATGTGGCAGATAAGAATCTGAAGCCGACCAACCAGAAGCTGACACGTGTCGCGTCATGATGCGGAAAGCCTTGCGCGTCGCGACGCGAGAAGCCTACCGAGACCTATAAATTTAGCTCGAGGTTTCAGTTTTAGATGTACCTTCATTTCTAAATTCTCTGATGTAAATAGAGAGTTTTCTATCTAGTTTATTTTAATTTCAGTTTTGTATTTAATTTTAATTACGTTCTGTAATAATAATAATTTACTTTCTTTACTTTTTCAGTTTTTACTATTCAACATGAGGAGGTAACTTCCCCCTGCTAGGGAGAAAAGTAAAACTTTTATTACTTCTATTTAGATTAATCTCCCTTAAATATAATATATCCACTATTTAAAATTTGACTTAATGAGGATACCGCTATATTGGTCGATCGGTAATTCATTTTAAACTGGTTTAAACCTGACTAAGCAAGGATACCGCCAGATTGGTCGGTTGGTAATTAAATATTCTTACCGCCTATATGGCAGGTTCATGGACAAATTTTGATACCGCCTTTATGACTGGTCGGACTTAATTTGACTTAATCAGGTTACCCCCTATATGGCTGGTTTGTAAAATCATCACAAGTTAATATATTATATTAAGGAAGATATCTAAATTAGTAGTGATAAAAGTGGATCTTTTTACTCTAGCATTTTCTTTTATTGTAATTTTCTTTATTTACTTTCCAGCATTTTACTTTTCAGTATTTTACTTTACGTCTTTTACTTTTAAGTTTTTACTAGCCCTAGTTATGTGTCGTAACTAAGTTAGTTATCTAGGGTTGTGATGAATTCTAATATCACCGGTTTATAAGGGGTTATTTTATAGTTTGGGTAATTTAAAGGTTTACTTATTAAGTCTTAAGCTTAATGCGTCTTGTTAATTGGCCACTAATAAGATTGATCTAGTAAATCTAAAATAAACTTGACAAAGGAATTTTAGGTTTCAGCCTTAGACTTAATAGCCCACGATCTTCCTTGAGGATATATAACCATTTAATAGATTTCCTTACATGATAGACATATACCTGTCGGGCGGGGGTAGCCATAATTGGAACTTAAACTTAATGAATCCAGGTAATTTGGTTGACATAGACATATGTTTCAATTGGGTTAAACTGGGTATTTGCGTCTGACCATCGACAGAGGCTTTTGCATAATTTCGTGTTCCAGATTAGTAAACCGATTTATTACACAACCATGAAATAACCACTTCATCTTTTAAAAAGATATTAGAAAGATTCAGCACCCTAGATAGTTTCATAATATTGAATTTTCTTAAACCTACTTTCGTGCAATTTTATTTACTTGTTTTTAAAATCAAATCAATCAATCAACCTGTTAGATACTAGTAATCATTTGACATAATAAAATTAATAGATTAGGTATTAAGTCCGCGTGGGATCGATACTTTTTATACTACTTGAACGATACGTGCGCTTGCGTTATACGCGTGTGATTACGCACCGGTCAAGTTTTTGGCGCCGTTGCCGGGGACTTATTTATCTTTCACTATTAGTTTTGGGGTTAAATACATTACTTGTATCTAATTTCTTTTTACTTATTGTTTTTGTTTTCTTATGTTTCAGGTTCTCAGAAACTACATGAGACGAACCAAAAACTTTGAACTCTGACCGCTTGACCCAGAGATTGAAATAACCATCAGACAGTTGAGAAAGGAAAGGCGTGAAGGCCAAAAAGCTTTAGTCAACATGGAACCTGAACCTTTGGACGTTGCACCACCAATACCCATTCGAGACAGAACCATTCCCGTGGTCGACGGCTTCATTTCCTGTATTGTACTTCCTCCTTTACCAGCAAATGCGTGTGACATCAAAACATGCATTCAGATGATTCAACAGTCATTGTATTTTGAGGGGAAAACAACTGAAGATCCTAATACCCACATTAGCAAATTTCTAGAAGTTTGCGACACTTTCAATTACAACCGAGAAGCTGAAGAAGCAATGAGACTGCATGGTTTTCCATACTCCTTGAAAAACAGAGCTAAAGCTTGGCTACATTCATTACCAGCAGGTTCCATCACAACTTGGAACGCTTTAGCCACCAAATTCCTTGCAAAGTACTTTCCACCAGCCAGAACTGGAAAGCTGAGGAATGACATCACATCCTTTGTACAACAATACTCGGAAACTCTCTACGAAGCTTGGGAAAGGTACAAAGATTTGCTCCGGAAATATCCTCACCATGAGATTCCAAAATGGCTTCAAGTCCAAACTTTTTATAATGGACTTTCTGGACTGATGAGAACCACATTTGATGCTGCTGCTGGAGGAGCTTTAATGACAAAAGGAGAAGATCAAGCCTGAGACCTAATCGAAGAAATGGCCAACAACAATTCTTTGTGGCCAACAAAAATGAGCATGATCCAAAGAATTGTAGGAATTTATGAAAGTGGAGCCAATAGAGCAGTCAACGCCAAGCTGGATCAGATATGCAAATTCATGGAGACTCTTATCACTGGATCCACATGTTCACCATATGGAGGAGCACCAGAACCAAACCAACTTGAAGAGACGGTGAATTATGTCAACAATTTCAATAGACATGGGAACGATCCATATTCCAACACCTACAACCCAGTGTGGAGGAATCATCCGAATTTTTCATGGAGCAACAATTTAGGGCAAAAGAACAATCCACCACCTGGATTCCAACAGCAGAACTATCCACCACATGAATTCCAGCAACAGAACAAAGGTTAGGAGCAGGAAAATGAACCAATCTGCTCAGTTAAAAAAGTACGATGCTATGTTTCAGAGCCAATCTGCTTCCATCAAAGCACTGGAGAATTAAATCGGACAACTAGCCAATGCTCAGAGTTACAGACTGCCGGGGAATATTCCCAGCAACACATAGCCAAATCCAAGGAACATAGGGAATGAGCAGTGTCATGCCATCATGTTAAAAAGCGGCTCTGAAATCAACAAAGATGTTGGAGCCAAAACAACAGTTGAGGAAGTTCCAAAAGAAACAAAACAACAGATGGAGGAAAAAGAAGCAAAGGAAAAAGAACAGATCACTCCACCTCCACCTTTTCCTCATGGTCTTCAGAAAAACAAACTGGACAAGCAGTTTGCTCGTTTCCTGGAGGTGTTCAAAAAGCTGCACATCAACATTCCATTTGTAGAAGCCTTGGAACAAATGCCCAGCTATGTCAAATTTATGAAAGACATTCTTTCACGAAAACGGAGATTGAGAGATTACGAGACTTTAGCATTATCATAAGAATGCAGTGCTATCATTCAAAGGAAGCTTCCCCCAAAGTTGAAAGATCCTGGCAGTTTCACCATTCCATGCATCATAGGAGAACATAACTTTGGTAAGGATTTATGTGATTTAGGTGCAAGTGTTAACTTGATGCCTTTTTTCTATTTTCAGGAAACTGCAGATTGGAGAAACATGCCAACTTCAGTCTCTCTACAACTTGCTGATAGAACGCTCGTATTTCCAAGAGGCGTAGTTAAGGATGTGCTGGTCAAGGTTGACAAATTCATTTTCCCAGCAGATTTTATTATCCTTGATATGGAGGAAGATGAAGACGTGCCGATAATCCTTGGGAGACCGTTCTTGGCTACAGGTCGAACCATTATTGATGTACAAAAATGAGAATTAACCATGAGGGTACATGACCAAGAAGTAACATTCAAAGTTTTCAAGAATACGGGACAGGACAAAGGCATCAATGTCCAGGTGGTGGCCTCGAACGAACACCGAGAAAAAAGAAGGGGAAACCACCTCCATGTTAGCATAAAACTCCTGTACTAGGGAAGCAGAAAGACCAATGAAGCCGGAGAGAAGCGGGCCTTAACCCCGGTTAACAAGCAGAGGCATAACTCATGAGTCACGCAACTCAGCCTCCAAAACATTGCGTTCTAAACATAGGCTCCGTTGTGAGAAGTGATTATAAAAAAGTCGAACAGCCGCGGGATTACGAAAATGATCCCGAGTGAGGGAGTCACGAGGACGTTTCTTAGATGCGATCGACTTCTTTGACATCTAGAACACATAAGAAAATACATAAGAACAAAGAGCAACCCAAACAAAGCGCAAAAACAGAAGAAAACAAATAAAACTGTGAAAACAAAGGGCGTTCGAACGCGATGGCGACAAAACTAAAAGAATAACCCCTAAACATATGCATTTACCACACACAATGGCACTCAAAAATAACAGACCCAAACACACAAGCCACCATACGCCTTCAATCGAAGAAAGAATGCTAAAATGAACTGAGAAAAGAAACCCAAAAAAAAATGAGAACACAAAATGAATGAGAGAAACAGGAAGAAACCTTACCTTGAAGAAAAAGATAAGGCCGAAAATAGGTAGTGGACTAGATCTGACTAGTAAGGGTAGATGATGAAGAGGAAAAGAGAGGGACCACAGTGGAGAGGGGGAAAAAGAAATGTACAAACGCAAAACGCATAAAAGGTATTTAAATACCCAGAAAATGTTTGAGCGGGAGTCGAACGTGAATCGAATGCAAGGCAAGGCGTTCGAATGAAGTGAAGACGTGTCAAGAACGAAGGTTCTGGATAAAAAACTGTTCAAACGAAAGGAAAAATGATACACCAACGAAAACCGTTCGAACATGATAGAAAACAGTACACGAACGAAAATTGACTGACAGTGCACATCAAGGAGAAAATTTAAGAACCAAAAGAAAAGAGTATGATGAAACTTGAAGCATACAAAAGAATACAATGCCGAAAAGAAATGTTTTTTTTTTTATAAAAAACTGACTGAAATAGCACTTCAAGCAAGTACAATGATACCTAGTCAGTATTTAGCTGTTTATGACAAGAAACAATATGCATCATTTTAAATGTCGCTAAATACAACACTTAGGCATATGACATAAACACCAAGACATAAACAAATACTTGCGTGATAAAAAAAATAGGTGCACAATGAATCAAGGCTTAAGATATTATTTTATGGCTGGACACAGCCAAATAAATCCATCTCATAACAAACCAAGTCCACAAAAATAGATGTTCAAACCCAACACCACTAGGACCTGAAAATAAGAAACATTGGTTGCATGCTATGTTATTTTCCCCACAAATCTCATGAGCTTATAAATAATAACTCTTTTGAGTGAAGGGTTTTTGCCCTTATCTTTTGAATTTGGCCCCATTGGCTCTTTTGCACTAAAGTCTCATGTAAATATATATATATTTGTTTATTTCTTTTTGTTTTTACAAGGGGATATCAAGGTCATCTAGTCAAAGGTCACACCATTTAGTGAACAAGGTATGGCAGAAATTAGATTGCTAGTCCAAAAACTCATACATGCGACCAAGCCTTGACATAATAAAACCGTGTATGTGAGGTGCAAGCACAAGATATACCAATAGATTTTGTCACACACACACACATGCATATAGAGCATCAAGTAAAATAAAAGCATATTATACATGCATAACCATATATCCTACATACCGGGATCACATGCACATGCTTTTCTTACTTGAACAAGTCACAAAAAATATTTTTGGTCCTTTTCAAATTATATACATATTTTTTTAATTTTCAGATTTAACACACAAAAAAATAAAGACACAAAATGGCTTGTCAATATCTAATGGTACATGGAGTTGTATCCCGAGTACAGATTATACTACCATCCATTCGGAATCGACTATGAAATTTATGTCCGGGTTTCCATCCTATATACCAAGGAATATATAAAAAAAAAACAAAAACACACACACCTATATACAGTGAAAAGAAAATAAACATGCAAAAACATAACACACACGCACACACACATACAATGGGAAATACAAATGCACCTTCTAAGAAGAGTTACACTGAAGTTAACTCTCATAATGCCTGTCAGGATCAAGGCATTCAGAAGTATATGGGAAGTCATCTTGCTTCCTCAACCAAATCTTTCTAGAAATCTCTTTCACATGAGTATTCCCAATCAACAAAGCAAGTTTCTCACTAAGAAATTGTGTCTATTTTATTAGTACAGAAACTTGAGAAACTAGATTTGAAGAATCAAATCTAGGAGACATACTCTTAGGCCTCTTCTTTTGCTTGTGCAACATGAAGCACTTAGGCCTAATGTGTCATGTCTTGCCACAGTGATGGCACACATGTACAAACCTCAGATGAGAGCGAGGTTTACCCACAGCACCTCTAGATCGAGGTTGGGTCACAGGACGAGGAACAAACGGAGGAATCACATGACTACACTCAACAGGCTTCTTGCCTAACTCACGTTTAGGAGAGACATACATAACTTTAGATGATGAAGCCTTATCAAAAATAGGGTCAACAATACCTAACATACGGTCCACTTTTTTATTCCCATTAGAAAATAAAGACAACTGAGTTCTAGCATCTTCAAGTTCAGCCTCTAAAGTTTGGACCCTATCAACTAGGCCTATATTCCTCTCTTCTAGGTCATCTACCATCAAGAGACTTTGCTCAAATTTGGCTTGAGCTTCATTCTTTTCCAGTTCTACTCCATTTAACCTCTTATTGATCTCTATATTAGTCTTCTTAATAGTTAAACTCTCATTAAACAGTTTAACATATGCTACTTGAAGACTTTCCTCATCAACAGACTCATCGAGAGAGACTTATGAATCAATATCATTAACAACAATCTCTCTCATCAGTCACACTAGCAGTAAATGCCATATAATTTCCCTTATTCTTAGGAGAATCATCACCTTCTGAATCACTAAAGGAGGCTGCCATGGATTTCTTGGCTTTAGCCCTAAGGTATGTGGGACACTCAGATCTAACGTGCCCATATCCTTCGCATTAATGGCACTGGACACCACGTGATCTACTATCCCTATCCTCTCTAGACTCTCTCATGCTATGCCTACTCTCTCTAGGCTCATCCTCCCTATCCATGTCACTATTATGGCCACTCTTCTTCAGCTTAATAAATTTCCTTAACTTCTTTGCAAACAAGGAGAAATCATGATCCGTGAGGGTATCCTCATCACTAGACGAACCATGAACAACTTCTTTCGCGATCTTCGTCGCTATAGTTTTGAGATTTTGATACCCATGAAGTTTCTGCTTATAAACATGCAATTTTCCTACGGGATCTTCTAAATTAAGCTGATCGAGGTCATTGCTTTCCTCGATGGCGGTGATTTTGGGTAGGGACTTATCAGGCAGGGATCTAAGAATTTTCCTAAATATCCCACTAGTAGGAATAGTCTCACCTAGGTTAAAGCTTTAGTTAACTATGTCGTTAATCTTATCATAGAACTCATCAAAGGTCTCATCATCTTTCATGTGGGTGACCTCAAACCTAGTAGCAAGATCCTATAGTTTATTATTTTTAACAGACAATGTGCCCTCATGCACAGTCTGCAGGATGTCCCAAGCATCATTGGCTATCTCACCCATAGAGATTCTCCTAAACTCAATAGAGCATACAGATCCATGTATGGCATTAACAGCCTTGCTGTTTCTATTGCTAGCATCAAGTTTGTCCTTGGTCCATGTCAATTTGTCTTTAGGGGAATAGACCCCATCAACTATAACAACAAGAGGTTTCCACCCGTATTCTACTGTCATCCAGACCATCTCATCTAAGGACTTAAGGAATGCTCTCATGCGAACCTTCCACTACAAATATTTTATGCCATCAAAAAATGGCGGACAATTTAAGGATTGACTATGTTCCATAGCTAATGGGTCAAGGATCGAGTTCAGTCTCTGATACCAATTGAAAATTCGCGATTAGTCTAGGTTCTGACCCTATGCGGAATTTATCATAATTAATCAAAACAAGTCATAATTAATATGTCAATGAAGATTCAATAAGCAACCACAATATCCAACAATAATAATATCCACAATATCAAGTCAAAGCAAAATTTAAATTACAGAAAATTTAAATCAATCACACAAAATTAACACAATAATTTTGGTGACGAAGTGGAAAACTCGTGCGAGTAAAAAACCACTCCAGGTATATCGGCTACCAGCCCAATCCACTATATAGAGAAAAACTTACAGCGATGGTCAAGACCTATGGTGGCAACTCCACCGACTCAAGTATCTCAATATTGTAAGAACTCAAGGCAACTCCTCAAGCCCGCGACCCACGGTTTTCTTCAGAACCTTTGAAGTCTCTGAGTAGATTGTATCACTTCTGACGCCGGAATTTCGACTATCAAACTTCCTCCTAAAGAACTCTAAAGGGTTAGGAATTTTGGGTTAAGTTGTGTTGAAGGTTTATCAAAGATGGATTCACACCATTAATGTAGAAGACAAAAAGATGAAGAAGTCTTCAATGGTGGAATCAAGAAGTTGAAAGCTTTGAGAGATTTTGGCTCAAGGAAAATGTGTTTCAACTCTTGGGGATGGCGGCCACAGTTTCTATTTATAGGTAGGGTGAAAAGCTAGGGTTTTTTCAAGGTGAAAAGGCACAAAAACGCGTTCAGATGCGACTGGCATTTGAACATTTACTCGAACGCTACACGAACGCGCGCATAATGGAAAGACTCGTTCGAATGCCACTTGAACGCACCTCGAACGGATGCTCTCTGAAATGTCCCTGTTCGAACGCACCTTGAATGTGACTCGAACGTTTGCTCTCTGGAATGATCTTGTTCGAACCCACCAACGAACGCACCACAAACGCCTCACGTTCGAACCAAACAACTAACACAACACTAACACCAATGTTCGAACGCTTGCAACGAAATGGAACTAGAAGATAAATTGCAACTCAATTGAACTCGTTTTGTCACTAGCACATGCCAATAAAAATGGAACTAACAACTTTTACCGTCAAGGTTTTTGTAAACGGATCAGCCAAATTCTCTACAAAAGCTATCTGTTATATCTCCCTAAATAGATGATATTTCCTCTGTTTATGCTTCCCTTTCTTATGGCTTCTTGGTCCTTGGAATTTACCGTTGCACTGTCATTATTGCAATAAAGTGTGTGTGGTTTATCCATAAATGTAACAACTTCCAGATCTCCCAAGAATTTACAGAGCTTGACTACTTCATTCGTTGCTTCGCAAGCTACTACATATTCAGCCTCCATGGTGGAGTCCGCAATGTAAGATTACATTATACACCTCCATACTATGGCTCCACCACTCTTCAATGATGGCATGTAGTAGAATTGTAAGGACATATCAAACACGAAAATACCAATGGATTTTGGTATTTTTTTATCAAATGATTGTAAGAGCTAAAATGTTTATTTAAGATCAATTTTAATATTTCAATAACACTTTAAAATATCTTGTTAGAGAAGCCCTCAAGGGTGGCATGTAATAGAATTACAAGGACATATCAAATAAGAAAACACCAATGAATTTTAGTATTAGTTTTTGTCAAATAATTGAAAGACCTAGTATGTTTATTTAAGCTAAATTTTAATAAAATAAAAATATTTTTTTTTAGAGTTTTGCATATGTTAATTATATTTTTGAATGATTTACATATTAAATTTTAAAATAATTATGACATGAAAGATTCATGCTATATGATGTTATATATATTTGATAAGTGATAAGTGCGGTTTATACCCACTTATTCCTGCATTCTAAGTTTATTATTTTGTTAGATTCCATATCATTTAATGTATTTGTAGTTTCTTTTATATTTTATTTGTATGAAGCATTGAAACATGGATCTTGGGGTAAATTGACTTGTTTTGGGACCTTACGGACGCATCGGAAGCACGCGGGAAGAGCAGAAACGCAGAAAGTATAATTCCAGCAACATTGCCACGCGTCGTGACACCCAACCTTATGGTGTCATGACGCGCCCTCAGCATGGCTACATAGTGAAATCCAACAAGTTTGGCATTACAGCGCCCCTCAGAGCTCAAAAATACCAATTTTTAGGGTTTTATATGCACAAGGCCTCCAAGACTTTATTATAAATACATAAGCTCGTCCAAAACCTTAAAGAGGAGGCTAATACACAACACAGAGACACAAAACACATATTTTAGAGAGATCCATGGAGGAGGATTGAAGAGCGAGAAAAGGAGACGAAGGTGGTGACGTCCGAAGATGAAGGGATTCAATTCGGGTTTTATCATCTAGTTTTCTTCTTTAAACACTAATGATGTCCATTATGATCATGACCCTATTATCATTGTTTTTATCTTTAGTCATGAACTAACTCCATAATTCTAGAGGATGATGTAATTAATTCTTGAACCTATGTATTGTTTGTCAATTTGAGTTTTATGAAGTTATATTTCAGTTTATTTGTATTCTCTTGTGTTTAATGCTTCTTATTTGTTGGCCATAAATTGAGATGATGCATGTTTAAAATCTATCGTTCGGGAGAGAGTGATTTTGAATAGGATCTAGAGAATATAACTTAGGAGTTTTATAGAGTTCGGGAGAATCTATAGTTCCTTTGAAGTCGTTAATAAAGAATAATAATGTGTAATGAGTTATTGATTACTCGATTTTTATAGGGATATCGAAGTCTGTATTTGATAATATTTTCACTATTGCTCGGGAGAAGGAGTGGAATATTTAGGATTCTTGACATATAAACAATGCAACTGAATAAGAATTGAATGACATGACAAATACATAGGGGATAACTAGGTGAAATCAGACTCTAAAATCTCTCTCGTATTGGTTTCTCATACTTAATTATTGTCATTTATTATTTATTCAATTTAATCTTTATTGATTATTTTCTAAATAAAGTTAGGATTATCAATTATAGTACTTAGTGTGAGTTGAACACAATCCCTGTGGGTCTGACACTCTTCACTCATCTTTACTAAAACTTGACACCGTACACCTGCGGTACGATATAAAATATCACAATAAGTTTTTGGCGCCGTTGCCGGGGATTGTTTGTTTAATTCACATTAATATTATTACAAAGTAATCTTAGCTTTAATTTGGATTTTTTTTGTTTATCTTTATTTTTATTTTTATTTTTGTCTTTTTTTTTGTTTTTGTTTAATTATTGATTATTTATCTCTTTCTGTGCTTCAGAGAATGCGAAGATCCACAGGTCTCGACTCGCTCTTGTTTGATCCTGAAATAGAAAGAACAGCGAGAAGACTAAGGAAAGAAAGAAAAATTGAAAAAGAAGCAATGTCGGTTGAAAATAGAGAGAACAATCCACCCAGGTGGCAATCAGAGATCACTTCAAGCCGGTCATAGATGAAAATTACTCTGGAATTGCGCATCCTCCAATCAATGTTAACAACTTTGAGCTGAAACCTTTGTTGATCAACATGGTGCAAAAGAATAAGTTTGGGGGTTCAGCTGTAGAGGATCCTAATATGCATTTAAGGATGTTCCTGGAGATGGCAGACACCATAAAGATGAATGGTGTGACTAAAGAGGCTATCAGGCTATGCTTATTCTCATTCTCTTTAAAGGATAAAGCGTGGGATTGGCTTCAATCAATACAGATAGGGAGTATCATGACATGACAGGACATGGCCAAGAAATTTCTTGAGCGGTTCTTTCCACCAGCTAAATCAGCTCAATTGAGAGCAAAAATTAGCATATTTAAGCAGTTGGAGACTGAGAATCTGTATGAAGCATGAGAGTGCTTTAAGGATCTACTCCGAAGATGCCCACAACACGATTATGCAGCATGAGCGTGGGATTGGTTTGAATAGGATTGTGGTTGATACAGCAGCTGGGGGAGCTTTATTTAAGAAGTCAGCGACGGATGCCTACAATATTTTAGAAGAAATGGCCATTAAATACTTCCAATGGCCATGTGAACGCACTACGGTGACCAAAGTGGCTGGAATATATGAAGTGGACCCTCTCGTGGCACTTACAGCTCAGATTTCAACCCTATCGACTCATGTAGCAGCCCTAACAAATCCACGAGTATAACCATCTATTGAATTAGCAGCGGCTGTAAATATACTGTTATTAGAAGGATACCCGAGCTTTGAGCAAGTCCAGTATGTGAACAATCAGAATTTCAACAACTATAGAGGCAATCTTATGCCTAACTACTCTCATTCGAACCTGTCATATGCTAATACAGAGAATGCCTTGCAATCTTCATTTGACGTCAACTATCAAAGAATTGAGCAGAAATATTCCTTAGAAGATTTCATGAACACGTTTGTTGCTAACACTTCAGCAAGGTTTGAGAAGAATAAGTCAATGTTGAACAATAATGAGACACACATGGGAAATATAGGGGCAACAATGAAGCCTTTAGAAACACAGATTGGCCAGATTGCTTTCTTCATAACCAATCAATAGTATGGGGCATTTGGATAAACTGGCACAGCCCGCCAAGCTATATTTTTCATGTCACAACAGCCAGTGGATACCAAAGAAGAAGCCACCATGACTATTTTGGTGGTTACGTCTGGTTGAAGACTTTAAAATTAGCGCTAGCGGGGAGGCAACCCCTGCATTTGCATTTGTTTTATTATTATTTTCTTTATTTTTTATTTTTATTTTTATTGTCTTCTATTTATTTATTTATTCGTTTGTATGTTATTTATGCAGGTAGCACGAAACACATAAAGCCCGCGCAACCAAATTCTGACCAGTAGGAGCCTGATCAACTCCATACACGGTATTGTTGTTCCTCACTCTTGTTTCTTTATGATTATCTTCCATTGAGGAAAATACAAGTTTTAAGTTTTGGGGTGTGTGCATGTAGTGATAGTTCTTGCTATTTAAAAAAATAATTATTTTTTGTTTTTTTATCCTTGATAGTAAAGCATAAGTCTAATGATGAATTTTATTTGCTTTCGATGAAATTTTAGAAACAATAAGTTCCCAATTGATTTTCATCTGATGCCTTGAGTATGTGATCTATGTTAGACTCGTAAGCACTTAATAATAGGTTTTTAGCAGTAAGAACCTAGGTAGTTGACAAATTGACTAGTTGAAGAAATTACTTGCTGATGAATGACTGTTTGCTTAGATGTCTATCTTGATTTGCTAATTGTTATGATGTATGGTATGTTAAAAAAAAAGAAAAAAAAAAGACCACATATACCGATAAGTGTGAAGTTACCTATTGGCGAGTGTTAGGACCACCATAAGGAGAAATGCTACCTTAAAGGGTATGTGTGTTTACAAAAATAAAAAATAAATAAAAAATAAAAAGGAAAAGAAAAAAATAAAAATAAAATCGTACCATAGTGAGCAAAGAAAGACAAATATATAATACCTTTGATATATCTAGGTTGATTTGACCCATCAGTTCCCAATTTTCGAGACGAAATCATTGAGTTGGCTTACTTAAGAGTCAAGCTGTGACCAAACCTTTACACACACACACACTGTGAGTCTGGCTTAGATGATTTATTCAAGAACTTGGATTTAAGTTGCATTGCGTACTTTAAAGGTTCTCTGATTTCATTGATAAGCATTCTTTGAGGACAATATTATGCGTAACTATCAGGACTATTTTATTTGCTTTTATAATTTTTTGCATGATTGTATGTGTTTGTGAATGACATTTGTGGGTATCGTCGTTGTAAGTCCTCACGAGATTATAACTCGTCCATTAGGGCCGCCTAGGGGTTTAAAGGCTTGTTGAATACGCTAAATGCAATCATGATCCCTACGAAAGTGGCCTAGTTAATTTTGTTACGTATTGTTTGTTTATTTATGTGTTTGATAAGTGCGGTTTATACCCACTTATTCCTGCATTCTTAGCTTACTATTTTGTTAGATTCCGTATCATTTAATGTATTTGTAGTTTCTTTTATGTTTTATTTGTAGGAAGCATTTTAACATGGATCTTGGGGAAATTGACTTGTTTTGGGAGCTTACGGACGCATCAGAAGCACGCGGGAAAAGCAAAAACACAGAAAGCATAATTCCAGCAAAATTACCACGCATCGCAACGCCCAACCTTATGGCATTGCGACGCGCCCTCAGTATGGCTACATAGTGAAATCCGTCAAGTTTGGTGCCACGGCGCCCCGCAGAGCCCATAAACACCAATTTTTAGGGTTTTACATGCACAAGGCCTCCAAGACTTTATTATAAATACATAAGCTCGTCCAAAACCCTAAAGAGGAGGCTAATACACAACACAAAGACACAAAACACATATTTTAGAGAGATCCAAGGAGGAGGATTGAAGAGCGAGAAGAGGAGATGAATGCGGTGACGTCCGCAGAGGAAGAGATTTAATTCGGATTTTATCATCTAGTTTTCTTCTTTAAATTCTAATGATTTCCATTATTTTCATGACCCTATTATCATTGTTTTTATCTTTGGTCATGAACTAACTTTATAATTCTAGAGGATGATGTAACTAATGCTTGAACCTGTGTATTATTTGTCTATTTGAGTTTTATGAAGTTATATTTCAGTTTATTTGTATTCTCTTGTGTTTAATGCTTCTTATTTGTTGGCAACAAATTGAGATGATGCATGTTTAGAATCTATCGCTCGGGAGAAAGTGATTTTGAATAGGATCTAGAGAATATAACTTAGGAGTTTTATAGAGTTCGGGAGAATCTATAGTTCCTTTGAAGTCGTTAACCAATAATCACAAAGCATAATGAGTTATTGATTACTAGATTTTTATAGGGATATCAAAGTCTGTATTTGATAATATTTTTTCACTATTGTTCGGGAGAGAGAGTGAAATACTTAGGATTCTTGACTTATAAATAATGCAACTGAATAAGAATTGAATGGCATGACAAATACATAGGGGTTAGCTAGGTGAAATCAGACTCTAAAATCTCTCTCGTATTGGTTTCTCATACTTAATTATTATCATATCTTATTTATTCAGTTTAATCTTTATTAATTATTTTCTAAATAAAGTTAGGATTATCAATTATAGTACTTAGTGTGATTTGAACACAATCCATGTGGGTTCGACACTCTTCTCTCATCTTTACTAACACTTGGCATCGTACACTTACGGTACGATATAAAATATCACAATAATTTTTTGGCGCCATTGCTGAGGATTGTTTATTTAATTCACATTAATTTTACTACCAAGTAATCTTAGCTCTAATTTGGATTTTTATTTTTATTTTTATTTTTGTTTATCTTTATTTTTATTTTATTTTATTTTTGTCTTTTTTGTTTTTGTTTAATTATTGATTATTTATCTCTTTCTGTGCTTTAGTGAATGTGAAGATCCACAAGTCTCGACTCGCTCTTATTTGATCCTGAAATAGAAAGAACAGCGAGAAGACTAAGGAAAGAAAGAAAAATTGAAAAAGAAGCAATGGCGGCTGAAAACAGAGAGAAAAATCCACGCTAGGTGGCAATCAGAGATCCCTTCAAGCCGGTCATAGATGATAATTACTTTGGGATTGTGTATCCGCCAATCAATGCTAACAACTTTGAGCTGAAACCTTCATTGATCAACATGGTACAAAAGAATGAGTTTGGGGGTTCAGATGTAGAGGATCCCAATATGCATTTAAGGATGTTCCTGGAGATGGCAGACACCATAAAGATGAATGGCGTAGCTAAAGAGGCTATCAGGCCACGCTTATTCCCAGTCTCTTTAAAGGATAAAGTGTGGGGTTGGCTTCAATCATTACAGATGGAGAGTATCATGACATGGCAGAATATGGCCACGAAATTTCTTGAGAGGTTCTTTCCACCAGCTAAATTAGCTCAACTGAGAGCAGAAATTACCATATTTAAGTAGCTAGAGACTGAGAATCTGTATGAAGCATGAGAGCGCTTTAAAGATCTACTCCGAAGATGCCCACAACACGATTATGCAGACTAGGTCCAGATTCAGTTGTTCTATAATGGGCTGAATGGTTCGAATAGGACTGTGGTTGATGCAGCAGCTGGGGGAGCTTTATTCAAGAGGTCAGTGGAGGATGCCTACAATTTGTTTGAAGAAATGGCCATTAACCACTTCCAATGGCTAAGTGAACGCACTACAGTGACCACGGTGGCTGTAATATATAAAGTGGACCCTCTTGTGGCACTTACAGCTCAGATTTCAACCCTATCGACTCATGTAGCAGCCCTAACAAATCCACGAGTACAACGATCTATTGAATCAGCGGCGACTGCAAATTTACTGTTATTAGAAGAAGACCCGAGCTTTGAGCAAGTCCAGTATGTGAACAATCGAAATTTCAACAACTATAGAGGAAATCTTATGCCTAACTACTCTCATATGAACTTGTCATATGCTAATACAGAGAATGCCTTGTAACCTTCATCTGACGTCAACTATCAAAGAGCTGAGCATAAATCTTCCTTAGAAGATTTCATGAACACGTTTGTTGCTAACACTTCAGTGAGGTTTGAGAAGAATGAGTCAAGGTTGAACAATATTGAGACACACATGGGAAATATAGGGGCAAGAATGAAGCCTTTAGAAACACAGATTGGTCGGATTATTTTCTCCATAACCAATCAACAGTAAGGGACATTTGGATAAACTGTCAGAGCTCGCCAAGCTATCTTTTCATGTCACAACAGCCAGTGGATACCAAAGAAGAAGCCACCATGACCATTTGGGTGGTTACGTCTGGGTAAAGACGTTAAACTTAGCGCTAGGGGAGAGGTAACCCTTGCATTTGCATTTGTTTTATTATTATTTCTTTATTTCTTTATTTTCAATTTTCATTTTTATTGTGTGCTATTTATTTATTTTTTCATTTGCATGTTATTTATGCAGGTAGCACGAAACACACAAAGCCCGCGCAACCAAATTCTGACTAGTAGAAGCCTGATCAACTCTATGCATGGTAGTGTTAATCCTCACTCTTGTTTCTTTATGATTATCTTCCATTGAGGATAATGCCAGTTTTAAGTTTGGGTGTGTGCATGTAGTGATAGTTCCTGCTATTTTAAAAAAAAAACAATTGTTTTCTTTTTATCCTTGATAGTAAAGCATAAGTCTAATGATGAATTTTGTTTGCTTTCGATGAAATTTTAGAAACGGTAAGTTGCCAATTGATTTTCATCTGTTGCCTTGAGTAGGTGATCTAGATTAGACTCGTAAGCATTTAATAATAGATTTTTAGCAGTAAGAACCCATGTAGTTGACAAATTGACTAGTTGAAGAAATTACTTGCTAATGAATGACTGTTTGCTTAGATGTCTATCTCGATTTTCTAACTGTTATGATGTATGGTATATAAAAAAAACAGAAGATAAAAGAAAAAAAACTATTTATGGATAGGTGCTTAAAAATAAAAGAAACACTCGCCCATAAGCGTGAAGCTACCTATGGGCGAGTGTAGGACCACCATAAGGAGAAATGCTACCTTAAAGGATAAGTGTTTAAAAAAATAAGAAAATAAAAAATAAAAAGGAGAAGAAAAAAATGAAAATATAATTTTACCATACTGAGCAAGGAAATGCAAATTTAGAGTACTTTTGAGATATCTAGGTTGGTTTGACCCATCAAATCCCAATTTTCGAGACGAAATCATTGAGTTAGCTTACTTAAGAGTCGAACTGTGACCAAACCCTTATACACACACACACACTGTGAGTCTGGCTTAGATGATTTATTCAAGAAATTGGATTTAAGTTGCATTGCGTACTTTGAAGGTTCTCTGATTTCATTGATAAGCACTCTTTGAGGATAATATTATGCGTAACTATCAGGACTATTTTTTTTGCTCTTATAATTTTTTGCATGATTGCATGTGTTTGTGATAACGTTTGTGGGTATCGTCGCTGTAAGTCCTCAAAAGACTATAACTCATCCACTAGGACCGCCTAGGGGTTTAAAGGCTTGTTGCATACGCTAAATGCAATCGTGATCCCTACAAAAGTGGCCTAGTTAATTTTGTTACTTATTGTTTGTTTATTTATTTAGTTTTTATTTTGTCTTTTGCTCGGGACTAGCAAAATCTTAAGTTTGTGAGTGTTTGATAAGTGCGATTTATACCAACTTATTGTTGTATTCTTAGCTTACTATTTTGTTAGATTATGTATCATTTAATGTATTTATTATTTCTTTTTTGTTTTATTTGTAAGAAGCATTGGAACATGGATCTTGGGGTAAATTGATTTGTTTTGGAACCTTACAGACGCATCAGAAGCACGCGGGAAGAGCAAAAATACAGAAAGCATAATTCCAACAAAATTGCCATGTGTCGCGATGCCCAACCTTGTGGCATCGCGACGCGCCCTCGGCATGGCTACATAGTGAAATCCAGTAAGTTTGGTGTCGCAACTCTACTTGCCAATGTCGCGACGCCCCGCAGAGCCCAGAAACACCAATTTTTAGGGTTTTACATGCACAATGACCCAAGACTTTATTATAAATACATTAGCTCATCCAAAACCCTAAAGATGAGGCTAATACACAACACAAAGGCACAAAACACATATTTTAGAGAGATCCAAGGAGGAGGATTGAAGAGCGAGAAGAAGAGACGAAGACAGTGACGTCCGAAGAGGAAGGGATTCAATTCAGATTTTATCATCTAGTTTTTTTTCTTTAAACTCTAATGATGTCGATTATGTTCATGACCCTATTATCATTGTTTTTATCTTTAGTCATGAACTAACTTTATAATTCTAGAAGATGATGTAAATAATGCTTGAACCTATGTATTGTTTGTCAATTTGAGTTTTATGAAGTTGTATTTCAGTTTATTTGTATTCTCTTGTGTTTAATGCTTCTTGTTTGTTGGCCACAAATTGAGATGATGCATGTTTATAATCTATCGCTCGGGAGAGAGTGATTTTGAATAGGATCTAGAGAATATAACTTTGGAGTTTTATAGAGTTCGGGAGAATCGTAAACAAAGAATCACAAAACGTAATGAGTTATTGATTACTAGATTTTTATAGGGATATCAAAGTATGTATTTGATAATATTTTCACTATTGCTCGTGAGAGAGAGTGGAATACTTAGGATTCTTGACTTATAAACAATGCAACTAAAAAAGAATTGAATGGCATGACAAATACATAGGGGATAGTTAGGTGAAATCAGACTCTAAAATCTCTCTCGTATTGGTTTCTCCTACTTAATTATTATCATATCTTATTTATTCATTTTAATCTTTATTAATTTTTTTTCTAAATAAAGTTTGGATTATGAATTATAGTACTTAGTGTGAGTTGAACACAATCCATGTGGGTTCGTCACTCTTCACTCATCTTTACTAAAACTTGACACCGTACACTTGCGGTACGATATAAAATATCACAATAATAAGTGTATAAAAAGCATATTGATAAAATGTGGTAATAAAAAAATTTATTATCTTTATCAATAGTGCATAAAATTATGTTGTGTAGTGAAAGCAACAGAAACCTTTAGAGAAATTTGTTCTCTATGAAAAATTGTAACGAAAAAAATTAAAATTAGATTTTATTTGAAATTAAATCTAGATTTTAATATGAGTAACAGCTAATTAAATTTCGATTTAAATTATAATTAAATCTAAAATTTATTATGTAATTAATGATTGTAGTTACAAAAATTAAATTAACTTATATGGTTATGAATCCGTTTTATCTCCAGAATTTAATTTTATCATTTAAAATCAATACTTCATATATATGATTTTTCAAAAATATATTTGTAATAACAAGAGCTCAAAACTTAAAGCTACTAACACTACAAGAAAAATGACCTTTAGCGTCGAAAACTTTAGTGTCGAAATGATATTGGACGCTAATAATTACTTTTAGCGTTGATTTTCTAATTCGACGCCAAAGAGTAAAAAGCGTAAACTTTTAACGTCAAATCTGTAATACGACACCAAAACTTTTACTTTTAGTGTTGAATATATGTCGACACCAAAGATTTTTGATAGTTCCTTCGATAATCCCTTACATTTTAGCATCGAAATAAGTTTCGACGCTAAAATTTATAATTTTAGCGTCGAATTAAACTAATCGATGCTAAAATTGGTAAAATTTAGCGTCGAATGATATGTCGATGCTAAAGGTTACTGAGAATACCACCGACAATCCCAGTACTTTTAGCGTCGAAATTTATTTTCGAGGCTAAATGGTAAGTTTTTAGCGTCGAATTGTGTTAATTTGACGCTAAAACTATATTAAAAAGCAGAAGCACCATCACTTCTTCCCCTCTCTGCTTTTTCTCTCCTCTGTAATTTTATTCTATCATCTGCAAGTTTACTCACAACTTTCCTACAAATTTTCAACAAAACTCTAATTTTTCATAAGGTAAATTTTCTTTCATCTCTATTTATTTTTCCTTATATTTGAATCAATATTCTCACTTAATTAATTTAAGTTTAATCTTTCTAAAAAACTATGGTTCTAATTTTTTATAGTTATCTTTATTATATACATTATGTTTTAGTTGTTTATGATGCATATATGTAGATTGGTTAATTAACTAAATATATTTTATTTTATAATTAATTAATTAATTAATTAAATATATGTTTGCTTAAATAAATAATTTATGAATTGATGATGTTGATGAGTTTAATATAATGTCTAATAATTATACTTTTATATATAGATATTTGGCTGAAATTGATAGAAAATGGATGAGCTCTGTGGACAGATTGAGTGTTGAATATCGTAACGGAGTTTATGAGTTCATGGAATCGGCAAAGCAATATATTGATGCAGAAGGTCGTGTTCGTTGTCCATGTATAAATTATTTGAATAGGAAAAGAAAACGGTTAGATGAAGTTCATAATCATTTATACATGCCGGGAATATCACCAACTTACCATACGTGGATTTATCATGGTGAGCAGTATAATTCTCAATCACAGTTTATTGATTCCGGTGGAGGGAGTAGTAGTTACAATCAACTTGAAAACGATGAGATAATTGATGCTTTGCGTGACTTACAAGGTCCACAAGTTGGTCATACTGTTGGCGGTGACATACCAGTGTTAGGTGGAAATGATCAAAATTTATTTAGTGAACTACTTGATGAGGCACAAAAAATACCATTTGAAGGTGTTAAGATGTAGATCTTGAATTTCGTTGTGAAATTATTACACATTAAAGTGATGAACAAAATGACCATCAAAAATATTGATGTGATACTAGACGTACTTGGGCAAATATTACCGGTTGGCAACGAATTGCCTTAGTCATATTACGAGGCAAAGAAAATATTACGTGATCTGGTAATGGGGTATGAATCCATTGATGCTTGTAAGTATGACTGTGTTTTATTTCGTGCCAAGTATGAATCACTTAAATATTGTCCAATATGTGGTGAATGTTGGTACAAAGTCCGTGGTATTGGGAAGAAAGTGCCTCATAAGATATTACAATATTTTCCATTAACGCCCAGGCTGCAGAGGTTGTTCATGTCACGACACATAACGACTGACATGATGTGGCAGCATGAAAAAAGGATTGGTGCAAAAGGCATACTCAGACATTCTGTGGATGGAACTGAGTAGAAGGAATTTGATGACATGTACCCCCGTTTCGCTGAGGACCCCCGTAATGTCAGGTTAGGCCTCGTCTCCGATGGTTTTAACCCGTTTGGGAATATGTACAACTCTGATAGCATGTAGCTCATTATTATTATTTCATATAACTTACCTCCATGGAAATGTATGAAGGATTTGTTCATGTTTATTTCATTGTTTATCCTTGGTCCACGTTCCCCTGGTAAAGATATAAATATTTACTTGAGACCATTAATCGAGGAGTTACAGACATTATGGAATGTGGGTGTGCATACCTATGATGCATCTTCTCAACATTATTTTCAGATGCATGCCATATTATTATGGACCATTAATGATTTTCCAGCTTATGGTTCATTATCTGGATGAAGCACTAAGGGATACATGGCATGTGCAGTTTGTGCGGGTCAAACACCTTCGCAACGGTTACGGAATAAAATAGGATACACAGGGCACAAGAGATTTCTTGAGTTGAGTCATCATTGGTGGAGAAGTAAATTATTCAACGGTCAACCAGAACCTCAGAGTATGCCCAGTCCATTGTCTGGATTTGATATACTTTTCCAACATCAATATCTCAGAGACAGCACACCAGAGAAAAATCCTAATAATAGAGATAAAAATCGAAAATGTCAACCTGAAAAGTTGAAATAGACGGGAAAGAGTATTTTATTTTAGTTAGAGTTTTATGGGAGTTTGAGTCTACGACATAATTTGGATGTTATGCATATAGAAAAAAACATATGCGAGAGTTGATTTTACGTATGGACAATTCCTCAATATCTTGTTCATTCGCAACAAAATATTTTCTTTGTGCGGCGGTAAAAAAAAACATGCTTTCCCAGATCCGGTTTGGCGAGAACGCGTAGGACTCCATGAGCGGATTACCGTGGGATAGACGCACTAAGTGTGATCTATACGCCTTTGGCGCTTGTAAGAACCTTTTGAATCAAGCAGTCCAGAGGTTAATCGTACTCTGGCAACTTTACGTAAGGCAGAGTTTGGTTTTTTGGGGGTGATAGTGGAAAAGTTGACAGATAAGTCACCCTTACTGCCACTTAAGGGAAAGACTGAGTGAAAAGGTTCAATGGTCATCTACCTCATTTTCGAAAAACGAGAAAAGAGAGCGAAGCTACGAAGGCGCTCTTATAGTAATATGCTCGAATGCACGAGAAACTATCTCCCCCTACGAGGGCTTCCTTTCCCTCTACTTTCCACCCCAAGGTATGGGAAAGCAAGAAGACTTTTTCTTTTAATAGGCACATTGTTTAACATTACGGATAAGACGAAAGACACTGTAAATGTTAGATTGGACCTACAAGATCTTAGAATTCGCAGTGAATTGCATTTATAGGTCATTCTTCGAGAACTTATTAAGCCACCTGCTAGTTACGTGTTGACTCAATCAGATAGAAAATCATTTTGTGATTGGCTGAAATGGTGAAATTTCATGATGATTATGCATCGAATATTGGATGTTGGGTCATGGATGATATAATAACTGGGTTAAAGAGTCACGACTGTCATGTGCTTCTTGAGATTATTCTTTCTGTTGGCATTCGCCATTATCTACCGTCAAATGTATGCGACGTCGTACTTGATCTATGTGGCTTCTTTAAAAAATTATGTCAAATGACATTAACCATATCTGTTATTGACGAACATGAGCGAGGAATCGTGATAATCCTATGCAAGCTGGAGCGAATATTGCCACTATTTTTTTTTTGATGGTGGTACATCTTACCGTGCATTTGCCATCCGAAGCTAGGAGGGGAGGTCCTGTCCATTACAGATGGATGTACCCCATTGAGAGGTAATATTAAATTTTTAAATTTGATTTTGTATTAAAATTATTATAATTAAAATTTATTGTAATAACTGTAGGGCTTTGGACCATTACAAATACTATGTGAAAAACAAAGCGGGGCTGAAGGTTCAATAGCAGAGGTGCGTCTTAATTAGTGAGACAACACATTTGTTCGATGTACTGACACTATTGAAAACTCATTTTAATCGTTGGCACGAAACTATGATGGAGATAAAAGTAATCAGCAATATATCACAATTCTATCCAAACTGCAGACCGTTTGGAGCATTAGGTAACAATTGGGAAAACTCAACGTTGCGTATTGGTTTATATGAGTAATTGCGACGAAGTGCAACGTACTTAACGTAAGTTGTGGTGCATAAGTGTATTTTTATTGTCTTATATTAACGTCACTCATTTTAGGTGCATAAGTGTATTTCATTATCTTACCTTTTCAGTAAATCATTTTAAGGTGCCTAAGTGTATTTTTATTGTCTTACATTAATGTAACTGACCGGCGTAAACACACACGTATAACGCAAGCGTACGTATCGTTCAAGTAGTATAAAAAGTATCGATCCCACGAGGACTTAAAACCTTTTTGTTATCAATTTATTGGGCCAAATGATTACCAGTATCTAACAAGTTGTTTGATTGATTTGAATGGCGACGATTCTAAATTTAAAGACAAATAACTAAAATTGCTTAAAAGTAGATTTTAAGGAAATTCAATATTAAAAACTATCCAGGGTTGTGATTTATTTCAATATTATTTAAAAGATGAAGTAGTTATCTTATAGTTGGGTAAAATATCAATTTATTAACCTGGAACACTAACTTATGTAAAAGCCTCTTCCGATGGTCAATTACAAATACCCAGTATAACCCAATTGAACCATATTCCTATGTCAACCACATTACCTGGATTCATTAAGTCTAAGTTCCAATTATGGCTACCCCCGCCCTACAGGTATATTCCTATCCTGTAAGGAAATCTATTAAAGGGTTATCTATCCTCAAGGAAGATCGTGGGCTATTGAGTCTAAGGTCTTAAACTTAAAATCCCTATGTCTAGTTCATTTTAAGTTTACCTAATCAATTTAATTAATGGCCAGTTAATTAAAGAGCTTTAAGATTAAGACTCAATAAATAAATCTTTAATTTACCCAAACTATAATCTAACCCTTATAAACCAGTTTAATTGAAATTCATCACAACCCTAGATAACTAACTTAGCTACGACACATAACTAGGGCTAAAAACTTAAAAGACTTAAAATAAAATTGCATAAAGTAAATGTAGTAAAATAACTGCTGAAAGTAAATTAAAATAAAATTGCTAAGGTAAAAAGGAATTACTTCTACTATATACTAATTAGATTTCTCCCATAATATAATATAAGCTTTGCAAAACATTTTCATCCAGCCATATAGGCGGTATTTTGATTTAATTAGTTTAAAAACAACCAGCCATAAAGGCGGAATCATTTTAAAAATAACCAGCCATAAAGGCGGAATCAAATAACCAGCCATATAGGCGGAATGAAAATAAACCAGCCATAAAGGCGGAACTTAAAATAAACCAGCCATAAAGGCGGAATTTAAAATAAACCAGCCATAAAGGCGGAATATGAATTTTATTACCCACCGACCAATCTGGCGGTATCCTGATTAAGTCAATTTAAAACTTGAATATATTATAATTATGGGAGAATAATCTAAGAAGTAATAGTAAAAGAATTACCTTTTACCTTAACAGAGGGAAGTTACCTCCTCATAATGAGTAGTAAAAACTGTAAAATAAAGAAAGTAAATTATTATTATTACAGAACTTAGTTAAAAATTACAAAAACTAATAAAAAGAACTTAGAGAGAGAAACTCCCTAATTACATAGGATTTGGGAGAGGAAATGGTACAACAAAAACTGAATTTCGCGCTCTATTTATAGGCGCTATGGGGTCAGCGTCGCGACGCCGAGCTAAGCGGCGCTGCGTCGCGACGCCAGCTACAGTGAAACGTGGCTCAATCCTGGCTTGACACGTGGCGAGGCGGCAAAGAGATAAGATGACGTGGCACTGTTCATGACGTCATCGCTTACGTCATCATGATTGAGATTGTCGGCAACGTCTGATCTTGACACGTGGCAGCGGCGCATTTTAGCAAATCGTTGAGATGTCGACACGTGGCAAGGCGCACGATAGCGAAGTGATGATTGTCGGCACCGTAGGATGATGACACGTGGCAGCGCACGTTAGCAAGTCTTTGTGATGGTGACACGTGGCACGGCGCACGTTAGCAAAGTCAAACTTTTCAAATTGTTGACCCGTTGACCACGGCGCATTTTAGCAATTTCGGCGCAGGCTGGGCGTCGCGACGCCAAGGCTATGCGCGGCGCGACGCGCGAAGACTGAAAATTCCAGTTGGTGCATTTTTGTCCGGATTTGCCCCAAATTGCCTCCAGTGCTGTCCAAACTTTATTTATCTGCAAAATAACAACAAAACACATCAAAACGTTCATAAATCTCGAGAAACAATACAAAACATTAGGTCAAATGAGTGGGAAATAGTGGTATAAATACCACTCATCACACCCCCAAACCTAACATTTTGCTAGTCCTCGAGCAAAACAGAAAATAAAATAACATGAAAATAATTTAACTAAGCCACTTTCGTAGGGATCACGGTTGCATTTAGCGTATGCAACAAGCCTTTAAACCCCTAGGTGTCCCTAGTGGACGAGTGTAGTCTCGTGAGGGTTTACAGCAATGATACCCACAAACATTTTACAAAAGTAAAAAGGTATTAAAACTAATGCACACAAAAGCAAAAAGACAAGCGAAAAGAGAATAAAGAAAGTTAGTGACTAATCAGGTGAAAATTCTACTCCAAGTTACTAGTTGTTTTGTTTCTTTCTAAATTACCGAATAAGTAAATTCTCCGATTATTTTTACCATTCTCATATACACAGCTAACAAAATATTAATCAACTCATTTTTGCCCACAACAGTCATAAGTGCAGTTGATAAGAGAGTAATATTTTTGTCCTAAAGTTCTATCAGATTTCACACCTTTTTTGTAGCAATGGAATAATTTTCTGATTTTTCTGATTTTTTCTTTGATTTTTTCTCTATTTTTTTATTTATATACAATACCTTCCGTCTATGTAGCGAGCTTTGGGTCGGTGGCTCCCAAACCAGTTGGCTTTAGGGCACCAGGTGTTAAGACACCCCTACGAACTTAATTACTCAGACTTCAGATATTTATATTTTTGCAGCATCTTCGATCCATGTAACGAGCTTTGGGCCAGTGACTCCCAAACCAGTTGGTTTTAGGGCACTAGGTGTTAAAACACCCTTACAGACTTAATAACTCGGATCTCGGACGTTTTTTTTTTTTTTTTTTTTTTTTTTACTCCATCACTATTTAGAGATGCTTCCTCCAATTAAACTATAGCACGGAATATTACAAACTTTTCAATTTTAGCTCATGACTGTATGTTCCATGTAAGTTCATAATACCTGTCAACTGAACATATGAAGATTCATTTTAGTCAGATTTATGGAGAATTCACAAATTAAATAATTTAAAAGGAAATAAACAAAAATTAACTTGTTTGAAATAAATGGTTTGAGATACGTATCAGGAGTGAAAACTCCTTACTCAGCTACCTCTTACCAATTTCACCTTTTTAGTCAAACAAAAAAAAAATGCAAAATATTTTTGTAATTTTTGAAAATTTTTCAATTTTTTTGTATTTTTCGAAAAATTTTGGACAAAATAAAAACAACATACAAACTAAAAACAAGGTACTAATCAACTAAATCCCTCCCCCAAACCTAAATGAGACATTGTCCCCAATGTCTTAAACAGTAAAAGGAGAGTTAGAAGGTTGTACCTGGTTAGCTGAAATCTACAGGAAATTAAAGGTTAAGATCCAGATTAATTCGACGCCTCTTACCACGATCGTCCTCAGACCAATTTATCTTTGATAGGATAGGGTCAACTTGTGGTTCATAGGCTATGAGTTGGTCTATCAGATCCGGAGCAAGTCTGGCAGTGAAGAGGAGGTCTTTCATAGGTTTTGACACGAACCCATTTCTCCGAGCATCATCAAGAAACACACAAAGAAAATCATAAAATCCATCAACATTGAGTAGTCCAATTGGTTTCTGGTGTATGTTCAGGTTCGCCCAAGATAGAACTATAAAAATTTCCTCCAATGTACCCAAGCCACCTGGCAAAGCAATAAAAGCATCAGCACGGTTAATCATTTCTACCAAACGTTCAGACATACCTGATACGATCAGTTCCTCTCCGTTTGATGATCCAATAAGATTTGCCTCTGCCAAGGGTTTTGGGACGATTCCCAAAACGTGACTGCCTCCTTCCTGTACGGCCTTTGAAACGATCCCCATAAGTCCGAGATTTCCTCCGCCATATATTAAGTGCATATTCCTTGCGGCTAAGACTCGACCCAATTCCTGTGCTGCTTCTATGTATTGTGGTTTAGTACCAACAGTACTACCACAAAACACACAATGTTTTCAACTCGTCTTCTTGAAGTGGCTTCCATTTTTTTGTTTATTTCTTTCTTGACTCTGGATGACTTCAAAGGTGCAATGATGAGTTGAATTTATAATACCTGAAAAGGGTGAGTAAAAATAGCACAAGTATCTTCCAAAGGACGATTAGTAGCAAAATAGTAAAATAGATCGTGATAGTCAACAAGATCTGGATCCTGTCGGAGAAAAAGTAAACAACAAAACAAATTAAAATTATTAGAAAAGACAAAGAATAAAATATATACAAAAATTTACAGCTTGATTAACGTCTATGCGTCAGGGACAAGCTTCCCATCCATTTTCTTATAAATTGGCAAACAGGGTCTTTTTTAGTCAGATTCCCAAGACTTAACTGTTGTCTTTCTTTTTGAAATTGTGTATGTAATCTGCGAAATTCTATGTGAACATATCCACTGGGATGCGTCTCAAGAGTCGAAGATATATCATCTAAAGACTCCTTACTCAAGCCATCCCTAATGAATTTAATTTTGTCTTCGCGATTATCAGACACCATTCCTAAAGAACGACAACGAGTGTTGCAATTCCAACGTGCACATTTGTAACAAACACCCATTTGTTAGCTCTTCGTTTCTTTGCATAGGTGCTTCTTCCAAAACCAGGCAAGTGTGAAATAAAAGAGTCAGAAGACTCACCTGCCAATCGGACTCGTGCTTCAATTACCCAACGAATGTCATTGGGAACACCATAGATTGTCAGTAACCTCATCCGTTCCAAGCGAGCTTTGTAGACTTTCATCAGAGATTTTTGAGGGAGAGAAGGAAATTGCTTGTGAAGATTTGAGAGAGCTTCGTCCATCTTGAAATGACTTAATCTGCAAAAACTAAACACACAAAATTAAATCACACCAAATCACAATATATACAAAAATTGCATGGGTTGCCTCCCTGCGAGCGCTAAGTTTAAAGTCGTCAGCTAGACGTGACTTCTTGAACGTTTATGCTGGATCTGAAAGTGTGACACTTTCTTTTTGTCGCTCAAATGATTCTCCCCAGTAGTGCTTGACACGCTTGTTTTTCACTTTGAAAGTTTTGTTGGAGTCAGGATCATTTATCTCAATGGTTTTGTCTGGTAAAACCTTAGTGATTAGGAATGGACCTGACCACCTTGATTTTGACTTCCATGGGAAGAATTTCACTCCTGATTTATTGAACAATACCTTCTGCCCTGGTTCCAGTTGTATGCGTACTAACTTCTCATCATGTCTTTTCCTGGCCTTTTCTTTGTACAATATGGCATTTTTAAAAGGCTGAATGTGAAATTCCTCCAATTCATTGAGTTGGTGGAACTGTTTCTCTTCTGTTGCTTGTAGGACAAGACTTGGCTTTTCGATTGCACAAAACCTTTATCATCAGTCTCCACAGGCGATTGACATGCCTTAGGTTTGTTGGTAGAACTTTGTTTTGCGTCAGAGTTCTGGATGGTATGGTGTATCACATCAAGTCTGAAACATTCTTCCTTCTTTTCATCATCTGGGAATTTATGGCTTTGAAAACATTGAATGTTACTTCTTGGTCCTGTACCCTCATGGTTAGTTCTCCTTTCTGTACATCAATAATGGTCCGACCAGTAGCCAAGAATGGTCTCCCAAGGATGATTGGCACATCTGCGTCTTCCTCCATGTCAAGGACAATAAAATCTGCTGGAAAAATGAATTTATCAACTTTTACCAGCACATTTTCAACTACACCTCTTGGAAATACGAGCGTTCGATCAGCAAGTTGCAGTGAGACTGAGGTAGGCATTGTTTCTCCGATTTGCAGTTTCCTGTAAATAGAAAAAGGCATTAAGTTAACACTTGCACCTAAATCACATAAAGCCTTACCGAAATTATGTTCTCCTATGATGCATGGAATGGTGAAACTGCCAGGATCTTTCAACTTCGGGGGAAGTTTCCTCTGAATGATGGCGCTGCATTCTTCTGTCAAAGCTACTGTTTCGTAATCTCCCAATCTCCGTTTTCGTGAAAGAATATCTTTCATGAATTTGACATAACTGGGCATTTGTTCCAAGGCTTCTGCAAATGGTATGTTAATGTGCAGCTTTTTGAAAATCTCCAAGAAACGAGCAAACTGTTTGTCCAGTTTGTTTTTCTGAAGACGCTGAGGAAAAGGTGGAGGTGGAGTGATCTGTTCTTTTTCTTTTTCCTTTGCTTCTTTTTCTTTTGCTTCTTTTTCTTCCATCTGTGGAACTGCATCTTTTGGAACTTCCTCAGCAGCTGTTTTGACTCCAACATCTTTGTTGATCTCAGTACCACTCTTTAACATAATGGCATGACATTGCTCCTTCCCCATATTCCTTGGATTTGGTTCAGTGTTGCTAGGAAGGGTTCCTGGCGGTCTGTAGCTCTGAGCATTGGCCAGTTGTCCGATTTGATTCTCCAGTGCTTTGATGGAAGCTGATTGGCTCTGAATCATGGCTTCATATCTCTTTAATTGAGCTAGCATTTCTGCCATTCCTGGTTCATTTGCCTGCGTCTGGCCTTTGTTCTGTTGCTGGAATCCAGGTGGTGGATAGTTCTGCTGTTGCCCTGAATTGTTGCTCCATGAAAAATTAGGATGATTTCTCCACCCTGGGTTGTAGGTGTTGGAATATGGATTGTTCCCCTGTCTGTTGAAATTGTTGACATAATTCACCGTCTCTGCATGTTGTTGTGGTTCTGGTACTCCTCCATATGGTGAACTTGTGAATCCAGTGGTGCTTTGAGTGTTGAGAGTCTCCATAAATTTGCATATCTGGTCCAGCTTGGTGTTGACTGCTGTATTAGCTCCAACTTCATATATTCCTGCAATTCTTTGAATCAGACTTCTTTCTGTTGGCCACAAGGAGTTGTTGTTGGCCATTTCTTCAATTAGGTCCCAAGCTTGATCTTCTCCTTTTGCCATTAAAGCTCCTCCAGCAGCAGCATCGATTGTGGTTCTCATCAGTCCAGAAAGTCCATTGTAGAAAGTTTGGACTTGAAGCCATTTTGGAATCTCATGGTGAGGACATTTCCGGAGCAAATCTTTGTATCTCTCCCAAGCTTCGTACAGAGATTCTGAATCTTGCTGCACAAAGGATGTGATGTCATTTCTCAACTTTGCAGTTCTGGCTGGTGGAAAGTATTTTGCAAGGAATTTTGTAGCAAGAGTGTTCCAGGTTGTGATTGATCCTGCTGGTAGTGAATGTAGCCATGCTTTTGCTCTGTCTTTCAGGGAATATGGGAAAACTCTCAACCTCATAGCTTCTTCAGCTCCTCGGTTGTAATTGAACGTGCCGCAGACTTCCAGGAAGTTGCTGATGTGGGCATTAGGATCTTCAGTTGCATTTCCCCCAAACTGAACTGTTTGCTGAATCATCTGAATGCAAGTTTTGATATCACCTGCATTTGCTGGTAAAGGAGGAAGTACAATACACGAAATGAGGCCATCTACCACCGGAATGGTTCTGTCTCGAATGGGAATTGGTGGTGCAACCTCCAAAGGTTCAGGTTCCATGTTGACTAAAGCTTCTTGGCCTTCTCGCCTTTCCCTTCTCAACTGTCTGATAGTTCTTTCAATTTCTGGGTCAAGCGGTCGGAATTCAAAGCTTCTGGTTCGTCTCATGAAGTTTCTTGAGAATCTGAAATACAAGAAAACAAAAACAATAAGTAAAAAGAAATTAGATACAAGTAAAAGTATCTAACCCTTAAACTAATAATAAAAGATAACTAAGTCCCCGGCAACGGCGCCAAAAACTTGACCGGCGTAAACACACACGTATAACGCAAGCGTACGTATCGTTCAAGTAGTATAAAAAGTATCGATCCCACGAGGACTTAAAACCTTTTTGTTATCAATTTATTGGGCCAAATGATTACCAGTATCTAACAAGTTGTTTGATTGATTTGGAATGGCGACGATTCTAAATTTAAAGACAAATAACTAAAATTGCTTAAAAGTAGATTTTAAGGAAATTCAATATTAAAAACTATCCAGGGTTGTGATTTATTTCAATATTATTTAAAAGATGAAGTAGTTATCTTATAGTTGGGTAAAATATCAATTTATTAACCTGGAACACTAACTTATGTAAAAGCCTCTTCCGATGGTCAATTACAAATACCCAGTATAACCCAATTGAACCATATTCCTATGTCAACCACATTACCTGGATTCATTAAGTTAAGTTCCAATTATGGCTACCCCCGCCCTACAGGTATATTCCTATCCTGTAAGGAAATCTATTAAAGGGTTATCTATCCTCAAGGAAGATCGTGGGCTATTGAGTCTAAGGTCTTAAACTTAAAATCCCTATGTCTAGTTCATTTTAAGTTTACCTAATCAATTTAATTAATGGCCAGTTAATTAAAGAGCTTTAAGATTAAGACTCAATAAATAAATCTTTAATTTACCCAAACTATAATCTAACCCTTATAAACCAGTTTAATTGAAATTCATCACAACCCTAGATAACTAACTTAGCTACGACACATAACTAGGGCTAAAAACTTAAAAGACTTAAAATAAAATTGCATAAAGTAAATGTAGTAAAATAACTGCTGAAAGTAAATTAAAATAAAATTGCTAAGGTAAAAAGGAATTACTTCTACTATATACTAATTAGATTTCTCCCATAATATAATATAAGCTTTGCAAAACATTTTCATCCAGCCATATAGGCGGTATTTTGATTTAATTAGTTTAAAAACAACCAGCCATAAAGGCGGAATCATTTTAAAAATAACCAGCCATAAAGGCGGAATCAAAATAACCAGCCATATAGGCGGAATGAAAATAAACCAGCCATAAAGGCGGAACTTAAAATAAACCAGCCATAAAGGCGGAATCAAAATAAACCAGCCATAAAGGCGGAATATGAATTTTATTACCCACCGACCAATCTGGCGGTATCCTGATTAAGTCAATTTAAAACTTGAATATATTATAATTATGGGAGAATAATCTAAGAAGTAATAGTAAAAGAATTACCTTTTACCTTAACAGAGGGAAGTTACCTCCTCATAATGAGTAGTAAAAACTGTAAAATAAAGAAAGTAAATTATTATTATTACAGAACTTAGTTAAAAATTACAAAAACTAAATAAAAAGAACTTAGAGAGAGAGAAACTCCCTAATTACATAGGATTTGGGAGAGGAAATGGTACAACAAAAACTGAAATTTCGCGCTCTATTTATAGGCGTCTATAGGGGTCAGCGTCGCGACGCGGAATAAGGCGTGCGTCGCGACGCAGCTACAGTACAAACGTGGCTCAATCCTGGCTTGACACGTGGCGAGGCGGCAAAGAGATAAGATGACGTGGCACTGTTCATGACGTCATCGCTTACGTCATCATGATTTGAGATTGTCGGCAACGTCTGATCTTGACACGTGGCAGCGGCGCATTTTAGCAAATCGTTGAGATGTCGACACGTGGCAAGGCGCACGATAGCGAAGATGATGATTGTTGGCACCGTAGGATGATGACACGTGGCAGCGCACGTTAGCAAGTCTTCTGTGATGGTGACACGTGGCACGGCGCACGTTAGCAAAGTCAAACTTTTCAAATTGTTGACCCGTTGACCACGGCGCATTTTAGCAATTTCGGCGCAGGCTGGGCGGCGCGACGCCAAGTCTATGCGCGGCGCGACGCGCTGAAGACTGAAATATTCCAGTTGGTGCATTTTTGTCCGGATTTGCCCCAAATTGCCTCCAGTGCTGTCTAAACTTTATTTATCTGCAAAATAACAACAAAACACATCAAAACGTTCATAAATCTCGAGAAACAATACAAAACATTAGGTCAAATGAGTGGGAAATAGTGGTATAAATACCACTCATCAGTAACTCATTTTTTATAGGCAACATATTACCGTGCTAGAATGTGGTGGTGACCACAACGTTGATGGAAGACACAAAAAAGAATTTCCTAAATGGTTTGAGGCAACTGTAAGCCATAACAGTAACTGCTTATTTTTATCCTAACAGTAAATATTTCATGTTTGCTATATTAACACGCAAATATTATCATGTGTTAGATAAACAACCAAGTACAAAATGGTCAACTGGACTCGTCATCTTCGTTAGTTGCATTGGCATATTGATGAGCGGAAAATATATCAATATTTATCGCCCATTTTACTTAATACTTTATTTAGTTTCTCGGGTTTGATGAACGTTTTGATGTGTTTTAGTTTATTTTACAGATAAAATAATATTGGGACACAATAAAATCATTTAGGATGAAATATGGGTCAAATAAGGGTAAAAATTAGACTTGACATATTAATTTTGGAGATTGGAAACTTGAAAGGGCGTTTTAACGAAGTGCAGTTTTGGAAATTCCAGTTTTGCGCATTTGTCGTATTTGAGGCATAACTTCTTACTCTGATATTAGATTGAGCTGATTCAAGTTCCAGATAAAAGAAGACTCAAAGATCTACAACTTTGAAAGAGAAAATAATTTCGAATTCTGAAGATTGCATGCCCGAAAGTGATGAACCATCCAGAAGTATGTTGTGTGTAATTATTAAAGTCACTTTCAATGATTTTCAAAGCAAAAAATAAATTAATAAATAAATAATAAAAATTATCAAATCACCACCAAACATGATAAGAAATTAGTGGAGCAATTAATAATGGATTTGGTGGAGCAATTAGTGGAGCAATTAATAATGGATTTGGTGGATGATTTGATAGAGGCAAAATTTTGCCTATAAATACCAAGTCATTTCATTTGTAAAATTCATACTTTCTTCTAAGGAATTCCTTAAGAATACTAAGAAGATTGTATCTTATTTGTTTATTTACAGATTTCAGTAATTAATTTCCGCTTTCGCACTTTCTTTTCTTTACTTTTTCAGTTTTTACTTTCCGCAATTTACTTTTACGCACATTACTTTTCTTTCTTTAATTTTCAGTTTTTACTTTTCAGTAATGAGGAGGTAACTCCCCTTTCCTGGGGTAAAAGGTAAAACTTTTATTACTAATATTTAGATTAATCTCCCTTAATTATAATATATAAACTAGTTAAAACCTGACTTAAAGAGGATACCGCCATATTAGTCGGTTGGTAATTATTTAAATTGGTTTTAACCTGACTAAACTGGATACCACCTGATTGGTCGGTTGGTAATTAATTATTAATTTGACTTAATCTGAATACCGCCTATATGGCTGGTTGGTAATTATCATGCAAAGTTAATATATTATATTAAGGGAGATATCTAAAATAGAAGTAATAAAAGTGGATCTTTTTACCTCAACATTTTCTTTTATTGTAATTTTACTTTATTTACTTTTCAGCAATTTACTTTCAGCAATTTACTTTTCAGCAATTTACTTTTCAGCAATTTACTTTTCAGTACTTTACTTTTAGCATTTACTTTTCAGCATTTAATTTTCAGTATTTAATTTCAGCATTTACTTTTCAGCATTTACTTTTCAGCATTTAATTTTCAGTATTTAATTTTCAGTATTTTACTTTATGTCTTTTATTTTATTTAAGTTTTTTTTTTACTACCCGTAAATATGTGTCGTAACTAAGCCAGTTATCTGGGGTTGTGATGAAATCCAATATCACCGGTTTATAAGGGGTTAAATTATAGTTTGGGTAATTTAAAGGTTTACTTATTAAGTCTTAAGTTTAATGCGTCTTGTTAATTGGCCACTAATAAGATTGATGTGGTAAATCTAAAATAAACTTGACAAATGAATTTTAGGTTTCATCCTTAGACTTAATAGCCCACCATCTTCCTTGAGGATATATAACCCTTTAATAGATTTCCTTACAGGATAGACATATACCTGTCGGCCGGGGGTAGCCATAATTGGAACTTAAACTTAATGAATCCAAATAATTTGGTTGACGTAGACATATGGTTCAATTGGGTTAAACTGGGTATTTGCGTCTGACCATCGGCAGAGGCTTTTGCATAATTTAGTATTTCAGGTTAGTAAACCGATTTATTACACAAACATAAAATAACCACTTCATCTTTAAAATGATATTGGAGGAAATCTCAACCCTAGATAGTTTTTAATATTGAATTTTCTTAAACCTACATTCGAACAATTTTATTTACTTGTTTTTAAATTCAAAACCTTCATCATTTCAAATCAATCAATCAACCTGTTAGATACTAGTAATCATTTGACCTAAAAAAATAATAGATTATGTATTAAATCCTCGTGGGATCGATACTTTTTATACTACTTGAACGATACGTGCGCTTGCGTTATACGCGTGTGTAAGCACCGGTCACATATAGGCATCAAAAATAGGCTTACGAATACAGTGGATGCATTGTGAATGGAGTTCGATTTCATACTGAGCAGCGAGATGTTTCACATGTCACTCAGAATTATGACATTGTAGTATCAAAAGAACACGGAACTCATATTGTTGACTTCTACAGAGTGTTGCAATCAGTCATTGAGTTGATATACAGACCCCGACGACGTACAGTGCTATTCGAATGCAAGTGGTTTGACATAAATGCCAGAAAGATGGGAATTCAATTTAATAATCATCTAACGTCAATTAATGTTCAACGTTATTGAAACATATCCCAAGCACGGTCTGTGATATATATGTTTGATCCAAAGCTAGAAAATGGATGGATGGTGGTAGAAAAGTTACAACATAGGGGCATTTGGGACACATAAGAGAAATATAGTGTCACAATTTCGGATGAAGCACAAGTCTCTGACGACTTTGAAGTTCCTGAACAGATATTTCATTTACCAAATATACAAGTTACTGAAAATATCACGTTAATTTGAGAAAACATAGAAAACATTGAGATAATTCCTCGTTCTCAAGTTAGCGTGGAAGTAGCAAATTAAGAAGAATTCGAAGATGAAGATGAGTTCAAGTCCATTCAGGAATCCTCAAATGCCGAAGATAATAGTGACTAATCTAGTTAGTATATGTATATGTATTATGTGTTGTTAGTTGATTAATGGATAATTAATTTTTATTATATTGAGATATTATCATCATCATCATCATCATCAACGTTGTTGTTATTATTATTATTATTATAATAATTTTTATTATTATTATTATCATTATCATCATCATCATTATTATTATTATTAGTAACATTTAGCTTGGAAACTATAATAGATGCTAAATATAAACCTTTAGCGTCGATTATAACGTTTCGACGCTAAAAGGTACACCTTTAGCGTTGATTATAATTTTTCGCCGCTAAAAGTAAAAAAATTAATTTTCCTAGAAATATTGCCCTAATTTTTTATTAACCGCCAACTTTTTAGTGTCGAATTATTGACGCTAAAAGTTAACAATTTTGAGGCCAATTGGTTATTAAAATCCCCAAATCGTCTTCTTCTCTCTCACTCTCTGATTCAGTGATTTCTTCTCTTCTCAGTTCTCCCTTAACTATCAGATTCTGGTAAACTTCCAATTTGTTTGTTATTGTTATTATTAATCTTTCAATTTTTTTTTAATGAATTTGCTCAACCGTACTTAAAAATGGTAGTTTTTGAAAATCCTTTTTGCTTTTTAAGGCCGTTGTTTGCTTACTTATGTTATCAACTCAATCTTGGACATATATGATGTGTTGGGCAAAATTGGTAACGTTAAGAAGTTGTTTGATGAAATGCCTGAGAATGATTTGGTTTCTTGGAATGTGTCGATTTCGGGGCATGTTAAGTGTATGAGATTTGAGGATGCCATTTATGTTTTTAGGCGCAAGCAAAATGAGAGTACATTTAGGCCTGATAAGGGTACTGATGTAAGCACTTTATGAAGGCCGCATTTTTTTTTACTTCCATTATAGAGGTTTATCAAATTGAGTCGACGCTAGAGCACTATGGGTGTATTTGGGTTGCTGCTGTTCTGGAAATTCCAAAACAGCAGCAGTTTTGTGTGATTTTGTGTTTGATGGTGATGTTGTTTGGTAAATATTTCTTGGGTCCATTATGGATTTCATGTTATCCGTCAAAGGTTTGATTCTTTGTTGTCTGAGTGGATGAATACTCGTGATAGTTATATGTCTGAGGCAATAACATATAGTTACGGTTAAAGATTTTGATTCTTATTTTGCAGATGGCACTCGGCAAATGCGCTAATTCTACTCCATCTATATCTGCAAGGATAAATGTCCGTGCTGGGGTCTTTGCTAGCACATGTGGCTCGAGTACAGCGAAGGGTCGAGGACGCACCTGTGGCTTGGGGTTGGTTAAGTACGTTAAGGCTAGGGATGGCAGTGGGTAGGGTTTGGTGCAGGTTTGCCATTACTAAACCCACACTCGCATATGTAAATAAATTACCAGACTCGCACCATACCCGATGCGGGTTTTAATTTTCATTACCAAACCTGCACCCGCATATAAAAATAAAATACCAAACCCGCACTGGTACCCAGCGGATTTCTTACGGGTTTTTAAAATATTGAATTCCCTTATAATCTTAATAATATAATATTTTTAGTTAAACATTGATATTTTTTCATAACATTAAAAAATATATATTTAATAGTTTGTAAATTATGACATATAAATAAAAGTTTAAAAAAATTATAATATAATGTCAAATTCATATTATCACAATTACATCCATGAATCACTAGCTGAATATCCTTCATTATGTTAAATTCATATCATCAAAATTATTGAACCATGACTAAAAGTAATTCAAAAATATTAAGAGAATGCAATTCAAAAATTATAAGTTAGTGAGTCCTTTTATATGAGGGATTTTTTTTGCCTTAAAGATATAAAACAAAAAAAAAATTAAACTTGTAGGTATCGGATACCCGCAGTGGGTATCCGCTGGTTTTGCTTAATTACCAAACCCGCAGCGGGTTTTGTTTTAAATTACAAAACCCGCTTTAATATTTACCAAATCCAACCAATTACGGGTGAGTTTTTGCGGGTTTGTGGGCGAAATTGCTGTTTCTAGTTAGGGTTCACGACCACATCCGGATAGAGATATCAGATGATGGAGAAAGACAGATCATGCAATATTCTTCATCATTTACCAATGTCATAGGTGCTGTTGCTCGATATAAAGCTCCCCAAAACTACGTTTCTTGGAGAAAGATACTGTGGGAGACGAAAATCAACCAGCTCTTACCGATGCTACTTGTGAGCAAACTTACAGTATTGAGTTTTCGTTATATTCTGTTATCTTAAAATTAATATTTAATATTTAATTTTTTACTTGGTTGCTATTCTTGCAGGAGTGGTTCGATGTGGATCTGACCAAAGTAAACGTCCAAAAGTATCTTGACCACCACATGAGGAAAATTTATAAGGATTATAGGACAAAAGTCCTGAAACCGATATTCGACGAATATGGGCATTTGGATGCTCCACAACACAATCCTGATTTTATAGAGGAGCATGACTGGACATTCTTGTGTGAGCTTTGGTCTAGGAAGAAACACGAGGTAATTTTTAAAATAATACAAAAATGATAATTCTCTTCATTTTTGTTACTTATAGTGTTGTGAAATGCAGAATAAATCTCACACAAATGCTGAGAATCGAAGTCACCTGCGTTTCAACCACCGTGGAGGTTCCAAGACATTTATCCAACACCATGCCGAACATTCTGAGGTAAATATATCATAAACTATATTTTAACAGTTCATTAATTTTACTAATGTCCAATAATATATTAGTTTATGTTTTTTAGCAAAGTAGCACAGGTGAGGTGCAATTATTTCCAGAGTTTTTCTGAGTGACACACTACAATGAGAAAAAAAATGGATCTTATGAAGAAGCCGAACGCTGCTACGTAAGTTTAAGTATTTTAAATTGATTTTTTTTTCTTTTCAAATTCGAATATTAACTTATTTTCTTAAAAAAAAAACGAAATGGTGGAGCTCCAGCATCAAACTCAAAAGACAGGGTCCGACCCTATACTAGATGATGAGTTGTTGTAATTATTTTTCAAGAACCAGACAGCGTACAACGTCGGCCTTGGCACTCGTAAGAAGCCGACATTATCTGGGCGCACTACTGTTTCTTTTTATAATGACTCGTGCCTTCGAGAGCAGCTAGCCACCACCCAGAACAAGTTAGAAAATACCGAAGATGAGTTGAAGAAGACTCAAGAGATGCTACTGCAGGTCAAGGTGGACCACGAAAGGAAGATGCGGGCTACCAACAGATAAGGGCTTTCCGAGAGATATTGGAGGCCTCACTCGGCCGGAATGCATCGGGCTCGAGCACCCCCATCACAACAGCAATAAATTTTATTTTCATTTGTATAAACATTCACAACAGATAATTTTAATAGACTATGTATTTATTTTATTTAATAAATTTTCATTATAATAATAAATTAATTATTAGAGTAAAAATAATTGTACTATTATTCGGTAATTTTTTTTGAAATAATAATATTTTTTAAAATATTAAATTGAATATTTTAGAGCAAAAGTATGTAAAATAATAAATTTATTTTTCTTTTAGCGTCGAATTATTCGTCGCTAAAAGTTATAAAATAATATTTATTTTCTAATAATTTATTTATTTTGGCGTCGAAAATATTCGATGCTAATATAGACCTTTTAGCGTCAAATAGTTTTGTCGCTAAATATGTACTTTAGCGTCGCAAAATACACTTTTTCATCGAAAATATTTCGACGCAAAATCTAAGGTTTTAGAGTCGAAATGTATAGTTTCGACGCTAATTGTCTTTTTCATCCACATTTTGGTGTCAAAATTTAGCGTCGAAATTATTCGACGCAAATTACATTTAGCATCCAATTTCTTAATTTTAGCGTCGATATATTTCGACGCTAAAGACATTATCTTTTGTAGTGTAAAAGTCACAAAATTCATAAAAAGAATCGCAAAATAAACCTAAAAAAGGCTATTATTATCGACTTTTAAACACCTATAATCTCCAATATTTGAACTCAACTAAAACTACCAGAAGTGTACGCAAATTCATGATAAATATATGATTTTTAGCGTGTATACAGTCATCTCACGTAATGAAAGCAAACAATTTCTTTAATACAATAACTTATCCTTTCAAGTTTCAAGTTTCAAGTTTCAAGTTTCAAGTTTCAACTAACTTTAGTTAGCTTAAAATTTTTGACACATGTTGCAAAGTTAAATATGAGGAGACAACTCAATTTAACTTGACTAAAATGCACATGTGCTAATATTTCTTAAAGTTCACAGTTAGTCAAGGACTTGTATGAAACTTGAATGTGAAAGGACTTGAGTGAAGTATTTAAAAACTTCTGGCCTGTTAATTTCTTTCTAGGAACAACAAGGACTCAAGTAAAAATACCATGTTCTTTATAAAAGGATGCAAGGTTTACGAGTAGGTAGGACACTAAATAATTGAAACAAAGAAGCCATGGTTGCAGTAGAAATTCTTCACATGAATGCTGGAGATGGAGAAACTAGCTATGCCAATAACTCCCTCCTGCAGGTTTCTTTAATTATTTCACTAATTTATACTTTCTTTTGCTCAGGTTTCTTTAATTATTTCACTAATTTATACTTTCTTTCGCTAATATTGTAACATCCCAGATTTTCGGGACTGTTCTAGGAGATTCCCAGACTGTCGATATAGTCCTGGAATAGAATGATAATGAAGAATAAGTGTTTAAGTGATGGAATAAGGATCAAAATAATATGAAATGAATATTCGTCGCGTTGGAAAACGCGTGGGACCAAGAATCAGTTACGTAATTTTTACTATATGCGTATAGTTTACAGTTTTAGGCATGAATTTAGCAAACAAACTCCAATCGAGTTGGTTCTTGAACCATCGGACTCGTTTTTCCGAGACGAACAACTTTCGTGTTGAACACATTTTGAGAATCGCATCAGAAGAGCTTCGAAAGTGGTGATTTCCGAAAGTACCCTTATTAGTGGGGACATATTGGTAATTTTCGGATTTGGATATTTTATCATTATTTTATTATTATTTCAGCTTATACAGAATAAGAAAGAGAAGAAAGACAGAGCAAGCGAGAGAAAAGAAAGAAAGAGAGCAGAGAAGTTTTGGGTCCCGATCCGTCCGATCCGTCTTCAATTCGCGACCGAGCCTTTAAGGAAAAGTGTAGATCTCATCGAGAGGATCATTTTGGTGGTGGTTTCATCTTGGGAAACTTCCAATTCTTGAAGAGATCTCGGTAAGAAACTTTTTATGGTTTTTCTTGATTTCCCGTTGATCCAGAACTCTGATCGACGAACCGTCAGCGCCATTAGATCCGGGAGAGTGAGGGGAACGCTCGATAATCGGAAAATTTCCGATCGGACCGGCGCGTGGAGCTCACGCGCGCCCTATGTGACGGCGCGTGAGGCCCACGCGCGGCCTGGCCAATCGGCGCGTGTCCACCACGCGCCGGACAGAATCCTCGTGCTGTTTTCCCGAGTCTCCTCCGCGAATTTCAGACCATTCCGAGTAGTTACGAACCTCCGAATCTTAATTTTCGTTAAGTTTGCGAGAACGACCGAACCACGTTTCTTGCATATTCTTTCATTTATTCTAGTTAGGATTATGTTCCTTATAGTAAACTCTTTTGTCTGTTAGGTGATCGTGATACCATAAGCAGGGACGGTCCTGCTGCCTAGTTCCTTTCTCAGTAGTCAGCTCACCAGGTGCGTGGATAAGCCTGTAACATTGATGTTTTCAAAAGTATATAGTATGTATGTTTTCTTAAATGAATTTTAAGGTAATGCATTAAATGAGTTTGTTTTCAGAAAGTTTATATATTTTGCTATAAGGTATGGATCGAATATTGATTATGTTGAAAGCATGATTTGTGATATATGAGAAACTTGCATGATTTGAGATATATGAGCATCGATTTTGGAAATGATTTTTATGTTAGGATGCACCCCGTGTACTTATATGTGCCAGATTATTGCCATGAGATAAGGTCTCATGTTGCCAGTTATTGCCGTGAGATAAGGTCTCACGTTGCCAGTTTGCTCCGGATGCCAGTTTTACCGTGGGGAAGCCCCATGTTGCCAGCTTTGCCGTATTTGTCATGAGGTTGTGCATATAGATGAATAAACAGATTTATCTTTACAGAGTATTTTTGAGCAGTTTGAGTTTTATGAGAAATGAGATTTACGATTTCAAGTAAATGTTTGAGATACGACTTACAGCTTATGTATTTATTATATTATGAAAGACTTGTTCGATCCACTTTGTTACTTGATTATCCACGGCACTGAGCTGTGATCCATTGCACTAAGCGTGAGCTTACCCCCATTCCTTAACATTTCAGGTTTAGCAGATTAGTAGATTCTTTCATCTGCTGTTTCATCATCATTCCTGCCAGTAGAGAAAAGGTTGTGCCAACAGTAGAGTGTATTTGTTATGTATTTTCTTGGAAGAATTTGTTGTCTAATGTTAGGCATTGAGCCTTTATTTGTTATTGAGGATATTGTGTTTCCTTTATGGATATTATGTTGAGTTGGATCATGGAGATCCTAGTTTTATGATGATAAGATATTTTCAGTTTAGATTTTTCCTTGTATTTGGAGGATTAGTCCATATTACAGGGGAAACTCTGCCAGTTTCTAGTCTCCGTCTCACCCCTACTCTACCTAAGGGGACGGGTGTGACATTTAATGGTATCAGAGCCCAGGGTTCATAGATTCTGTAGACACTTCATTTTCTTGATTAGTTATTCTATGTCTTCTAGCGGTTGACATCTTTCATGTGTTTTTAGATGCCTCCGCATCTCAGAGTTTAAGGTTCAGGTCGAGTTCGTACTTGTAAGATAGCAATGTTGGCAAACCTTTTAGGGCACCTCCAGTTGATGAGGAGGTTAATTCTTTTGATGGGGAAACCTTTGATGGGAACCCTAATTCTGTTGTAAGAGATTCGCTAGCCTCGATTTTCGGAGATAGTACCCCAGTTCATCATCTTCCTAGCAGTAATGTTCCTTCCGGTGCTTACCCTATTCGTTTTCTACCCCCAGCATGGGGTCATGGTCCAGCTCAGGTAGCTCCTATAGTTAATGAAGATAATATTGCTAAAGGAATGAAAGAATGAGGAGCTGTTGAGTTTGATGGGAAGAAGGATCCCATAGTAGCCGAAATTTTTGGATAGAGTAGAGAAGGCTTTTGAACTGATGAGAAAGAAGACCTTGTTGATACTCATTTAATTAATCAATATTTATGATTACATTATGGAATATAACAACTGGGTTGTGTTGCAAGGACATGATCATCTTCGAATTGATAATCTTCCCATTGACGTTTCGCGCGTAGAGACATTGGAATGAGGCCGTCGATGATTTGAATTTCGAGACTGTCAGGAAACTTGATTTTGTTGTAGCCCTGAATAATACTTCTAGATGACTCTTCGATAGTAGTGAAGATTTGCCAGTCTTTATCATTAGTATTGCTTTCTAAGCTTCGACGGACTGAGTCTGCAGAGAGAGCTCTAAGATCACAGGATTGACGAAAAGTAATATCTTCTGGGAAAATATCATCGTATCCATAGTAAGCTCTAAGCTTCGGTCTAGATGGCCAACAAGTGAGTCTCCAATTAGTGAGTTGACGTGATGGTATGATTCTTATAAGATGAATTGAGTGGTAACGAGCGAATAGTCATTCGACCATTCTGGGGTAATGGTTTCGATCCAGACAGTAATACTTTTGTGGCGTTTATACCATCGATACAAAATATTACTGATGAATGGAGGAAGCTCACCAAGGCTATCTTCTGAGATACCAGGATAGTTGGGATGGATTGGACTTTGTCCAAGAATAAATCCATTTAGGAAACCGAGTTCGAACAAGGTGCCGAGACTCCACTGGCAATGATTGAAGAAATCGTGACTGTTGATGAAAACTGTGGAGTGGAATCTGTGATATCCCAGTGAACAATCGCTGAATTATTTTCGTATTGGATTAAACCATCTGTTTTTCCATTCCCAATGGTTCTAAGAATGTAACACCACCTCATGAAATTGGTAGGAACTCTTGCCACGATATCCATTGCAATCTCTTTAGGCAAGAGAGCGGATGGAGCTTCATTGAGACAATCATAGATATCTCTCCAAAGGTCTCTGACATATTTAGAGTCTATAACTGCTCGATCAATGACTGGCCATTTACAAAGCTTTTGGTATATCATCTTCGCTCTGACATATCTTGAATAGTGGTTAGGATTGGCAGATGAGGATGTCATTGAAGAAGTTTTTGAGTAATACCTTAAGAACTCGTGCATCTCTTTATAGAGAGAGATATCAATAATTCTTCATGACAAGATACTTTCACAGTATCTATGCATATTTGGAAGGGTTAATAATTGTCGAACTGATTAGAGGTAAAGCAGATATTTGAGGGACATGCAAATCCTCTTCTCAATAATGGGAAACTTAAGATAGTGGATTTTGCGTAAATTGCTAAAAGCTCTTTACAGCTGTTGTTTGTGAAGGACCCTAGGTGGAGCCTTTTCTTTTTGTGATGGGATAGTTGTTTTGTAAGTTGGGGCACAGGTTAAAAAAAAAACAGTGATTGGAAGGAATGCGACTATTACTTTTAGATTGAGTTGAGAGAAGACTTGACTTATGCTGAAGAACCAGTGGAAATTATGACTAGAGAATTGAGACAGCTGGAAAAGCAGGACGATTCATTTGGTGAAAGTCCTATGGGTTAATACTCGAAGGCAGAAGCAACTTGGGAGCTTGAGGAAGACATGAGGAATAATATCCTCACTTGTTTCCACCCTTTGGTATGTGAATTTCGAGGACGAAATTCTTTTAAGGGGGAGAGAGTTGTAACATCCCAGATTTTCGGGACTGTTCTAGGAGATTCCCAGACTGTCGATATAGTCCTTGGAATAGAATGATAATGAAGAATAAGTGTTTAAGTGATGGAATATAAGGATCAAAATAATATGAAATGAATATTCGTCGCGTTGGAAAACGCGTGGGACCAAGAATCAGTTACGTAATTTTTACTATATGCGTATAGTTTACAGTTTTGGGCATGAATTTAGCAAACGAACTCCGATCGAGTTGGTTCTTGAACCATCGGACTCGTTTTTCCGAGACGAACAACTTTCGTGTTGAACACATTTTGAGAATCGCATCAGAAGAGCTTCTAAAGTGGTGATTTCCGAAAGTACCCTTATTAGTGGGGACATTGGTAATTTTCGGATTTGGATATTTATTATTATTATTATTTTTATTTCAGCTTATACAGAATAAAAGAAGAGAAGAAAGACAGAGCAGGCGAGAGAAAAGAAAGAAAGAGAGCAGAGAAGTTTTGGGTCCCGATCCGTCCGATCCGTCTTCAATTCGCGACCGAGCCTTTAAGGAAAAGTGTAGATCTCGTCGAGAGGATCATTTTGGTGGTGGTTTCATCTTGGGAAACTTCCAATTCTTGAAGAGATCTCGGTAAGAAACTTTTTATGGTTTTTCTTGATTTCCCGTTGATCCGGAACTCTGATCGACGAACCGTCAGCGCCATTAGATCCGGGAGAGTGAGGGGAACGCTCGACAATCGGAAAATTTCCGATCGGACCGGCGCGTGGATCTCACGCGCGCCCTATGTGACGGCGCGTGAGGCCCACGCGCGGCCTGGCCAATCGGCGCGTGTCCACCACGCGCCGGACAGAATCCTCGTGCTGTTTTCCCGAGTCTCCTCCGCGAATTTCAAACCATTCCGAGTAGTTACGAACCTCCGAATCTTAATTTTCGTTAAGTTTGCGAGAACGACCGAACCACGTTTCTTGCATATTCTTTCATTTATTCTAGTTAGGATTATGTTCCTTATAGTAAATTCTTTTGTCTGTTAGGTGATCGTGATACCATAAGCAGGGACGGTCCTGCTGCCTAGTTCCTTTCTCAGTAGTCAGCTCACCAGGTGCGTGGATAACCTGTACCTGTAACATTGATGTTTTCAAAAGTATATAGTATGTATGTTTTCTTAAATGAATTTTAAGGTAATGCATTAAATGAGTTTGTTTTCAGAAAGTTTATATATTTTGCTATAAGGTATGGATCGATATTGATTATGTTGAATCATGATTTGTGATATATGAGAAACTTGCATGATTTGAGATATATGAGCATCGATTTTGGAAATGATTTTTATGTTAGGATGCACCCCGTGTACTTATATGTGCCAGATTATTGCCATGAGATAAGGTCTCATGTTGCCAGTTATTGCCGTGAGATAAGGTCTCACGTTGCCAGTTTGCTCCGGATGCCAGTTTTACCGTGGGGAAGCCCCATGTTGCCAGCTTTGCCGTATTTGTCATGAGGTTGTGCATATAGATGAATAAACAGATTTATCTTTACAGAGTATTTTTGAGCAGTTTGAGTTTTATGAGAAATGAGATTTACGATTTCAAGTAAATGTTTGAGATACGACTTACAGCTTATGTATTTATTATATTATGAAAGACTTGTTCGATCCACTTTGTTACTTGATTATCCACGGCACTGAGCTGTGATCCATTGCACTAAGCGTGAGCTTACCCCCATTCCTTAACATTTCAGGTTTAGCAGATTAGTAGATCGTTCTTTCATCTGCTGTTTCGTCATCATTCCTGCCAGTAGAGAGAAAAGGTTGTGCCAACAGTAGAGTGTATTTGTTATGTATTTTCTTGGAAGAATTTGTTGTCTAATGTTAGGCATTGAGCCTTTATTTGTTATTGAGGATATTGTATTTCCTTTATGGATATTATGTTGAGTTGGATCATGGAGATCCTAGTTTTATGATGATAAGATATTTTCAGTTTAGATTTTTCCTTGTATTTGGAGGATTAGTCCATATTACAGGGGAAACTCTGCCAGTTTCTAGTCTCCGTCTCACCCCTACTCTACCTAAGGGGACGGGTGTGACATTTAATGGTATCAGAGCCCAGGGTTCATAGATTCTGTAGACACTTCATTTTCTTGATTAGTTATTCTATGTCTTCTAGCGGTTGACATCTTTCATGTGTTTTTAGATGCCTCCGCATCTCAGAGTTTAAGGTTCAGGTCGAGTTCGTACTTGTAAGATAGCAATGTTGGCAAACCTTTTAGGGCACCTCCAGTTGATGAGGAGGTTAATTCTTTTGATGGGGAACCTTGATGGGAACCCTAATTCTGTTGTAAGAGATTCGCTAGCCTCGATTTTCGGAGATAGTACCCCAGTTCATCATCTTCCTAGCAGTAATGTTCCTTCCGGTGCTTACCCTTATTCGTATTTCTACCCTCCAGCATGGGGTCATGGTCCAGCTCAGGTAGCTCCTATAGTTAATGAAGATAATATTGCTAAAGGAATGAAAGAATGAGGAGCTGTTGAGTTTGATGGGAAGAAGGATCCCATAGTAGCCGAAAATTTCTTGGATAGAGTAGAGAAGGCTTTTGAACTGATGAGAAAGAAGACCTTGTTGATACTCATATTTAATTAATCAATATTTATGATTACATTATGGAATATAACAACTGGGTTGTGTTGCAAGGACATGATCATCTTCGAATTGATAATCTTCCCATTGACGTTTCGCGCGTAGAGACATTGGAATGAGGCCGTCGATGATTTGAATTTCGAGACTGTCAGGAAACTTGATTTTGTTGTAGCCCTGAATAATATTCTAGATTGACTTCGATAGTAGTGAAGATTTGCCAGTCTTTATCATTAGTATTGCTTTCTAGGCTTCGACGGACTGAGTCTGCAGAGAGAGCTCTAAGATCACAGGATTGACGAAAAGTAATATCTTCTGGGAAAATATCATCGTATCCATAGTAAGCTCTAAGCTTCGGTCTAGATGGCCAACAAGTGAGTCTCCAATTAGTGAGTTGACGTGATGGTATGATTCTTATAAGATGAATTGAGTGGTAAACGAGCGAATAGTCATTCGACCATTCTGGGGTAATGGTTTCGATCCAGACAGTAATACTTTTGTGGCGTTTATACCATCGATACAAAATATTACTGATGAATGGAGGAAGCTCACCAAGGCTATCTTCTGAGATACCAGGATAGTTGGGATGGATTGGACTTTGTCCAAGAATAAATCCATTTAGGAAACCGAGTTCGAACAAGGTGCCGAGACTCCACTGGCAATGATTGAAGAAATCGTGACTGTTGATGAAAACTGTGGAGTGGAATCTGTGATATCCACAGTGAACAATCGCTGAATTATTTTCGTTGTATTGGATTAAACCATCTGTTTTTCCATTCCAAATGGTTCTAAGAATGTAACACCACCTCATGAAATTGGTAGGAACTCTTGCCACGATATCCATTGCAATCTCTTTAGGCAAAAGAGCGGTTGGAACTTCATTGAGACAATCGTAGATATCGCTCCAAAGGGCTCGGACATATTTAGAATCTATGACTGCTCGATCAATGACTGGCCATTTACAAAGCTTTTGGTATATCACCTTGGCTCTGACAAATCTTGAATAGGGGTTAGGATTGGCAGATGAGGATGCCATTGAAGAAGTTTTTGAGTAATTCCTTAAGAACTCGTGCATCTCTTTATAGAGAGAGATACCAATAATTCTTCATGACAAGATACTTTCACAGTATCTATGCATATTTGGAAGGGTTAATAATTGTCGAACTGATTAGAGGTAAAGCAGATATTTGAGGGACATGCAAATCCTCTTTTCAATAATGGGAAACTTAAGATAGTGGATTTTGCGTAAATTGCTAAAAGCTCTTTACAGCTGTTGTTTGTGAAGGACCCTAGGTGGAGCCTTTCTTTTGTGATGGGATAGTTGTTTTGTAAGTTGGGGCACAGGTTAAAAAAAAAACAGTGATTGGAAGGAATGCGACTATTACTTTTAGATTGAGTTGAGAGAAGACTTGACTTATGCTGAAGAACCAGTGGAAATTATGACTAGAGATTGAGACAGCTGAAAAGCAGGACGATTCATTTGGTGAAAGTCCTATGGGTTAAATACTCGAAGGCAGAAGCAACTTGGGAGCGTGAGGAAGACATGAGGAATAATATCCTCACTTGTTTCCACCTTTGGTATGTGAATTTCGAGGACGAAATTCTTTTAAGGGGGAGAGAGTTGTAACATCCCAGATTTTCGGGACTGTTCTAGGAGATTCCCAGACTGTCGATATAGTCCTGGAATAGAATGATAATGAAGAATAAGTGTTTAAGTGATGGAATAAGGATCAAAATAATATGAAATGAATTTTCATCGCGTTGGAAAACGCGTGGGACCAAGAATCAGTTACGTGATTTTTACTATATGCGTATAGTTTACAGTTTTGGGCATGAATTTAGCAAACGAACTCCGATCGAGTTGGTTCTTGAACCATCGGACTCGTTTTTCCGAGACGAACAACTTTCGTGTTGAACACATTTTGAGAATCGCATCAGAAGAGCTTCGAAAGTGGTGATTTCCGAAAGTACCCTTATTAGTGGGGGACACATTGGTAATTTTCGGATTGGATATTTTTATTATTATTATTATTTATTATTTCAGCTTATACAGAATAAGAAAGAGAAGAAAGACAGAGCAGGCGAGGAGAGAGAAAAGAAAGAAAGAGAGAAGAGAAGTTTTGGGTCCCGATCCGTCCGATCCGTCTTCAATCGCGACCGAGCCTTAAGGAAAAGTGTAGATCTCACGAGAGGATCATTTTGGTGGTGGTTTCATCTTGGGAAACTTCCAATTCTTGAAGAGATCTCGGTAAGAAACTTTTTATGGTTTTTTCTTGATTTCCCGTTGATCCGGAACTCCGATCGACAAACCGTCAGCGCCATTAGATCCGGGAGAGTGAGGGGAACGCTCGGCCATCGGAATTTCCGATCGGACCGGCGCGTGGAGCTCACGCGCGCCCTATGTGGCGGCGCGTGAGGCCACGCGCGGCCTGGCCAATCGGCGCGTGTCCACCACGCGCCGGACAGAATCCTCGTGCTGTTTTCCCGAGTCTCCTCCGCGAATTTCAGACCATTCCGAGTAGTAGAGTAGTTACGAACCTCGAATCTTAATTTCGTTAAGTTTGCGAGAACGACCGAACCACGTTTCTGCATATTCTTTCATTTATTCTAGTTAGGATTATATTCCTTATAGTAAATTCTTTTGTCTGTTAGGTGATCGTGATACCATAAGCAGGGACGGTCCTGCTGCCTAGTTCCTTTCTCAGTAGTCAGCTCACCAGGTGCGTGGATAAACCTGTAACATTGATGTTTTCAAAAGTATATAGTATGTATGTTTTCTTAAATGAATTTTAAGGTAATGCATTAAATGAGTTTGTTTTCAGAAAGTTTATATATTTTGCTATAAGGTATGGATCGAATATTGATTATGTTGAAATCATGATTTGTGATATATGAGAAACTTGCATGATTTGAGATATATGAGCATGGATTTTGGAAATGATTTTTATGTTAGGATGCACCCCGTGTACTTATATGTGCCAGATTATTGCCATGAGATAAGGTCTCATGTTGCCAGTTATTGCCGTGAGATAAGGTCTCACGTTGCCAGTTTGCTCCGGATGCCAGTTTTACCGTGGGGAAGCCCCATGTTGCCAGCTTTGCCGTATTTGTCATGAGGTTGTGCATATAGATGAATAAACAGATTTATCTTTACAGAGTATTTTTGAGCAGTTTGAGTTTTATGAGAAATGAGATTTACGATTTCAAGTAAATGTTTGAGATAACGACTTACAGCTTATGTATTTATTTATATTATGAAAGACTTGTTCGATCCACTTTGTTACTTGATTATCCACGGCACTGAGCTGTGATCCATTGCACTAAGCGTGAGCTTACCCCCATTCCTTAACATTTCAGGTTTAGCAGATTAGTAGATCGTTCTTTCATCTGCTGTTTCATCATCATTCCTGCCAGTAGAGAAAAGGTTGTGCCAACAGTAGAGTGTATTTGTTATGTATTTTCTTGGAAGAATTTGTTGTCTAATGTTAGGCATTGAGCCTTTATTTGTTATTGAGGATATTGTGTTTCCTTATGGATATTATGTTGAGTTGGATCATGGAGATCCTAGTTTTATGATGATAAGATATTTTCAGTTTAGATTTTTCCTTGTATTTGGAGGATTAGTCCATATTACAGGGGAAACTCTGCCAGTTTCTAGTCTCCGTCTCACCCCTACTCTACCTAAGGGGACGTGTGTGACATTTAATGGTATCAGAGCCCAGGGTTCATAGATTCTGTAGACACTTCATTTTCTTGATTAGATTCTATGTCTTCTAGCGGTTGACATCTTTCATGTGTTTTTAGATGCCTCCGCGTCTCAGAGTTAAGGTTCAGGTCGAGTTCGTACTTGTAAGATAGCAATGTTGGCAAACCTTTTAGGGCACCTCCAGTTGATGAGGAGGTTAATTCTTTTGATGGGGAAACCTTTGAGGGAACCCTAATTCTGTTGTAAGAGATTCGCTAGCCTCGATTTTCGGAGATAGTACCCCAGTTCATCATCTTCCTAGCAGTAATGTTCCTTCCGGTGTACCCTTATCGTATTTCTACCCTCCAGCATGGGGTCATGGTCCAGCTCAGGTAGCTCTCTAGTTAATGAAGATAATATTGCTAAAGGAATGAAAGAATGAGGAGCTGTTGAGTTTGATGGGAAGAAGGATCCCATAGTAGCCGAAAATTTCTTGATAGAGTAGAGAAGGCTTTTGAACTGATGAGAAAGACCTTGTTGATACTCATATTTAATTAATCAATATTTATGATTACATTATGGAATATAACAACTGGGTTGTGTTGCAAGGACATGATCATCTTCGAATTGATAATCTTCCCATTGACGTTTCGCGCGTAGAGACATTGGAATGAGGCCGTCGATGATTTGAATTTCGAGACTGTCAGGAAACTTGATTTTGTTGTAGCCCTGAATAATACTTCTAGATGACTCTTCGATAGTAGTGAAGATTTGCCAGTCTTTATCATTAGTATTGCTTTCTAGGCTTCGACGGACTGAGTCTGCAGAGAGAGCTCTAAGATCACAGGATTGACGAAAAGTAATATCTTCTGGGAAAATATCATCGTATCCATAGTAAGCTCTAAGCTTCGGTCTAGATGGCCAACAAGTGAGTCTCCAATTAGTGAGTTGACGTGATGGTATGATTCTTATAAGATGAATTGAGTGGTAACGAGCGAATAGTCATTCGACCATTCTGGGGTAATGGTTTCGATCCAGACAGTAATACTTTTGTGGCGTTTATACCATCGATACAAAATATTACTGATGAATGGAGGAAGCTCACCAAGGCTATCTTCTGAGATACCAGGATAGTTGGGATGGATTGGACTTTGTCCAAGAATAAATCCATTTAGGAAACCGAGTTCGAACAAGGTGCCGAGACTCCACTGGCAATGATTGAAGAAATCGTGACTGTTGATGAAAACTGTGGAGTGGAATCTGTGATATCCACAGTGAACAATCGCTGAATTATTTTCGTATTGGATTAAACCATCTGTTTTTCCATTCCAAATGGTTCTAAGAATGTAACACCACCTCATGAAATTGGTAGGAACTCTTGCCACGATATCCATTGCAATCTCTTTAGGCAAGAGAGCGGATGGAGCTTCATTGAGACAATCATAGATATCTCTCCAAAGGTCTCTGACATATTTAGAGTCTATAACTGCTCGATCAATGACTGGCCATTTACAAAGCTTTTGGTATATCATCTTCGCTCTGACATATCTTGAATAGTGGTTAGGATTGGCAGATGAGGATGTCATTGAAGAAGTTTTTGAGTAATACCTTAAGAACTCGTGCATCTCTTTATAGAGAGAGATATCAATAATTCTTCATGACAAGATACTTTCCACAGTATCTATGCATATTTGGAAGGGTTAATAATTGTCGAACTGATTAGAGGTAAAGCAGATATTGAGAGGGACATGCAAATCCTCTTTTCAATAATGGGAAACTTAAGATAGTGGATTTTGCGTAAATTGCTAAAAGCTCTTTACAGCTGTTGTTTGTGAAGGACCCTAGGTGGAGCCTTTTCTTTTTGTGATGGGATAGTTGTTTTGTAAGTTGGGGCACAGGTTAAAAAAAAAACAGTGATTGGAAGGAATGCGACTATTACTTTTAGATTGAGTTGAGAGAAGACTTGACTTATGCTGAAGAACCAGTGGAAATTATGACTAGAGAATTGAGACAGCTGAAAAGCAGGACGATTCATTTGGTGAAAGTCCTATGGGTTAAATACTCGAAGGCAGAAGCAACTTGGGAGCTTGAGGAAGACATGAGGAATAAATATCCTCACTTGTTTCCACCCTTTGGTATGTGAATTTCGAGGACGAAATTCTTTTAAGGGGGAGAGAGTTGTAACATCCCAGATTTTCGGGACTGTTCTAGGAGATTCCCAGACTGTCGATATAGTCCTGGAATAGAATGATAATGAAGAATAAGTGTTTAAGTGATGGAATAAGGATCAAAATAATATGAAATGAATATTCATCGCGTTGGAAAACGCGTGGGACCAAGAATCAGTTACGTAATTTTTACTATATGCGTATAGTTTACAGTTTTGGGCATGAATTTAGCAAACGAACTCCGATCGAGTTGGTTCTTGAACCATCGGACTCGTTTTTCCGAGACGAACAACTTTCGTGTTGAACACATTTTGAGAATCGCATCAGAAGAGCTTCTAAAGTGGTGATTTCCGAAAGTACCCTTATTAGTGGGGACATATTGGTAATTTTCGGATTTGGATATTTATTATTATTATATTATTATTTCAGCTTATACAGAATAAGAAAGAGAAGAAAGACAGAGCAGGCGAAGAGAAAAGAAAGAAAGAGAGCAGAGAAGTTTTGGGTCCCGATCCGTCCGATCCGTCTTCAATTCGCGACCGAGCCTTTAAGGAAAAGTGTAGATCTCATCGAGAGGATTTTGGTGGTGGTTTCATCTTGGGAAACTTCCAATTCTTGAAGAGATCTCGGTAAGAAACTTTTTATGGTTTTTCTTGATTTCCCGTTGATCCGGAACTCTGATCGACGAACCGTCAGCGCCATTAGATCCGGGAGATGGGGGAGGGGAACGCTCGACAATCGGAAAATTTCCGATCGGACCGGCGCGTGGAGCTCACGCGCGCCCTATGTGACGGCGCGTGAGGCCCACGCGCGGCCTGGCCAATCGGCGCGTGTCCACCCGCGCCGGACAGAATCCTCGTGCTGTTTTCCCGAGTCTCCTCCGCGAATTTCAGACCATTCCGAGTAGTTACGAACCTCCGAATCTTAATTTCGTTAGTTTTGCGAGAACGACCGAACCACGTTTCTTGCATATTCTTTCATTTATTCTAGTTAGGATTATGTTCCTTATAGTAAACTCTTTTGTCTGTTAGGTGATCGTGATACCATAAGCAGGGACGGTCCTGCTGCCTAGTTCCTTTCTCAGTAGTCAGCTCACAGGTGCGTGGATAAGCCTGTAACATTGATGTTTTCAAAAGTATATAGTATGTATGTTTTCTTAAATGAATTTTAAGGTAATGCATTAAATGAGTTTGTTTTCAGAAAGTTTATATATTTTGCTATAAGGTATGGATCGAATATTGATTATGTTGAAAGCATGATTTGTGATATATGAGAAACTTGCATGATTTGAGATATATGAGCATCGATTTTGGAAATGATTTTTATGTTAGGATGCACCCCGTGTACTTATATGTGCCAGATTATTGCCATGAGATAAGGTCTCATGTTGCCAGTTATTGCCGTGAGATAAGGTCTCACGTTGCCAGTTTGCTCCGGATGCCAGTTTTACCGTGGGGAAGCCCCATGTTGCCAGCTTTGCCGTATTTGTCATGAGGTTGTGCATATAGATGAATAAACAGATTTATCTTTACAGAGTATTTTTGAGCAGTTTGAGTTTTATGAGAAATGAGATTTACGATTTCAAGTAAATGTTTGAGATAACGACTTACAGCTTATTTATTATTATATTATGAAAGACTTGTTCGATCCACTTTGTTACTTGATTATCCACGGCACTGAGCTGTGATCCATTGCACTAAGCGTGAGCTTACCCCCATTCCTTAACATTTCAGGTTTAGCAGATTAGTAGATCGTTCTTTCATCTGCTGTTTCATCATCATTCCTGCCAGTAGAGAAAAGGTTGTGCCAACAGTAGAGTGTATTTGTTATGTATTTTCTTGGAAGAATTTGTTGTCTAATGTTAGGCATTGAGCCTTTATTTGTTATTGAGGATATTGTGTTTCCTTTATGGATATTATGTTGAGTTGGATCATGGAGATCCTAGTTTTATGATGATAAATATTTTCAGTTTAGATTTTTCCTTGTATTTGGAGGATTAGTCCATATTACAGGGGAAACTCTGCCAGTTTCTAGTCTCCGTCTCACCCCTACTCTACCTAAGGGGACGGGTGTGTGACATTTAATGGTATCAGAGCCCAGGGTTCATAGATTCTGTAGACACTTCATTTTCTTGATAGTTATTCTATGTCTTCTAGCGGTTGACATCTTTCAGTGTTTTTAGATGCCTCCGCATCTCAGAGTTTAAGGTTCAGGTCGAGTTCGTACTTGTAAGATAGCAATGTTGGCAAACCTTTTAGGGCACCTCCAGTTGATGAGGAGGTTAATTCTTTTGATGGGGAAACTTTGATGGGAACCCTAATTCTGTTGTAAGAGATTCGCTAGCCTCGATTTTCGGAGATAGTACCCCAGTTCATCATCTTCCTAGCAGTAATGTTCCTTCCGGTGCTTACCCTTATTCGTATTTCTACCCTCCAGCATGGGGTCATGGTCCAGCTCAGGTAGCTCCTATAGTTATGAAGATAATATTGCTAAAGGAAGAAAGAATGAGGAGCTGTTGAGTTTGATGGGAAGAAGGACCATAGTAGCCGAAAATTTCTTGGATAGAGTAGAGAAGGCTTTTGAACTGATGAGAAAGAAGACCTTGTTGATACTCATATTTAATTAATCAATATTTATGATTACATTATGGAATATAACAACTGGGTTGTGTTGCAAGGACAGGATCATCTTCGAATTGATAATCTTCCATTGACGTTTCGCGCGTAGAGACATTGGAATGAGGCCGTCGATGATTTGAATTTCGAGACTGTCAGGAAACTTGATTTTGTTGTAGCCCTGAATAATACTTCTAGATGACTCTTCGATAGTAGTGAAGATTTGCCAGTCTTTATCATTAGTATTGCTTTCTAGGCTTCGACGGACTGAGTTTGCAGAGAGAGCTCTAAGATCACAGGATTGACGAAAAGTAATATCTTCTGGGAAAATATCATCGTATCCATAGTAAGCTCTAAGCTTCGGTCTAGATGGCCAACAAGTGAGTCTCCAATTAGTGAGTTGACGTGATGGTATGATTCTTATAAGATGAATTGAGTGGTAAACGAGCGAATAGTCATTCGACCATTCTGGGGTAATGGTTTCGATCCAGACAGTAATACTTTTGTGGCGTTTATACCATCGATACAAAATATTACTGATGAATGGAGGAAGCTCACCAAGGCTATCTAATGAGACTGAATTTATAATCTGCACGAGACCTCTACCTCCTCGCTAACATCGCGTGCATTAAATAACAACTATATATATCTAATAGTGCTGTGATTTAATGTGGATCAGGTTCCAGAAAATCTTTGCAATAATAAGAGGAATATATATATGGCAAAGTCAAGCCCTCCTTCTGTCCATGAAGCTTACTTGGAGCAATTCCAGAGAGATTTTTCACTATTTCTCAGCTTACGGGATGAAGAATTAGTAAGTGGAGGATGTATGTTTCTTATTCTCGTTGGTAGGAGTATCGCTGATCCTTCGAGCAAAGATTGCTGTTACCTCTGGGAGCTGCTAACAAAATCTCTTCTTCAATTGGTCGATGAGGTACTAACCCATTACTCTTATTATTATTCCAACTCAAGTCACCACTTAGTTTATTTTTTGAGCAATTATATTTGACAAAAAAAATGATAAAAAATATGACAAATATTAATCTTAAAGTATATTTACTATGTATTAAAAAGTAATTTTAATAACATAGTATGTATAATTTATAATTAATACATAGTAATTTACTATTAATTTTTGTCAAATTTTAGTCACCTTTATATATATTTATCATTTTTCTTATTCTTTTTCCCGGTTTAATTAGGGGCTTGTTGAAGAAGCTGATGTGGATTCTTTCAATATGCGTTGTTATAATCCCTACGAGGAAGAAGTAAGAGAGATTGTACAAAAGCAAGGCTCCTTCAATCTTGACAAGTTAGAAATTTTTGAGGTCAATTGGGATCCCAGTGACGATGTTAGTGACAAAACATATGTGTTTAACAAGCACAGGAGTGGACAGAATGTTGCAAACTGTATTAGAGCCATTACAGAACCCATGCTTGCTGCTCATTTCGGAAACCACATAATCAATCCATTATTCGCAAAATATGCCGAGCATGTGGCTCAGCATCTAGCTGTGGAGAAGACCAAGCACGTCAATTTAGTCATTCTTCTTTGTCTTCAAAATGTCTTGGCCATTGCACATTTAAGTACTCGAGTGCCTCGTCAGGGTCCTTTCGTATAAACTCACAATTGCACATTGTCTCAATGAATTGACGCTCCCTAGGGGTTAGAACGTTATAAAAGTAACTCACTAAGCGCCAACTCTCATATCCATGGTGAGGGAAACTAGCTAACATCTCTTTAAACCTCTCCCAGTTTGATAATGATTCCACTGTCTTTCTGGGAGAAGGTAGAGATATGTCTTTTCAAAGCAGTAGTTTTATGGTGTGGGAAGTATTTATTGAAAAATACATGTGTCATCTCACCCCATGATCCTATTGAACGAGGTCTCAAAGAATACAACCAACTTCTAGCTCTATCCTTAAGAGCAAAAGGGAAGAATTTAAGTCTAATTATGTCTGTAGTCCCAAATCAGTCATGAAAGGTTGCTACAACCTCTTCAAACTCCCTAATATTCACATAAGGGTTCTCATTCTCCAAACCATGAAAGGTTGGGAGATACTGTATCATTTCAGGTTTAAAGTCTATATGTGGTCCATTAGGGGGAAACATTATGGATGATGGTGTAGCTATGCGAGTGGGATGAAGGTACTCCTCAAGAGTCCTAATGGGTGGCCTCTCGTAATCACTCATGTTATGTGTGCTAGATGTAGATGGTGTGGCAAAAAGGTTATCAAACATACTTTCTGAATCTGAATCTTCCTATTCAATTCTAACAAATCTACCAAACTGATCCCTAAGTCTAGGCATGCACTCAAACACAAATAAAACAAGAAACAGAAATAAAAAAAATTAAAGTTAAAACTGAAATAAAATAAATAAGTAAAAAGTAAAGATGGAATGAAGTTACCGCTTTGTTATTGACGAAGCAAACCTGCACCTTTTGATCATACATCGTCTCCCCAGCAACGGCGCCAAAATTTTATTACGTCCAAAAAGTGTTGGACAATTATGACCCATAACATTACTATTTGTACAAATCATGGTGTTGTTGTACAAATTAACTATGTGACAAAGGAAATTGCTCTTTTATCATTTGTAATTAGATTACCAAGATATATAAATGATAAAAGGTCCTTATGATTAGTTCCGGATTGAGATGATATGAGACAGTATCAATCCACGAAGGTTTAATCATTAAATATCCCTAGTCGTAGTATTATCGAGATTGGACATCGATAATGTGGAATAGACTAGTATTACACTTGTGCGTGTTGTGGGAGCATAACGACATAGTTCTCATATATTTGGGTATAGGATACTCATGCAAGTGTAATAGGAGGTTGTGTTTACCGATGGTACGAAAACAGCTTCTCTCTGGATAGACCCATCGGAATTCCATTGGTAGTATGACTATGTGTCTATGGAAGTCCGAATCAGGGTAGGTGTATTTGGTCTTAACTTGAGACTTGCACCGCTAATACTTGCGACAATCAATATACTTTGGTTTTGGTCGTCCAGGGCTTTAACAGGTTCCACTACAAGAAAACTATGAGATAGCGATGGAAATATTCGTCGCTAATCCGTCGCTACTGTACAGTTAGCGACGGAATAGAGACGGAAAAATTCCGTCTCTATTCTCTTGGTCGCAAAAAAATAACGACGGAATTTATATTTCCGTCGCTAAATTTAGCGACGGAATATTATTCCGTCTCTATTTAGCGACGGAAGTTTCCGTCGCTAAATTTAGCGACGGAAACTTCTGTTTCAATATAGAGACGGAATAATTTCGTCTCTAAATAGCGACGGAATAACAGTCCGTCTCTAATTGGAGACGGAATTTGTCTCTAATTTACTAGGAAATTTATTATTTTTTAATAAAATTGTTATTTTTTAAATTTTTTAAGAAAGAAATTTTATTTTAAACAATATTATTAATATTAGTAAAATTATAAAATAAATATATTAATGACTTAAATTATAAAATAAACACGACAAATAGTAAATAAAAAATTTATTATATAAATGTTATAAAGTTTAAAAAAGTCCAACATAAAAAAAATACACATAAGTTAATCAAGTACTACAAACAATATTGACTTAAAAATGCAATTCAGGAATTCTTTGTAAGCTTCCTCAGCAAAACTAGATAACCAAATTGTGCAACATAAATAAACCAAATTTCAAGAATCCAGTGAATGTAACAGGCCATCAACAGTTTGTTGTTCTTCACCCTACATAGTAAACAACAAAAGAAATCAGATGCAAGTACTAGCAATTGCAAATTTATATCAAATGCACGAGCAATTAGCAATTCAGTAACTAAGTGTAACCTTGAGGGACAACAGAACAGATGGACAAAGTGACAGAATCTTAGAAGCATCTTGGCTACCAAAGGATGCAGGTAATACAGAAAGAGAATCAATCCTGCATTAATGAATCCAAATTTTATTAGAAAAGAAGGAATACTTAAGCAGGAATTAAATATACGAGACTTTTTACAAGGTCCTCCCATGCTGGTCACTGAGTACGGAGAACAATTTAGGACATAAAAGTTCCGCAACAAAGTTAGATGATCATAATTATGGTCACAACTTTTTCCCTTAGTCGTTATCAGGAGAAATAGTACTAATTACAAATCGTGGTAAATATTACTAACAGTTGAAACAAGAGTAGAAACAGTTTTAAAATTAGAGTTAAATTAGCCAAGTACAGAAAAAAGAAGAAAAATTATGTAAGAATTTACTAAGAATCTTTGATACTAATAACTTGAAATTCTCAAGTTTCTAGAAAATATGCTCAACATGGACTAAACAAAAGAAAAAAATTTAGGCCTTACAAGCTACCACGCTCAACAGCATCCTCAGTAGCAGAATCCAACATCTCAATCATCGAGGGGTGAACAAATACAATAACTAAAGGTTAACCATCAGGATATATGGACTAAATTGGAGTACATTGCCACATCAATTAGATAAACACCAAAGCAAAATCCTCAATTATGAAGATATTTCAGAAATTCTATATCATTATAAATTCACTTCATATCCCTTAATGCTAAGTTAACATAAAAGAAATAATATACCTGCAAGAACTGTACAGGTTGGGACATTCTGAGTTTGTGCAGAGCGTCATAGCTGATAAAAGAATTCTGCAGCAAATAAGGTTGGAATTTTCCCCAGAAAATGATAAAAATAAACATAATAAAAATCAGAATAAAAATATGCAAAGATTGACATGAAAAGCGAATTGAACTTATGCACAGCATAAATTTGTCGAATCACGATACCGATTGCACAAATCTATGCATCTGAATATCAGAAATTGCGAAGAGAAGAAGAAGTGAGCTTCAAACCTGTGAAAAGAAAGAAAAGTTCTGGCAACTGATAATCAGAAAAAGCATCATATACAAATCTGGGATAGAGATGGTAACACTCGCCTGGCTGAACAAGACCAGCTCTTCCTCTTCTCTACAGAACAAAAGTTGAAAACTAATGAAACTAATTCATGTTATCACCATTGGTTGGTTAGGATTTGCTGGAATCGACGAGAAGGGGCTATGGTTCAGCTAGGCTTTGATTTGATTTTGGATTTTGGTCTAGGGTTCGGTTGTGTCGTTGTTTGATTTACAACAAATGAAAGAGAAGGCTTTAAACAATGATCAAAATGACAGCTACGGAATTTTAATTCCGTCTCTAAATATAGCGACGGAATTTAGTGCCGTCGCTAAATTTAGCGACGGAATTTAGTTCCGTCTCTAAATTTAGCGACGGAATTTAGTTCCGTCGCTATTTAGAGACGGAATTAAAATTCTGTCGCTTTTTTTTCCCGCGATTTCATTCCCGCCACTATTAGCTACGAAATTTTATCCCGTCGTTAAATTCCGTCGCTAATGTTGTAATCCATTTCAATTCCGTCGCTATTCCGTTTCTAAATGTTGAAACAGATTATTCCGTCGCTAATTCTTTATTTTCTTGTAGTGTTCTATGTATGCCTCTTCTGGGTATATTGAGAATCGTAGTGTATTGGGTGTGATGTCAAGACGGAAGTATCACTCCAATCATAGTGGAGATGATGATCACGTATGATACAGAACTGGTGCTCTTTAGTACTGCAGTCATCGGGATAAAACACCTTTTACTTGGTAAAAGTATAAGTGCTACCAATCTGTTAGCCCTCGTTTATAGTGACGTAAGTGGGCCCATGTCTAGCTAGGCTAAAGGTGGATATGAATACTTTGAAACCTTCACGGATGTGGCATCGCGTTATGGTTATGTGTTTCTTGTGAAACACGAATCGGAAACTTTTGATAAATTCAAAGAGTTTCGACACGAAGTAGACAAATAGATCGGCTAAAGTTTTAAAACATCATGATTAGACCGTGATGAAAATACTTAAGCAATAAGTTTCTCGAATATTTGAAAGAGTATAGTATTCTTTCAATGAGGACTCCTCCCGGAACACGTCAATTTGACGGTGTGTCCGAACTGAGAAACCGAATTTTATTGGATATGATAAGGTTAATCATGAGTCGCTCTGAACTACAATTTCCTTCAAGGGATACGCATTAAACAATGCAAAACTTATTTTGAATAAGGTTCCATAAAAATCTATTTGACAGACTTTATATTAGATATGAACAGGAAAGAAACAGGGTTTTCTCATTCCTGAAGATTTGGGAATGCTGGGCATATATTTGGATGATACCAAACTAGAACCCAAATCGGATAAATGCCTAAATTATAGGTTATCCTAAGGTAACCAAAGTATAGTACTTATACAACTCACTAGAGAACAATGTAATTGTTGCTCGCCAGATATGCAGTGGTAAGTGGGAGGAAAGTAAAACTCGATGAAAATCGGAGTAATACTGTTCCAGGCACCGATTCCTTAACGGAACACAAACAGTTCATCAGGGATGAAACTGTACCATAATCTTCGAATACACAAGAACCGCGGCAGTCGGAGAGAGTCAGAAAAAAACCTGAGAGGTATGGGTTTCTGATCTCACCTCGTAAAGATGTCAATCTTATTGAGGAATACGAACTGACTGCGTATGAGGAAGTGATACAAGGTATCGACTCCCAATCATGGCAAAGTGCCATGATGTCCAAAATGGATTCCATGTATACCAACTCAGTTTGGACGCTGGTTGATGTACCGGAAGTGTAGGGGTTGGTGCTCAGAGCGCCAATTCCTGGTTGTATTTTTGTTAAATACTTCTGTAAAACGTTATTATCAGTAATAATATATGCAGTTTCTATAATATAATCTAATCTTTTATATGGTAAAGACGTAATGACCTTAGAATGATTAGTCATGGTACAGTTGCAAAAGCGTCGCAACGGACATTGAGTCGTATCATGACGTTGTCATTCTCAGACAGTTCCTGGTCAAGGTTTACACTACTTGGTCAGTATAGTAAACCCGTTGAGACCGGTACATGTCGTATACTGGAATATATGATTCCAATGGTTTCTCAATGAACCATAAGTCTTGGAGACTAGTATAGACGTGTAGGTGTTTATAGCGGATAAACACTGAACGACTCACCGAAGATTCTTAATGGATGGTACACCAGCGTCAATAAGGATCTTCTTGGGTTGAGTAGCACTTGTGATTCTTAGACTTGAGATGCCATTGTGGGCACATGAGACATCTTCTACACTTAGACGGCAGTCACGTCACCGATCTATTTAGATCAGACCTCCGCCTGTTCGTTGGGTGTAGATAGATCCTCAGGGTGTCCTATGTGTATCAAGATAGGATCCGTCAGTTCTGTGTACCAGAGCATAGGTAGTCCATATGATTAGCAATCAGATAAATCCATGGGCCCGTGGTAAGTTTAGAAGCTAGTTCTAAACATTCTTTTTGAGATTGCTAATGGAATAGTCTACTGGATAATCCCGATAGAGATTTGACGTTTATATCTATATCTCTGGGATTTATCCGGATACCTGTGACAGAGGAATTATACATTTGCGATGACCTCGACCTGTATGGTTCAGCGAGATTATCCGTGATCGTCATAATCTACGGGTGGATAGATTATGGACACGAAATTAGATTTTGTGACGGATATACCTGAACCTAGAGAGTCTCATGAAACATACTCGTTGAGCACTAGAGCAACATAAATAAATAATATTGATTATTTATAAAGTCGTTTAATGGTTAAACACAAGATACATGCTAAAGAGACTAGATAGTCATTTGCCTAATTATTGTGTATTTACATTTAATACTTGATTAATTTAAATACACATTAATTAATAGTCAAAATGAGTTATTTGACTTATTTCCTAAATGAATATATATTTTTAATATTTAATGTAAATATTATACATATATTTAATATATTTGTATTTGATTAATTAATTAATTATTTAATTGTTAAATGATTAAATTAATTAAAATATAAATATCTTATGTTAGGATATTTAAAGTTAATAATGTTAGTTGCATTTGTTGACCAAAATAAATATCTAATAAAGTTGTTTATAAGATATTTGTGCAAGTTGACCAAATGAAACTTGAAATGAAATTGAAATTAATTTCCTTGTTTTTGTCTTAGCCATTTTCGGCCAAAGGCCAAATGAAACAAGTATAAATTGATTTTCATTTCATGATACATTTAACCTAATACACTTTATCAAAATAAACTCCATTGAAGAAAGGCAAAGGAAGCTTGAGAAAAGAAAGACAAAATCAAAGATAGCTTGGAATTTAGTAAGTTTTTCCAACTTACTATTAGAGAGGAATATGTTCCTTAGGTTCAAGGCTTCAACATGTGATGTTCTTAGATTATTTCTTTCTTTATTTCTTTGTGTTTTTTTTGGTGGAAGTTTGATAGAAGTGTTGAGCATGTATGGTGAAGGAAACTTGTGACTATTGTAGTTGTAAGGATTCTTTTAAGGTTTATGAAACCATGTTGCTAATCTAGAGTTGTTGACCCACTCTTAAATGACCTAGATTTGATCTTGAGTTGTTTCATTGTGTTGAGACTTGAATTGGATGGAAGAATGATGATTGAAGTAATTGATTTAATGTATTTGGTCTAATTTGTCCAATTTGAGGAAATTGAAAAATTAGGGTTTTTAACTAATTCCAAATTTGGGGGTTTTCATATATGTTGAGCATTTGGGTGTGTATATGATGCACGCAATGTTTCATGTTGATTGGATTTCATTTGGATGAGTTTTGAGACATGAAATGACCAAATGGTCAAATTGGGAACCAAGTGAGGCTCACGGCCTTGATAAAGAAAATTGGGGATTTTGGTTGCTTTGGTGTTTTGATGTTTTGAACATCATAAGTTCATCTTAGAAATGATTTAGAATCATTCAAAATTGATTGGATCAATTTCGGACTAAAACGGACAAAAATACAAAGCAAGGGTATTTCGGTAAATTCACTTAAAATTGTTTTATTGAATTTATTTTCATAATTTGATTATTGGAATATTAAATAAATATGTTTATTTAATTTATCCGAGAAAAATTTTTGAAATCTGAAAATCGGATTTTCACCGCTTCCGCTGCGTTACCGGAATCACCCCCAAAATAACCCCTTCAGGAAGGCATTGTGCCTATTGGTACTATATAAGTCTTCAAGGAAGACATACATGGAAGGCAACATACCAACGTACTAAGATGGGCTTGTAGCGAAAAGGTATCGTTATCAACATTGTGTCGATTACAATGAAACCTTTTAACTGTTGCCATGGTTAAATCCATTCGGACAATGCTTGCTAATGCTGCATGTTTCATTTATGAAATATGGCAGCTGAACGTCAAAATCGGTTTCCTTAAATGGAAACCTTTTGGAGGATGTTTACAACATCCTGACGATTTTATCGTACCAAAACAAGCAAACAAGGTTTGCAAGTTAATTCAATCCATGTATGGATTGAAGCAAGCATAGCGTTCTTGGAATTGTCATTTTGATGTAATCATAATGGTATATGATTTAATTCAAAACGAAATGATTCTTGTGTATATAAGGAGGTTAGTGGGAGCGCACTGACAGTGAATGTCCTATATAATGATGATACATCATTTCTTGGAAATGATATTCCCATAATACAATCGGTGAAAGCTTGGCTTTCATGAAAAAATTTTCCATAGAATTCTTGGGAGAAACAACCTTTATTCTAGGAATAAAGATCTATTGGGATAAATCTAAAAATTATTGGCACTCTGCGAGAACTCGTACATTGAAATAAATGTACGCGACCTGGTGTCTCATATGCTTTGAGCATATGGAGTCACAATTAGGCCAATCCAAGTGATAATCACTGGATTGATGTTAAGAACATCCTTTAGTATATTAGATGAACTAAGGATGCTTTCTTATACTGTGGAGAAAGAGAACTTGAAGTGATTGGGTTTCACTACTACAAGTTTCCTAACCGATAAAAATGACTATAAGTCGTAATAAAGGTACTATAAAGTTTGAATAATGGAACAGTAAGCTGGAAATCTTCCAAGCAATATAATGTTGCCGAATAAACAACAAAAGCGGAATATTGCTGCAGCTGAGGCAGCAATAGAAGCCTTTTGGATTGATAATAATCCTAATCAGATTAGGAGTAGTTCTGTTAGCAGTTGAGCTAGGCTACAACACAGGCTAAAGAATTAATGGTCTCGTCAACGATCCAGATATATACTTCAAATATTCATCTGATTCGTTCGGATCATACATCGTGACGATGTGATGATCGAATAAATCCCATCAGATGATAACACTACAATTCCACTGACGAAAGCATTTTCTCAGCAGAAGTTTGAGCGAACCGTACATAGTTCGGGTGTAGGACACTTGAGTGATTGGCTATAGGCCAAGTGGGAGATTGTTGGACAATTATGACCTATAGCATCACTATTTGTACAGATCATGGTGTTGTTGTACAAATTAACTATGTGACAAAGGAAATTGCTCTTTTATCATTTGTAATTAGATTACCAAGATATATAAATGATAAAAGGTCCTTATGATTAGTTCCGGATTGAGATGATATGAGACAGTATCAATCCACGAAGGTTTAATCATTAAATATCCCTAGTCGTAGTATTATCGAGATTGGACATCGATAATGCGGAATAGACTAGTATTACACTTGTGCGCGTTGCGGGAGCATAACGAAATAGTTCTCATATATTTGGGTATATGATACTCATGCAAGTGTAATAGGAGGTTGTGTTTACCGATGGTACGGAAACAACTTCTCTCTGGATAGACCCCTCGGAATTCCATTGGTAGTATGACTATGTGTCTATGGAAGTCCGAATCAGGGTAGGTGTATTTGGTCTTAACCTGAGACTTGCACCGCTAATACTTGTGACAATCAATATACTTTGGTTTTGGTCGTCCAGGGCTTTAACAGGTTCTGTGTACGCCTCTTCTGGGTATATTGAGAATCGTAGTGTATTGGGTGTGATGTCAAGACGGAAGTATCACTCCAGTCATAGTGGAGATGATGATCACGTAGGATACGAAACTGGTGCACTGCAGTCATCAGGATAATATGACTATGTCATGATTATCCGATTATAGAAACTAGTTACCAGAGATCCGATATGTGCTTCGTACGGGGCAGACACAATTCCAGCCCCAGGCCTAGCACGTGACATCCGATACTGGATCGAAATACGCAATACTACGTATACTACGCCTGATAAAGATTACATATTCCTTTAAGAATATTTCTGGAGAATTGGGTAGGCACGGTGCTTTGCTAGAAGCCAACCATGTCTTGTAAATCGGTAAAAATATAGTACTAAGTACGTACGTATTTGGATAGTCCGACGACCAGATTTACAACCAAAATATCCGGGGATCTCATGGATCGCTTCCCGAAGATTCACCGATGACGTATGACTCGCACTTTATTAATCTGGGATTAATTATAAGAGAGAGAAAATTAATCTGGGATTAATTACGGAGATATTTTTCTGGGATAAAATATTATTTAAAGAGAGATAACGATTAATTTGGAATTAATCAATAAAATAATATATTCGATATATTATACGAAATTGGATTTCGACGCGGAATTAAAATTAGATTTTAATTTGGGCGAACAAGTTAATTTAGAATTAATTCGTTAGCGATGTGAATAATAATTTTGCTAGACACAATTATTTAATTGAATTTGATTTAATTACGTCGCAACGGAAAATTCGTTAATTCGGAATTAGCGAACCCGAGCCTGGGAGTGTTTGCGGGCCCACTCACATTTCGAATTCAAGTGTGGCCCACAAGTCACATCACGCGTCACATCACTTGTCAATCAAATGATGGATGTCTTGTCAATTTGAGTGATTGACAACCAGTCATTATTCATGAGTGATGTGAGTTGTTGGAAGGCATTAATTGCCATTTTGGCTCCAAAAATTTGTTTGACTTTTTGGAAAGGCATATACAAAGTTTTGGAAATCATTTTTGGTATTAGTTGAATTAAGTTTTGAAAACCAAAAATACAACAACACACTTCCTCCTCTCTCTCTCTCCCATTCGGCCAAGGGCCAAATTCTCTCCTTCTTCATTTTTGACAATGTCGAGAGTTGGAAGAAGAAAATGTGAAGATTTGTTGCAAATTTTTACAAGTGCTAGCACACATTAGGAGTCATCCAAATGTGATAGGGAAACCCACCCATGGGCATGGAATCAACACCCAAGCTTGGAGCTTGACCGAAACTTGGAGAGCACAAAAGGGGAGCCATTACCGAGAGCTTCATGGAGGAGCAAAAAGATTTTGTGTTCATCGCATCAAAATCCGATCAATGTAAGTATGATTCCGCCATACTTCTTTATTGTATTCACACATGTTTCATTGCTTAATGATCTTGGGACTAACCGAGAAACCCAACAAAAAATACTTGCGGTTATCACAGTATAGTTGAGGTGTCGATTCCTCAGAGAGATGATTACGAAGGAACTGAATCACTTAGTACGAACGTTAGTGACCAGCGTAAACACACACGTATAACGCAATCGCACGTATCGTTCAAGTAGTATAAAAATATCGATCCCACGAGGACTTAATTCCTACTGTTGTTATTAATTATTGAATCTATTTATTTACAGATATCTAATTGAGGGAGAAGAGAATGATTGCTTGATTGATTTGGTTGATTGTAGATTTGCTAAATAAATAAATAAATAAAAAGACAAAAGAAAATACTAAGGAAAATAACAAAAGACACAAAGATCTAGGGTTGTGAATCCTTCTAATATCTTTTAAAAGATGAAGTGATTATTTTATGTTTGTGTAATAAATCAGTTTACTAACCTGGAACACGAAATTATGCAAAAGCCTATGTCGATGGTCAGACGCAAATACTCAGTTTAACCCAATTGAACCATATGTCTATGTCAACCAAATTATCTGGATTCATTAAGTTTAAGTTCCAATTATGGCTACCCCCGCCCAACAGGTATATGTCTATCCTGTAAGGAAATCTGTTAAAGGGTTATATATCCTCAAGGAAGATCGTGGGCTATTAAGTCTAAGGCTGAAACCTAAAATCTCTATGTCTAGTTCATTTTAGATTTACCACATCAATCTTATTGGTGATCAGACAACAAGAAGCATTAAACTTAAGACTTAATAAGTAAACCTTTAAATTACCCAAACTATAAAATAACCCCTTATAAACCGGTGATATTAGAATTCATCACAACCCCAGATAACTAACACAGAACTAGGGCTAGTAAAAACTTAAAAGTAAAAGACATAAAGTAAAAATACTGAAAAGTAAAAGACATAAAGTAAAAGCTGAAAAGTAAAAGAAAAGAAAAGAAAATGCTAAGGTAAAAGGAATTACTTTTACTATTTACTATTTTAGATATCTCCCATAAAATAATATATAAACTTGTGATTCTTTTTCCAACCAGCCATATAAGCGGTAACCTAAATTAAATTACCAACCGACCAATCTAGCGGTATCCTTGATTAGTCAGGTTTAAACCAGATTAAAATGAATTACCAACCGACCAATCTGGCGGTATCCTTTTTAAGTCAATATTTTAAATAGTGAATATATTATTTTTAAGGGAGATTAATCTAAATAGTAACAGTAAAAGAATTACCTTTCACCCAAGCTAGGGAAGTTACCTTTTCATGGTGAATAGTAAAAACTGTAAAAAGTAAAAAAAAGTAAATTACTATATTAACAAAACGTAATTAAAATTATTTACAAAACTAAAAACTAAAAAAAAACTAAAAAATTAAAAGAAACTAGAGAGATAAACTCTCTCTTTACATAGAATAGAAGAGAGAGAGTGGTACAACAAATTCTGAAATTTGAAGCTGAATTTATAGGCGCGGGTAGGCTTCCAGCGTCGCGACGCCAAGGCCTTTGGCGTCGCTACGCCAGCTTCTGTCGATGTGGCACGCTCTGGTTCGTCTGTTTGCAGATTCTGGATAAGTTGATAAGGTGACACGTGGCGAGGTAGTTGGGCTTCAATTATTGTGACACGCGGCGGCTTCTGATTGGTCGATGAGATTCTTATCCGCCACGTGTCAGATAAGGATTAGATACTTAATGATTGATGTTGATATGGCGGTGACGTGGCGACACGTGGGAAAGAGACTGTCGGCACCGTAGGATTGCGACACGTGGCACTTCCTGATTGGCTGATGATGATGTGGCGGTGAGGTGGCAGTTTGACTTGGTCAACCTGGTGATGTGGCTGATGACGTGGCAATGACGTGGAGTGACACGTGGCACACATGGCGATGATGACTGTCAGCACCGTAGGATGCTGACACGTGTCACGGCGCATGTTAGCAGATCGGCTGTGATGGTGACACGTGGCACGACGCATGTTAAGAAAGTCAAACTTTTCTCAGATTCTGATTTGTGGACCCGGCGCACGTTAGCACTGTTCGACGCACGTTAGGCGTCGCGACGCTGAAGATCTTGGCGTCGCGACGCGGGAAATTACCAAAATGCCATTTTCGTCCAATTTTCACTGTTTTGGTCCATATCACCTCCAGAATGTCCTGAAACTTTATTTATCTACAAAATAACACAAAACACATCAAAATATTCACAAAACTCAAGAAACTATACAAAATATTAGGTTAAATGAGTGGGAAATAGTGATAGATTTACCACTCATCAGTTAGTAATAACTTAATTTAAGAAAATGATTTAATTGGCAATGTGAAATAAAAACTATGAAAAATAAGTAAGAATTATCAGTAGAGAAAATTAGCAAAGCGTCAGGAATCCCTCTTGTATCAAGTCCCTACAGTAGTTAATTCCTTTTATTACTCAATTGAGGGTTTCACTTCCCAAACCAACAATCAAAAGATATTTTAATTTAAAACAAATTAAATTTTAAGGTAATCGATGAATTACTTTCTCTATGTTAACAACACACTATGTTATCAATATGACCAATTTGACGTCGACAATATACCCATAGACAATACTGCAGCGAAAGATTAACTCATAAAATAACAATACCAGTTACAAATAGGTTCCCCAATCACACATAGAAAAAACATGACTATTCCTATATGAAAATTAGTAAAACACAATCTCTGGATTATAAATTAGAAGATAATAGAGAATAACAAAACATCATTATATTAAACGTTGAAGATCATTCAGGAATCAAAAACATGAATATAAAAAATTAAATACAAGAGTTCATCTGAAGCTTTGCCTAGGAGATTAGTTCTCCATAGAAAACAAAAACATAGCCTGAAGGGATCGGAGAGACATCCTGTCTGGCCTTAAGCTTCCTCTGTTTTCTCCCTTAATTATGTGTTTTCAACTCTTGGTTGTGTATTTTCTTCTCTTTCTAGGGTTTTGGACGAGATTAGGTATATATAGGGAAGTCTCGGAGTCCTTATACATGTAAAACATGACTAAACTAAGTTTCTGGACATCTGTCGGGGCGTCGCGACACCGGAAAGTGGCATCGTGGCTCCGAACTCTTGGGAAAAGTGTATGAAACAAAGCCGATGGCGCATCGCGACGCGTGGTAATTTTTTGGAATGTTGTTTCTGCTTTTTTGCTCTTCCTGTGTGCTTCTGATACGTCCGTAAGGTCTCAAAACACGTACAATTACTCCAAGATCCATGTTCTATTGCTTCCTAATAACAAAACATAAAATAAACTATAAATAAGATTAAATACTCAATAATAAAGCTGAATTAGTGATGTTGTACATTTTCATGCACTTATCAACACCACTCGGACATCCTCGAAGAAGAATGAGAAGACAGTTTCGTCAACACCACTCGGACTTCTGTGTTATTCTCGTTACCAAAAAATTGAAGTGTGAGCTTCACTCATAATTTTTAATCTCTAAACTCTTTAGGAAAAATTGTCACGCTATTATTTTCTTTCTTTCAACACTTAAGAGAAGAAGAATGAGAAAGTGGCTAGGGTTTGAAAAATATGATCTTTTTATTTTATAAAGTAAAATAAGTTTTGCTTTTATATGTTAGGGTTTAGGTTAACATAATTATAATTGAAATTACCATTATATCCCTAAATCCCTGGGTATTTTTCCAAGTCAAATTTTATAACAATAAGATTCATGGTTAAATGTCTTCATAATGAAGACATTAAACCTCCATCATAATACATATTTTGTAACTCATTTGAAATAATGTGTATTAATATCAAATATTAATATAATTTTAAACTAAATAATTATTAAATTATCAAATAATTTAATATTTATAAAATATAAATATAAATATTTATTATTATCTCATAATCATTAAATAATGAAAATATTATATTAAACTTATTTAATATAGTTTTCAAGTGTGATTTTAATTATTAATCACATTAATATTTTTAACATAATCTATTATTATTCATATGAGTTCATAATTGGACTATCCAATAATGATATGATTTGCTATAGTATATCGAGCTAACATGGGGACTAAATGAACCTGCAGCTCCGAGCTGTAATAATCCAAAATATTAATTAAAACTCTTTAATTAAATATTCTGAATTATTAATTTTAGGCTATTCTACTAAAAAGATAAAACTGCACTATCGTTACTGCATATATATTTGATACCAAAACTCATCGGTGTCCACCGATATAATCATTGCATACAGATTGACCCTCCACAAGTATCTCATAATTAGAGCCGGATCACAATGTCCATTATACCACTCTAATTATTTTGTGTCATAAGTACCATTGATTCTCTAATGAACGATTTATTCATAACTATTATGAATATTAATTTTTCTATTCGCAATAGAAAGACTTGAGCGCTCTAACCGTTCAAATATTGAATCAACCCTTAAGAAAGATACTCATTTACTTCTTGCAAGAAGAAGTGGATTCTATATCTATGTAAAACGTCCACCGCCACACACCAAACTATGTCCTCAAAGTATGAAGCTATTGGTAATGATTTCTTCACTAACCTCATATTTATAAATCAAATGACATAGTCTGCCCTACAGGAGTTCGTAGTACACTCAAGATTCAGATCAACCCATATATGATAATTTATTATACTAATATTAATTTCTTTGTTTAACATATATTAAAAGAAATTCATTTCTGTCTTGGTCCAGTCCTATATGATTGCATCATATAAGGTGCCTTCATTCTCATGTCACCACATGAACGAACCCAGATCAAAATCGTCATATAATATGGAATGGATCGCAGCTGTAAATAAACCACAAAAAAATGTCAGTCTTTATCTGCTCTCTATGGATTATTTAGGATTACTAATTTCAGACTTAAATCCTCTTATGTATAACACTTATACTCTAAGTCTGAGAGTATATTTAATATCCAATGGGTATACATGAAAATTTATAATCTGTAATTTTAAAATCAATAATTTAATAAATGAATAATTGCATCGTTTATTACTTAAAATAAAATCACGTTTACATATTACATTATGTTTTAAGGCATATATCACAACGATCTCCTACTTGCACTAGGGCAAATGAGATATGTCGCACAATCCTACACCTTCTAGGTGACCTTTACACACTTTACCCGTCAAGGTCTTTGTAAACGGATCAGCCAGATTCTCTGTAGAAGCTATCTGCAATATCTCCCTAATAGATGATATTTTCTCTCTATATGCTTCCATCTATTGTGGCTTCTTGGTTCTTTGGAATTTATCATTGCACCACTATTATCTTAATAAAGCGTGTGGTTTATCCATATATGGAATAATTTCCAGATCTCCCAAGAATTTCCAGAGCTAGACTGCTTCATTAGTTGTTTCGCAAACTACTACATATTCAGCCTCCATGGTGGAGTCTGCAATGCAAGATTTCATTATACACCTTCATACTATGACTCAACCACCCTTCAAGGGTGGCATGTAGTAGAATTGTAAGGACATATTAAATAAGAAAAAACCAATGAATTTTGGTATTAGTTTTATCAAATGATTGTAAGAGTTAAAGTGTCTATTTAAGCTCAATTTTAATATGTCAAGGACAACACTATGCTAAAATGTCTTGATAGAGAAGCTCTTCAAAGATAACATGTAATAGAACTACGAGGACATATCAAATAAAAAAAACACCAAAATAAATTTTGGTATTAGTTTTTATCTAAGACATAGTATTTTTTTTAAGCTCAACTAAAACTACCAGAAGTGTACTCAAATTCATGATAAATATATGATTTTAGCGTGTATACAGTCATCTCACGTAATGAAAGCAAACAATTTCTTTAATACATTAACTTATTAGGTTCCTTTCAAGTATAGTTTACACTAACTTTTGTTAGTTTTTAATGAATTTTAATATTTATTATAATATTTTAAGAAGTTACAAGAAGTTAATTATTGGAGAAGTTAAAAAATCTTATAATTATGATTGTCTAAGTTACAAAATTTCATCATTAAAATTGGTGTTATTGTATTTTAATTTAATTAAAAAAAATCATAACTCCACTCTTCAATTTTGTGTTATTTGGATATTAATGGACAGAATTCTAACAACATAAATCCTACCGTTAGAAATATGTAAGAAAAATAAGTACTGCATCTCCCCATACTTAGCGATACTGTGTCTTTGAACTATATCATGGGCGTGGTTTCAGTTAATGTCGTGGCTTTTATTTCTATCCTCTTGGTCCTGCAACCTTTAATAGCCACCAGTAATTTCTTGTCTTCTCTAAGTCCTCTTATGGCGCCTGCCTTTGATAATGTGTGTGATAAAGTGAACTGTGGAAAGAGAAAGTGCAAGGCTTCTGCAAACAACACTTTCTTTTATGAATGTGAATGTGATCTTGGCTGGAAACAGGATTTTATGGATCAAAATGATCATCTCAAATGTCTCCCTTGCGTAGTACCCAATTATGCTAATTTGTAAGAAAATTCAATATGGATGATGATCCCGAACAAATATTTTTGGGTATGAGTATACCAATCGTTTTTGTGCAAAATCGATTGAGACAAATTATTTTCTGGGCTAGTTTTATCCTCGGACGGCGGGGCTGACATACTGCTAGCACAAATTTTGGGCAGAGCCGTGAAATGTCTTAAAGAGAGCGACCTAACCCGCGACTCAAGCCAACTTCAATTTTATGTTCCTGGTGAACGGTAATATTTTTCTTATTTGTGCAAATTATTCTAACAACTTTAGATAGCTTAAAATCTTTGGCACATGTTGCAAAGTTAAATACTGTACGGGCCAAATTTGGTCCAGGGGAAATTCCGTCCTTTTGCTTCAGGCCCAATACTGAACACACCACAGACTCGAAAAACTTGTTGTGATATTTTATATCGTACCGCAAGTGTACGGTGTCAAGTTTTAGTATAAATCGGTGAAAGAGTGTCGAACCCACAGGGATTGCGTTAACTCGCACTAAGTACTACAATTGATAATCCTAACTCTATTTAGAAAATAAATAATAAAGATTTTAATGAATAAATAAAATATAAAAACAATAAAATAGGATGAACTAATACGATAGAGACTCTGGATCCTGATTTCACCTAGCTGTCGCCTATGTATTTGTTATGCCAATTAATCTTTGTTCAGTTATATTATTTATAAGTCAAGATTCCGCAAATATCCACTCTCTCTTTCGAGCATCAGTGAAAATATCATCAACCACAGACTTCGATATCTCTATAAAAATCCAATAGTTGACAACTCATTACGCTTTGTGATTCTATGTTAACGACTTCAAAGGATTACAGATTCTCTCGAACTCTATAAAATCCTAGGCTATATTCTCTAGATCTATTAAAAATCCCCTCTCTCGAGTGATAGATTCTAAACATTCATCATCTTCAATTGTGGCCATAAATTCAAAAGAATATAAATAAATTAATAAAACTTCATAACAAAATTGATAAACACAATACAAGGTTCAGCATCAATTACATCATTCTCCAGAATTAAGGAGTTTAGTTCATGACAATTGATAAAAACAATAATAAACAGGCCATGAATCTAATGGAAATCATTAGAGTTCTAAGAAAGAAACAAGAAGATAAAACCCGAATTGAATCTCTTTCTCCTCGGATGTCACAGCCTTTGTCTCCTCTTGTCGCTCTTCAATCCTCTCCTTGGATATCTAAAAATATTTGTTTCTGTATTTTGTGCAGTGTATTAGCCTCCCCCTGAGTGTTGGATGTAGTGTTATATTTATAGTTGAGGCTGAGAGTCTTTGGGTATCATTAGGGATCTTAAAAACCCTAAAAATTGAATCCTGGATCGTGTCCCGCAGCACGTGACCTGTTAAATTGAGTGGAGCCACGGCGCCAAATTGTTGGGAAATTGTATGGGTGAGGAGGCGCCATGGCGCCATAAGTGAGTGTGTTATGGCGCCTAGGCGCCATTTGCTTTGTATTGTTGGCGCCTTGGCGCCTCTCAATTGACAATAATGGGCGCCATGGCGCCCATTCCTCTGGAATTTGTATGGGAATGTGGCGTTGTGGCGCCAGTCTTCATATAATTCAATGGCGCCTTGGCGCCTTATGTTCTGGAAATTGTATGTAACTTTGGCGCCTTGGCGCCTAATGATCCTGTGCTCATCCTGTGTTCCCGAAAATTCCCAAAACACGTGCAATTATTCCCAGATCCATGTATTAATGATCCTACAAATAAAACACAAAATAAACTATAAATGACATTTAAATATCTCGAAATATAACAAAACAATAAGCTAAAAATGCCGTAATAAGTGGGTATAAACCACACTTATCAAATACCCTCAAACTTAAGGTTTTGCTAGTCCCGAGCAAAAGATAAAAATAAAAACTGAATTCAAATAAATAATTAAAAATAACTAAATTAACTAAGCCACTTTCGTAGGGATCACGATTGCATTTAGCATATGCAACAAGCCTTTAAACCCCTAGGCAGCCCTAGTGGACGAGTTATAGTCTCGTAAGGGCTTACAGCGATGACACCCACAAACGTCATTCACACACAATCATGCAAAAATATAAAAATAACAAAACATAGTCCCGATAGTTACACATAAATATATCCTCAAAGAAAGCTTATAAATGAAATTAGAGAATCTTCAAAATACTCAATGCGACTCAAATCCAAATTCTTGAATAAATTATCTAGGCTAGACTCACGGTGTGTGTGTGTAAAGGTTCATTCACAGCTTGAGTCCTAAGTAGGCCAACTCAATGATTTCGTTTAAAAATTAGAATCGATGGGTCAAACCAATTTAGATATCTCAATTATGCTCGATATGTCACACCCGTCCCCTTAGGTAGGGTAGGGGTGAGACGAAAACTAGAAACTGGCAGAGTTTCCCCTGTAATATGGACTAATCCTCCAAATACAAGGAAAAATCTAAACTGAAAATTTCATCATAACATAGGATCTCCATGATCCAACTCAAAGGAATATCCATAAAGAAAATACAATATCCTCAGTATCAAATAAAGGCTCAAATGCCTAACCAAATAACAAATTCTTTCAAGAAAAATATAACAAGGACACTCAATTGTTGGCACAACCTTTCTCTATTGGCAGAAAACGATGACGAAACAGCAGATGGAAATGATGACCTACTAATCTGCTAAACCTGAAATGTTAAAGAAAGGGGTAAGCTCACGCTTAGTGCAATGGATCACAGCTTAGTGCCGTGGATAAACAAGTAACAAGGTGGATCGAATAAGTATTTCATACTATAAATAAGTACATAAAGCTGTAAATCAATAAATTCAACATTTACTTGAAATCATAAATCTCATTTCTCATAAAACTCATACTGCTCAAGAATACTCTGAATAATAAAGCTGTTTATTCATCTATATGCACACTCTCGTGACAATACGGCAAAGCTGGCAACATGGGGCATCCCCACGGCAATAACTGGCATCCGGAGCAAAAACTGGCAACATGAGACCTCATCTCACGACAAATAATCTGGCACATATATGTACACGGGGTGTATCCTAACATAAAAATCATTTCCAAAATCCATGCTCATATATCTCAAATCATGCAAGTTTCTCATATATCACAAACACATGATTTCAACATAATCAATATTCGATCCATACTTCGTAGCAAAATATATAAACTTTCTAAAAACAAACTCATTTAATGCATTACCTTAAAATTCATTTAAGAAAACATACATACTATATACTTTTGAAAACATCAATGTTACAGGCTTATCCACGCACCTGGTGAGCTGACTACAGATAAAGGAACTAAGCAGCAGGACCGTCCCCGCTTACGGTATCACAATCACCTAAAAGACAAAAGAATTTACTATAAGGAATATAATCCTAACTAGAATAGATGAAAGAATATGCAAAAAACGTGATTCGGTTGCTCCCGCAAACTTAACGAAAATTAAGATTTGGAGGTCCGTTACTACTCGGAATGGTCTGAAAATCATTGAGGAGACTCGGGAAGTCGGCACAAACATTCTGTCCGGCGTGTGGTAGCCACGCGCCGTTCGCCCAGGCCGCGCGTGGGCCTCACGCGCCGCCACATAAGGCGCGCCGGTTGGATCAAGAAAATTTTGACGGCCGAGCGTTCCTCTCCTCATCCCGGTTCTAATGCCGCTGACGGTTCGTCGATCGGAGTTCCGGATCAACGGGAAATCGAGAAAAACCATAAAAAAATTTCTTACCGAGATCTCTACAAAAATTGAGAGTTTCCCGAGATGAAACCACCACCAAAATAATCCTCTCGATGAGATCTACGCTTTTCCTTAAAGACTCGGTCCGGTTTGACTTCGGATCGGGACCAAAACCTCTCTTTCCTCTCTTTTCCTCTTTCTTTTCTCTCTCACGTCTGCTTCTTTCTTTCTTCTCTTTTGTGGCTGCTGTGGTGAATTTAGGGTTGTGTGTGTGTGTATATATACTAACATGGCAAATTTCATTTGCCACCCTAAACTTGTCCCTAACAACATTTTAATTCCAACTTCCACAAATTTAATAATTTAGTCCTTAAATTCCACTCACCAAAAATAATAAAAAAAAAAAAGGGTAAAAATAATTTGGGGTGTTACACGATAATTGCTTTATTTCGTGCTCAGTATGGTATGATTTTTCTTTTCTGTTCTTGTCTCTTTTTCTTTTCTCATTTTTGCACTCATTTTTTTTTTACTCATCTACCCTTTAAGGTAGCATTTCTCCTCATGGTGGTCCTAATACTCACCCATGGGTAGCTTCACGCTTATCGGTTATAGGTGGTTTATTTTCTTTGTTTAGAGACATTTTTCTTTTTAGTTATACCATACTTCATAACACTAGCAAATCAAGATAGATATCTAAGCAAACGGTCATTCATCGACATGCAATTTCTTCAACTAGTCACCTTGTCAACTACTTAAGTTTTACTGCTAAAAACCTGTTTTTAAGTGCTTACGAGTCTAACATAGATCAGTTATTCAAGACATCAGATAAAAGTAAATCGGGCACTTATCGTTTCTAAAATTTCACTCATAAACAAACAATATCATCACATGATTTATGCTTTACTATCAAAGACTAAAACAATTTTTTTTTCAATAAATTTAAACAACTAAATAGCAAGTAAACAACATACACACACCCCCAAATTTAAAATTTGCATTGTCCTCAATGTAAGATAAATATCAAGAGCAAGAGTGAGGAACAACACTACCGTGCATGGAGTTGATCAGACTTTTGCTGGTTAGAATTTGGTTGCGCAGGCGTTGTGTGTCTCGTGTTACCTGCATAAATAACATGCAAATTAATAAATAGCACAGAATAAAATAAAAATTAAAAATAAGAATAAATAAATGTAATTAAATGCAAGGGTTGCCTCCTCGCTAGCGCTAAGTTTAACGTCTTCAGCCAGACGCAACCACCCAAATGGTTATGGTGGCTTAAACGTAGTGAACCGGGTAATCTCATCTGCTTTCTTCTTTGGTATCCACCGGTTCTTATGACATGAAAAAGATAACTTGGCAGGCTGTGGTAATTTATCCATAGATGGTCCCCCATGATATGTAGATTGTCCCCCAGTTGGAAATTCTGGACTGCATATTCGGCAAAATTGGCTCGGTCTCATTTTTAACCTTCCAGAGATCATCTCCAAGTGAGCACTGACTTTTCTTTTTCTCTTTTTGCGGCGCTTTGGGATTGGTTTCAGGTTTAGCTGTAGAGAATCTTCCTTTATGAATGGCTGCACTATGCTCGTAGGTTGCTGAAATATTGATTTACCCTGTCTGGTTTCAACTTCATTCCCTACTATATCTATCATGTGACATTTTGCACCATCTTGAGGACTCGGCATGGCTCTGAAAGCACTGAATATGACTTCTTTATATTTACTGCCTAAATCATGAGAGGTGTCTTTATTCTCTTTTCCGCTCATAAGGGTTATAACTTGACTTTGCTCTTTGGGGTTGACTTCAGTATTACTATGAAACACATATTCCTGTTGATTTTCCATGGAAGAAACAAGCAGCCCAATTTGCGCTTCTAAAGATTTCATATTTGCCTATATATTGCCCATTCGTGTTTCGATGTTATCCAGCTTTGACTCATTCTTCTCAAACCTCTCTGAAGCTGTAGCTACAAACGTGCTCATGAGGTCTTATAATGAAGGTTTTTGCTCAGCTCTTGGATATATAGAGGCCCAGAGATTCACAAGCCCAGGCCCAGTGAAATGCTTCGTGCCCAAACCATAATCAGGGCTCACCCCACGCCAGTCCACATAACGCACAGGCTCATAAACACCATTCATAACCCATCTGTTCTAGCCTACAACGGGCAAAACGTAGTAATTGCACCTCATGAAGTCGACCGTTATCATGACCCAACGGACAAGCAATCAAATGGCAATAAAGACACACGTTACTGGGGCATGTATATATGGGAAATGAGGCTCCATGAGGAGGGGACATTCAACTTCTAGCTCTCATACTCATGACTTTAGAACACTCACGCCACGGCAGTCTACGGGAATCAAGGTAACATCTGACCTTGCTCCTCCTCTTACGACTTAATGCATCTCATTACCATCACTGACTTGGGCGTCGGAGTGCCTACGGCATCCACCACACCGGTGGGTAGAACTTCTCTGCTCATCCTACTCTCATTTGTTTTGCAGGATCGCCAGTGTCCCCTTCACGAAATCTCAATTGTAGGCCTCGGGCGTAAACCAGCGTCTACAATTTGGCGCCCACCGTGGGGCCCTAGCGATTCATAGCACGCAAAGATCTCTCCATCTACGATCCTTCCAAACACCCCTACTCGTATGGCGCCACGCAGCGAGCAAAAACCAAGTCTCATGATCACTTAATTAGCCATTCTCCAAGGACAATTTCATACATTAGGATTGTCATCCGGCCCATTTGTTCCGTTCTCAATGAGAACTCCATTTGCTCCAATCAACATATATGGACCATCATTTGAACCATTCTACACACTTCCACCAGTCGACATGAGAATATCTTCATAATCCCCAGCATAAACAATCAACCAAGAAATATTCTCTATAATTGACATCTATTCGAGACTGCTTGGGGTGGTTATCATCTACTCTAGATGGCATAGATAGAATGTCATTACATTCAGACTATGTAAGAGGATTGACATCTCCTCCAGATGTCATGAAAGGTTACACGAAAGGAGTGTCATCAATTCTAGATTCCATTCGACCATAGTCTCATGGACCTACATCAAGAGCAAGGCGTTTCCCTTCAATGGAACTGAATTTCCTACCATTCACCTCACGTGATGAAGCGATGTGTTAGACATGAGGAGGATGTCTCAGTCGACGGTACCCGAATAGAGACTTGGCGTGGACATCTTGGTCAACACTACCAGGTATGTCTTGTACCTTTTAATAATGTCACAATCGACATTAGAAAGTCATATGACTTATAATAGGTGTCATAGTTTGGGACTTGTTATGAATATCCCAGTCGATACTACACTGATAGCTTGATGATTATGGGTGTCCCAATCGACACTACAATTTACGACTAGGCAGCTACTACAATTAGGCACGGTCGACATTTACAATATCTAACGTATGACTAGTTAGAGATGTCCCACTCGACATCAGTATGTTGTTGAGGATGTCCCAATTGACATTATTATCTATATTGTTTGTCACTTACTTGAGATTCCATTCGACACTCCACATGTGAGGCTTGTCACTTGTAAAAGATCTCATTTGACATGAGATGGAAGAAGTCCTAACTAGATGGTTGAGGTTTCATCCCACACGACAAGGAAAAACTACTACCTAAAGTTAGAAACACCATTCGACACTACAATAATGTAGTCTCGGCTCGAGAAGGATGCTCTAGATGAAGATACAACAAATTGGCATTCCACCCGGCACTACGAGGATTTAGTCTCGGCTCAAGGAAGATCCTTCCAAGGAAGACACATCATGAGGATACTATCCCACTTGACAGTGTAAGGATGTAGACTCGACTCAATAAGGGCGCTCCAAGTTAATACTTGTGAAGATCCATTGTGAGGTGAGTGTCTCACTTGACATTGTGAGACAGTAGACTCATTTTAAAAGAGAACACTCCACTTGAAGAAAGCTAATAACCGCGAAAAGCAACAACAAGACAAAACCGGCCCAAAAGGCCCAAAACCTAGGAGACAACGACTCCCCAAAAGCACGACAGAAATGGACCTGACACCAACTGGAAAACAGACAAAAGATAGCCCGCAGATCATAAGCAAGAAGACACCCGAGTCACGTGCAATTATCCAAAAACAAAGTGAGTCCCACATCGCCCAAAGAAAAACAAAACACAAAAGCCTCTAAATAACCTTAATCCCACATCGCCCATTGCAGAACCCAAGCATATTTGAATGACCTTTTGTCCATCTTAGTAGTTTCCTTCTCGAACCTCTCGATCACACGCTTGTCAATGCCACCAAGCTTGTAGACCAAGTGTCCAGTAGTTGTGAACTTCCCAGAGTCGACATGGTCAATGACGACGATGTTGATGTGAGACTTCTCCTTACCCATTACGCAGATACAGTGCAAAAACCTTAAAATGAATTTCGCCAAAAAGATTCCATCTCGCCGAATTACAGGAAACCGAGAGGGGGTACGGCAGAGAAAGCCATTCGACGAAAGGGATCTCGCAAGCGAAGTGGGGCTAACTACCCCCTGCTGAGAAAATTGTATTAAGTAAAAAGCCTAGTGCAAGTAAAGCTACACTGCATGCAAAAAGTTAATGGCCCCAATGGACCTACTGCCAAATTAACTAGTCCACTCGACAAAGCTCCACCCACAATTCTCGGTTGCGTGGGATCCAATAGGAGTTTTGCCAATATAATACACGTGAAAGGCAACCCCACGTGCATGAAGAGAATGAGCCAATGCACATGGGTATTCACGAATATGGATATCTATCATGAATGGTATCTCCACGAAACATATGTATTACTGAAATCTAGCCCGGCCAACGCAGTGAGCATGTGTGGTAGAAGTGTAGTCTCAACTCATCGTGTGGTGAAAGAGATTTATTCAGCCGTTCGAAATCGTTTGAGTGTTCCGAGTACTCACAACAATTTTCCGGCTTTGATCAAGCACACATGGGGTCTGATTTGATTTTGTTCCCATGAAGTTCAGAGATTGTTCTGGTTTGCCCATTTCGTCCGACTACGATAGTCTTGATACTCAAACTTAAGTTTTTGCTCTATTAGGGACTTTTATTCGAATGGCTAGGGGGCATCTCTCAAAAGGTTTAAACTTTTTTTCTTTGCTCGTAGCCTGGCCTGGCTTGTTACACACACATGAGAAGTCTCAATGTCTTCTTTCATCATATGATACTCAATTTTGGGACAACCTTCTTCTTCAATTTCCTTACCGACAGTCCACGATGATGACGAAGACAGTAAAACAATAGAGCCTCGCCGATTCTCACAGTCGTTTCCGGTAATATTGTCGTCATTACCTAAAAAATCTTCCCGCACATTGGAGGTCAATTCCATCATAAGTTCCGGGTGTTTGAGTTTAAGATGCTCAAACTCAGATGCATGAAAAAGCTTTGTTCAACCTTTGGCTCTACAACCATACTTGCAGCCATATTTTTCAATCCTAATTTTTCAGATAAAGGGATCCAGAGCATCAACAACAAAGGCATCAATTTTATCCTTAAACAGTCATTATTTCCAAAAGATCTCGACTCCTCAATTATTTTTTGCCAACGAGAGACATGTTTGCTTTCCCACTCAGCTCCTTCATACGATAGTAATGCTAGTGTACGCTGGTCAGATGATGGGCATAATATAGTGAGAATGATACAGTTGAATATTTTATTTTTAGGACGATAGAGCACCAAACTCGAAACCCCGAGTTCATGTTGTCAAGCCAGCTGGATAGGTAAGTGGGAACAACTGCTACAAAGCGCATTAACACTCTATCAGGGTCCAATCTCCAGGCCCAGTCATGATTAATCTGACAAGTCAAAAGCATGTTTTATTGATGATGCCTCCACCAGTTGATTACAGCTCTTCGAAGTTATGGTATTTTGGGCCTTTACACTTGCTATTTCGGATGACTCTCTCTCTCATGCCCATGCATGGCCACCGACTACTCGAAAGACATGATCCTTAAACCACAGAAGGAGCAAGCTAACCACCCAGATGTCACCTTGAGAAACCCATTCATGAAGAAAGAGACGAATCATGTATGGTCCAGCCAACGTGAATGTCCTCCAACCAACATGCATGCGCCCAGCCGACGTGCATGAATCCAGTGAAGAGAATATCTCCCAGCCGACGAACGTGAATCCAGAAACATGCATGGTTCCAACCGACGTGCATGCAGCTAACGTGAATGTCCTCCAACCAACATGCATCCCTCCAGCCGACATACGTGCAACCAGTAACATGAATGTCCTCCAGCCAATGTACGAGAATCTAGTAACATGAATGTCCTCCAAGCGACATGCGCGAATCCAGTAAATACATCTAAGCATATGGCATACTTCTTTGAATGCAAGTGTATGGAATTTACGTAGCTTTTTGGGCCTCTTTCATGGCCCAATTATTGCCAACAATACATGGACTTTGATCCTACAATGCACTTAGGTTGCTTCGATGAGTGTAGAAGTAACAGCAAGGTGTCGCATTATTAGGTCTCCTAGACTCCTTTTGACTTTCATCAAGTCCAGTAGAATGAAGTCAATTATTAACCTTCATCAGGTTTAAAGTGGGGACTGGTTTAAAGGCTTTGCAAAATCCAGTAGACTTGGAGCGATTTGGAAGATAAAAGAATAGTCTTCCTCAAATATTAATAAGACCATTTATCCCAACCGACATGATCGCCATATGAAAGCTCAAGATCTGGACATTCAAAAAGTCTAGGCGACATGGAAACTCCTCAGGTTCCTCTTCAGGACCAATAGGCTGGAGATCATCCTGGACTTCATCAGGTCCAATCGACGGGGAACACTCCCCAATTGGCTTGTGATGGAGCCAAGTGTTAGTTCTTTGACCTTCTTCTGGTCCAGTAGACATGTAGGCTCGGTTTGGACCCTCTTTGATACCAAACGAGTGAGTGTCTTCCTGGTTTCATCAAATCCAGTCTACCAGGGACATCCCCCATGGACTCACGTCGAGACAAGGTGTAGACATGGACTACACATGCCGTATGACTTATATCTTCATGGCCTCATCAAGTCCAGTCGACCGGGGACATCCCCCATAGTCTCATATAGAGTCAACTTGTAGACATGGAATGCACATGTCGTATGACTAATATCCTGACCTTCATCTGGTCCAATCGATTGGGTACTTCCCCAATGGCTCTAGTAGAGTCAAGTTCATTATCCCAACCATCATCTAGCTCGGACGACTGGGTACTTCCCCAATGGCTTTGGTAGAGTCAAGTTCATTATCTCGACCACCATCTGGTTCGGTCGACAGGGAACTTCCCCAATGGCTCTTGTAGAGTCAAGTTGATAACTTGACATTCGTTTGGTTCAATCAATAGGCAGCATCAACGCTCGAGTACACCTACATAATATGTCCTCGGCCAAGGCGACACACGCGTCAAGTACTCTCCAAGCCAAGGACTCATTGACTTAGAGAGTAGGGGACAAACAAATACGTGGAGACAACTCAATTTAACTTGACTAAAATGCACATGTGCTAATATTTCTTAAAGTTCACAGTTAGTCAAGGACTTGTATGAAACAAATTTGAATGTGAAAGGACTTGAGTGAAGTATTTAGAAACTTCTGGCCTGTTAATTTCTTTCTACTAACAACAAGGACTCAAGTAAAAGTACCATGTTCTTTATAAAAGGATGCAAGGTTTACGAGTAGGAATGACACTAAATAATTGAAACAAAGAAGCCATGGTTGCAGTAGAAATTCTTCACATGAATGCTGGAGATGGAGAAACTAGCTATGCCAATAACTCCCTCCTGCAGGTTTCTTTAATTATTTCACTAATTTATACTTTCTTTTGCTCAGGTTTCTTTAATTATTTCACTCATTTATACATTCTTTTGGTAATACACTGTATTAAAATGATTACTTGTCTTATACCATTTGTAAATTCTAATATCAATTTAATCATCAGAAAACAGTGATCATGAAGGCGAGGCTATTCCTGAAGGAAACTATCAAAAATATGTTGAGCACAAGTACTTTTCCAAGCTGCTGTATCAAAATTGCGGACTTAGGCTGCTCTTCAGGACCCAATACTTTCTTGGTCATATCAGAAATCATTGACACTATTCATGGAATTACGTGCCACCAAGAAGTCAGCAGAAAATCACCAGATCAGTTTCAAGCGTTTCTTAATGATCTTCCAGGAAATGATTTCAATACCTTATTCAAATCTTTTCATGCTTTCTATGATCAGAAGAGGCTCAAAGCTGCTGCAGACCAAAATGTGAACCCTTATGAATCTTGTTTCATATCAGGAGTCCCTGGTTCCTTCTACCACAGGCTCTTCCCAAGCGGGACTATTCATTTTATACATTCTTCTTACAGTCTCCACTGGCTCTCTAAGGTTAATTAAATTGCTAAAAATTATGTATAACCTTATTATTTTTTTTCAATCTCGAGTTTAATGAGACTGAATTTATAATCTGCACGAGACCTCTACCTCCTCGCTAACATCGCGTGCATTAAATAACAACTATATATATCTAATAGTGCTGTGATTTAATGTGGATTAGGTTCCAGAAAATCTTTGCAATAATAAGAGGAATATATATGTGGCAAAGTCAAGCCCTCCTTGTGTCCATGAAGCTTACTTGGAGCAATTCCAGAGAGATTTTTCACTATTTCTCAGCTTACGGGATGAAGAATTATTAAGTGGAGGATGTATGTTTCTTATTCTCGTTGGTAGGAGTATCGCTGATCCTTCGAGCAAAGATTGCTGTTACCTCTGGGAGCTGCTAACAAAATCTCTTCTTCAGTTGGTCGATGAGGTAGTAACCCGTTACTCTTATTATTATTCGAACTCAAGTCACCACGGTGCGCTATGTTATGACTCGAGTTTATATTTTGAGCAATTATATTTGAACAAAAAAATGATAAAAAAAGATGACAAAAATTAATCTTAAAGTATATGTACTATGTATTAAAAAGTAATTTTAATAACATAGTACGTATACTTTGGTCACCTTTATATATATTTATGATTTTTCTTATTCTTTTTCCTGGTTTTATTAGGGGCTTGTTGAAGAAGCTGATGTGGATTCATTCAATATGCCTTATTATAATCCCTACGAGGAAGAAGTAAGAGAGATTGTACAAAAGCAAGGCTCCTTCAATCTTGACAAGTTAGAAATTTTTGAGGTCAATTGGGATCCCAGTGACGATGTTAGTGACAAAACATATGTGTTTAACAAGCACAGGAGTGGACAGAATGTTGCAAACTGTATTAGAGCTATTACAGAACCCATGCTTGCTGCTCATTTCGGAAACCACATAATCAATTCATTATTCGCAAAATATGCCGAGCATGTGGCTCAGCATCTAGCTGTGGAGAAAACCAAGTACGTCAATTTAGTTATCTCCATGACCAAGAAGTAAACTATCTCTGATTTATTGGAATAAAGATTGTTATTATAATTCCATCTCTTGTGATGAGGGATGAAAAATAAATAAAAGTAGCCTTATTAATCAGTTTATAAAAAAAGTCTTGACCCTCTCTCTTAAAATTTCTCTCACTCCGTCTCTTGCAGCCAGTGCTCCAGGCGACTTTCGCCCACCATATTTGTCTCTAGGCGGCTTTAGGTGGCGTCCCGATCTAGCGCCACTTAATTACCCGGCGCTTATGGGCACCGATTAAGTCAAAATCGTAAGGAAAATGTGACATCAAGGCCCGCATTTTTCAACACTGATACATCAAGGCTCGATTTCCCAACACTGATTTTATATTATTATTATTATTTTAATTTTGTTAAATCACATAATGCAAAAAACAAGAAAACTAAAAAACCAGAGTCATTTAGTATTTGATTATAGAACGCCGACCACTTTTCCACATGCAATTTCCTGCCATCAAGGCTTTAGTAATGGCTTCTAAAATCATCTTTTTTAAAATATTGGAAATTCTGTCGTCAAATTATTTGATTCATACTTAAATAGAGCATGTAAAATTTCTTACTGTCCCAAATATTATAAAAAATATACTCTCAAATTCAGGACCTGATAATCATATCATAAACCATTTGCCATCAAATTACTTGGCAGCTTCTTAAAACCATCTTTAACAATGGCTATCTAACAAATAATTGTTGAAAAAATATGAATATTTGCTTAAAAGCAGTAATTGAACAAAAGAAATAATTATAGCGAAATGAAATTTAAATACAACTAGTAGCCGTAGACAACGGTACATATTGTGCAGCACAGTCTCCTTAAAATAGTTTTGCCTCTGTTGTGATATTTTGTATCGTACCACAAGTGTACGGTGTCAAGTTTTAATATAAATGAGTTTAGAGTGTTGAACCCACAAGGATTGCGTTAACTCGCACTAAGTACTACAATTGATAATCATAACTTTATTTAGAAGATAATTAGTAAAGATTTTAATTAATAAATAAATATAAAAACAATTTGATAGGAGGAACTAATATGATAGAGATTCTGGATCCTGATTTCACCTAGCTGTCACCCATATATTTGTCATGCCAATTAATCATTGTTCAGTTATATTATTTATAAATCAAGACTCCGAAAATATCCACTCCATCTCTCGAGTGCCGAGTGAAAATATCATCAACTACAGACTTCAATATCTCTATAAAAATCCAATAGTTAACAATTCATTACGCTTTGTGATTCTATATTGACGACTTCAAAGGAATTACAGATTCTCTCGAACTCTATAAAATCCTAGGTTATATTCTCTAGATCCATTCAAAATCCCCTCTCTCGAGTGATACATTCTAAACATATATCATTATATTTGTGGCCAGCAAACACAAGGCATTAAACTCAAGAAAATACAAATAAACTGAATAAAACTTCATAACAAAATTGACAAACAATACAGTGTTCAAGCATCAGTTACATCATTCTCTAGAATTAAGGAGTTTAGTTCATGACAATAGATAAAAACAATGAAAACAAAGTCATGAATCTAATGGAAATCATTAGAGTTCTAAGAAAGAAATAATAAGATAAAACCCGAATTGAATCTCTTCCTCTTCGGACGTCACCGCCTTCGTCTCCTCTTGTTGCTCTTCAATCATTCTCCTTGGATCTCTAAAAATATGTGTTTTGGTATTTTTGTGTTGTGTATTAGCCTCCTGGTTTGAGTTTTGGACGAACTAATCTATTTATAATAAAACCCTGGAGTCATTGGGTATCTTGAAAACCCTAAAATTAATGTTCTGGAATGTGTGTCAGTATGTCTTTCCTGCAGCCCTAATATTCTTTCTCTTCGCAGCGCCGCGGCGCTTGCATGTTGGCACTGAGGTGCTGCAGTCTCAGCATTATATATGGGTTCGTCTGGTGCCTCGGCGCGAATAGGTAGGCGCCACAGCGTCTTAGTCACGGTCTTCATCTGGCTGTAGCGTGAGTGGGTAGCGCCTCAGCGCCTAGTTACGATCTTCATCTGGCGCTGCGGCGTGAGTGATTGGCGCCACAGCGCCTTCGTCTCGGGTTTATGTATGGCGAGCTTGGCACCTCAGCGCAAGTGGGTAGGCGCTGCGGCGCTAGCTTTGACTTCTGGATGTACTTGTTTTTCTTCTCATTTACTTCATTCAGTGATTCAGTTGCATCCGTTTGGTCCCAAAACACGTGCAATTTTCCCAAGATTCATGTATTAAATGAATTTGTACCTGAACTTGATCAAACATAAAAAAAACAATTATGCTTGGAGCTCTCGGTTTTGCTGCAAAAAAAAAATGTGTGAGTGGTGTGTGATGCATTATTTTGTGTCTAAATATGAGTTTATAAAAATATTTAAGAAAACAATCCTACAAATTCCATAACCATTTGAGAATTAACTTCACAATTGATTTATGTATTGAATATCATATTCAATAAGAAGAACATGAAAAGTCACCAAAAAATAAAGGAAAAAATAGCAAACCCTAAGCTAACGTGAGCCTAGCTTGATTTGGTCTGCATTTTTATACGCAGGTCGTGCGGGCGCACATTATTTTAAGGCGGACCAACCCCAAATCAGGCTGTGATTTTCACCCCACTTGCAAGCATGCGTGTAGAGAGATCATCTAGTCATAAGTTCTTATCAACTCATAATCTCACATCTATATATAAGCTTTTATAAGCTTAGTTAAATTTTAGATGTGAGATTCCTTTAATTTCCTTTATTTTTCCTTCTCAATTGGTGCACTTTGTGAGACAAATTATCATTTATCTTAGCATCATTTTGAGAGTATCTATATACCATTTCGAAGTAGTCACATAGGAGAATACGAATAGCTCATTATCTCATTATTTCCATACGTGGGTTCCACTTAAAATTATGCCTCAAAATAGATAACAATACTATTACTTATAGCTTATTTCCAACAATCCCCCACATGAATGAAATTTGGCAGAAAAACGTAAAATAATATGTTTTGACAGTAAAATATTTTTCACATCAATGATCAAGTTCAACGGATCGAAACCTGCACAGGATAGGTAGAACTCAATCTTTGAACCTTCCCATATGACAATATATTTACTTTACTGACTGAACAGTAGACGTGATATCTTTGAACTATTCTGTCTTTAATGTAAACGAGATACACTGCACAATTGAGTTTTTCCTAACACAATTGAATTCCCACGATTATATTCGTTTTGGCCCAAAACATCTGTCTGTTTCTGCCAGACTTTTTGATAATTGAAAACCTTACAATTCCCTTTGAAGCGACCGCACTTCTCTCTCACATAAAGCGGCCTCACTTCTGAAATTACCTACAAGCAATAGCGACAAAAAATCTCTATACCCAATAGGGGTGAATTGGGTTACGGCTAAAATATGCGGAATTAAAACTTTTACCGATTTTAAGCTCTTTTACCAATTAAGCCTTAGGTTGATTTTCTCTATTTCGATATATCATCTATATGCAAGTTTCTAAGTAATAAGCATATAAATAAATTAAACTTGCATTAAGTAAATAATTAAGGGATAGATAAAACGACACCGAGATTTATAATAGTTCGGCCAACAATGCCTACGTCCACTCCCCCAAGCCGCGCTTGAAGCTTTTCACTAATAACTGAGTTTTGTCGTGGCTCACTCGCAACCAAGAGTTTTCCGCAAGGTGTACTCCAAACCTTTACACTTTGAGGCGCACCCACAACCTTTACAATTTACCCAAACGATGAGATTTCACAACCATAAGTGTTTTTGATAAAGAAATTGTAAAACACACTTGGGCTCTCACAATAATAAAGAAGATTGTGTGAGTTGGTTACCCAAGTGATCTAAGCTCACTACTAATGAATATGAAGGTGTAGTGTGTGAGCTTGATGAATGAGTGTATATGATTGAGAAGGTTTATAACGCTCTTGTTTTTGCCTTGGTAGAATGTGTATGAAGGTTTTCTAATTCTCTAACAAAGCAAAAATGAGTTGGGACTCAATTTATAGCAAATTAAAAATACTACCCCAACTTTGCTGTCTGAGATCGGTATGCCGGTCTCCAGACACCGGTATACCGGTCTGGTATTGTAACAGCTCTCAACGGCTATGTTACCGTTGAAAAACTATTTGTTACATCGATATGGTAACCGGTATGAGTACCGGTATGGTCCGTGCCGGTTCCAGTATGTGTGCACAGAGAAGAGCTTGACCGGTATGGTAATCAGTATGATGATCGGTTTAGGTCATGCCGGTTCCAGTAATGGAATTAGCCGTTAGGCTCACCGGTATGGGACCGGTATGGAACCCGATAAGGAGTGTGCTGGTTCCAGTAGGTGTGCATTCCTCATGTTCACCATTTTGGTGACCGGTATGGGACCGGTAAGGTCCATGTCGATTCCAGTGAGCATGAAAAACTCAGCATCTCACCGGTATTGACACCGGTAAGGGACCGGTATGCCGGTCTCTATACCAAAAATGCAAATATGAAGGTTGTAGGACATGGTACATAGGTGGGCGACGCTGTCCGGGCTCGCGGCCCATTCGGGAGTATAGAATAGCAAGTGGGAGACTAAACCAAAGAACAAATGGAGTCGCCACCCAGTGTGAACTGGGAAATGATTTAAGGCTGCACTCACCCCTCGCAAAGGAAGACCTCAAACCGTTGGGTTTAGAATGGTCTCTTACTTATGCCAATTATAATGAAAAGATTTATGCAATAATATAACCAAGTCTTATGCAACACATGCAAGATGATTTAATCAACACATGTTTGCATACCCATGAACATTAATAGAAATAATGGAAGCATATTACATTAAAAAGAGATATTTAAGCACATGATACAGAATGGAATATCTAAAGAGGCAAACATGCATGAAACATGAGGAAAGAATCTGTCCAGTATGTGCGCGTTCAAGTAGCGTTCGGAAACACGTTCGAACGGAGTGAGGCAGAATGCACGAGTTCGAGTATCGTTCGTAAATGCGTTCGAACGAGATTACGAAAACGGCATCTATAATGACATAAACACATACATGAACGTTTCCCAAGCAGTACGTGGAGTTGTATCCCAAGTATAGACCGCACTACCGTCCATTCGGATTCGGCTACGGAATTTATGTCTGGGTTTCCATCTGATATACCACGAGAGGCAACACTCAAGCATTAACACAACGCAATCATTAACCCAATGTTGACATACATGAAATATGATAATGCATATAACAATAAATGACCAAATAGACAAATATGCGAAATAACAGGGAAGATAAATAACATTAAATGAATGTGGAATGATAGAACAACCATAAATGCAAATTAAATACGAAATAGTAAAAAGATAAATAACACGAAATAAATACCGAATAATAAAATATGTGACCAAAGAATTTGGCCGTTTTCAATGTATGACTTCACATGCCGATTGGACGTATTTCACATCCAACCAAGCATGTCGTTTCCAGGACGACAAAATAAAATATAACAAAGGGTGCCCTCAGGTCTTACCATTTAAGTCGCTTCTCAGGAGTGCGATGAGACGTTGCCAGAAGGGTTAATGTTCCACTATTTTTTTCTGGTTCGTTGGTTCGCTGTTTTCTCTGTTTTCTTTGCTGTTTTGGTTATGTTTTCTGGACTGTTTAGGGTTGCGGTTTTCTTTGTTTGCTGCTTTTTTCAGGCTATTTTTTTGGACTGGTTTTGGGTGATTTTTGGGACTGTTTTTGTGATGTCTTTCAGGACTATTTGGGGGTGTTTTTTGTGTCAGATTTAGACTATTTTAGGAACTATTTTGGGAACTATTTTCACGTTAATGAAGGGCTTTGGTGGCTTAGAGGGGCTGTTATTTTTTGTTATTTGGGTCGGTTAGTTTTGCCGAGAGGGTGAGTGGTTCGTGTGAGAGAGAACCGAGTGTGAGTGGGCTTGTTTTGCTATTGGCTGAATTGGTGGAAAGAGGGGGTTGTTTTTGCCGTGTGAGACATGATTTTTTTAGTTTGTTAACGTGTCTCTTGGTGGGTCAGGCTGTGTGATTGTTCTCGGTTAGGGCTCTTTGTGTATTTTAAGGCTGACGGCTTTTGTGCTCGATTCTGTTTGTGTGTGGAGAGTGAGCCGTGAAATGACGTGTGTGTTGAGGGAAAAAATCTGTATTTCTGAGTGCCTATTCAGGTTTTATGTCGTTACGGTGTATGTGTTTGGGAGGAAGACGAGATGTGTGCGTTGAATGAGTTCAATGAGAGATGGAGGACATGTGTAAGGCAAAATTAGAGAGCCGGCCGTGAAGCTTTAGTGTTTGTCCCTATTGCCGAGAGTCATTAGGTTTTTTAGTGGGGTGAGGCTGAGTGTGGAGAGAAGATGACTTAGGGTTTTTTTTGGGTTAATTATGAGTTGTCGGTTTGGCTTAAGGGCTTGGTTTTGGTCGGCTTGCAGGGCAGTTAGTTGTTGCCGAGTGTTAGGTGGATGAGCAGTTTCTTTACTGGTCACGTGGGCATGGATTGAAGTGTTACTGCCTATTTCCGTGTGGCCTGCTGTGAGTGTGTGCTTGTTACCGTGAGTGAGTGTGTGTGTAAGCTTTTGGCGATCAGGTTTTGACTATTGGTGATGGTTGTTTCACGGCTCAGTGGCCATGCGTGTTGAGTGTCTTTAGTCGGTGAGTGGTGTGTGTTTTAACGTGAGTGGGTTGTGTGTTGGTTGAGAGAGTGTGAGGTGTCGAGAGTTGGCTTGTGAGAGAAAGAGAGAGGTCGAAGAGAGAATAGAGGTTTTCTTTTTAGGGTTTGTGGTGAGAGGGAATGGAGTAGGGTTTGTTTCGATTTCTTTTTTGTGTGTGATTTAGTTGACGGGTTGTTTGTGAGGAAGAGACAGGAGAGAAGCGTGGGAATTCGAAATTAGAGATAGGCTCTTAGGGTTTTCTTCGTTTTATTTTTTTGTGAGTGCCTGCCGAGGGCCAAGTGTTGGGAAGAATAGCGAAAGCTTAGGGTTTAGTTTAGGTTATCTTTATATAGTGGTGCATTAGGGTTAGAGTTATGCATGTGGGCTTTGGATGGGTGTGTATGGGCTTTCGATGGGTGCGGGGGTTTTGGGCCAAGATTTAATGTTTAAAACAGGAATCGACTAAGCGAACCTACGGTTAACTAGCGAGTTTAAATTTGACGAGCTATTAATTTTAGAATTTTCCCTTCCGGCGTGCGTTTCCCGCTACTTCCGTAACTTATCGGGTAGTGCCTTCATACGAGGCTCATCATTGGGCTCTATGTAAAAATACAGTATCTACAGTCGCCCCCACTTTGATGGGGCTTGTGCAATGTGTGACAGTGACAACCCTATCAAAGTTATGCATGTATTTTTTTACTTACCTAGTTCGTCGGCTGTCATACTTACCTGCTGCTTTGCGAGATGCTTCAAACTGAATTGATTTGATGGCGAGGTGCTGCGACCCCTAAGGTTCATCCCTGTAAGATGTTGTGATCTCTAGGATTCATTACCGAACTGAGCTATTGTGAGGTGGTGGTTCATTCCCGAACCGTTACTTGAGAGGTGGTCCATTCCCGAACCGTTACTGATATGAGATGGTTCATTCCCGAACCGTTACTGATGAAAGATGGTTCATTCCCGAACTGTTACTGTATGAGAGGTGGTCCATTCCCGAACCGTTACTGTATGAGAGGTGGTCCATTCCCGAACCGTTACTGATATGAGATGGTTCATTCCTGAACTGTTACTGATGTGAGGTGGTGGCGAGGTGCTTTGACCCCTGGGCTTTGTTTCCGAACCACCGAGCGGGTCTTGTTCCCGAATCGAATTAAGGGTCTTGTTCCCGAATTGAGTTGAGTTGATGGCGAGGCACTTTGACCTCTGGGTCTTGTTCCCGAACCACCGAGTGGGCTTTATTCCCGAACTGTGCTGAGGGTGGGATTTATTCCCGAACTATGCTGAATGTGGACTTTGTTCCGGAACTGTGCTGAATACGGGCTTTGTTCCCTAGGTTATGCTGAATGTGGGCTTTGTTCCCTGGGCTTTATTCCCGAGTTGTGTAGAGAGTGGGCTTTGTTCCGGAATTGTGCTGACTGTGGGCTTTGTTCCCTGGGCTTTATTCCCGAACTGTGTTGATTGTGGGCTTTATTCCCGAACTGTTACTGAGTGTGGGCTTTATTCCCGAACTATTTTGAGAGTGGGCTTTATTCCCTGGGCTTTGTTCCCGAACTGTGTTGAGAGTGGGCTTTATTCCCGAACTGTGCTGAGTGTGGGCTTTATTCCCAAATTGTGCTGAAAGTGGGCTTTATTCCCTAGGCTTTATTTTCGAACTGTGTTGAGAGTGGGCTTTGTTCCCGAATTGTGCTGAGTGTGGGCTTTGTTCCCCGGGCTTTATTCCCGAACTGTGTTGAGAGTGGGCTTTGTTCCTGAACTGTGCTGAAAGTGGGCTTTATTCCCAAAACTGTTGATATTGTGGGCCTCGACCATGGGATTCATTCCCGAAGACTGCTGATAATGTGGGCCTCGACCTTGGGATTCATTCCCGATACTGCTGATGATGTGGGCCTCGACCCCGGGATTCATTCCCGAAGACTGTTGATAATGTGGGCCTCGACCCTGGGATTCATTCCCGAAACTACTTGTCTTTGCCGCGTTTTCCTTTTCTTCAAAACATGCGAACAAAAATAAAACAAAAGATTGTGTGCATGTGACGTGTATGCATGTATGCATGAATGTATTTCATATTCCGATGGGTTAGGCCTTCTTTGTGCTCTTTGGCGCCCCTTGTATACAAAAGTCTTTGATCGCCCTCTGGGCCTACTTATAGTTTCCTTCTGTCAATTCTACTCTGGTGATTGCTCAGTTTTCTTTGGTCTCATGGCTCAAGTTCTCGATATATCCCTTATTCACGGGGTGGTAGACTGGTCGCCCCCAGACTTGGCTTAGCATTTTGCTCTCTACTATTTGCACTAGGTCAATGTGGATTACACCTTCTTGAAAGATGCCTCGTCATGTAGTCCCAATAATTATACATATTATTGTCCTCAAAGAATGCCCCGTAATGAAACCATAGAACTTTCAAAGCACTCAATGTAACTCAAATCTGAGTTTTTGAATAAATGATCTAAGCCAGACTCAAAGTGTGTGTGTGCAAAGGTTCTTTTACAGCTTGATTCCTAGGCAAGCCAACTCAATGATTTCGTTTTAAGAATTGAGATCGATGGGTCAAACCAACCTAGATGTCTCAATTATGCTCTGTAATTACTTTTTATGTGCTCAATATGGTACGATTTCTTTTCATTTATTTTGTCTCTTTTTCTTTTCTTTCTTTCTCTCTCTTTTTTTTTTCTTTTTTTTTTCAACACACCTACTCTTTAAGGTAGCATTTCTCCTCATGGTGGTCTTAATACTCGCCCATAGGTAGCTTCACGCTTATCGGTTATAGGTGGTTTATTTTTATTTTTACTTTAGAGACTTTTCTTTTATTTTCAACCATGCCACACATCAGAACACAAGCAAATCAGGATAGACATCTAAGGAAACGGTCATTCATCGACCTGCAATTTCTTCAACTAGTCACATTGCCGACTACTCAGGTTTTCACTGCTATAAACCTATGATTAAGTGCTCACGAGTCTAACATAGATCAATTACTCAAAGTATCAGATAAAAGCACATCAAAAACTTATCATTTCTAAAACTTCACCCTAAAGCAAACAATTTCATCATTGGACTTATGCCTAACTATTAAGGACTAAAAACAAACAATTTTTCTTTCTTTTCTTTTTTTCTTTTTTTTCTTTTCTTTTTTTTTTTTCTTTTTTTTTTCTTTTTTTTTTTTTTTTTTTTTTTTTTTTTTCTTTTTTTTTTCTTCTTTTTTTTTCTTTTCTTTTTTCTTTTTTTTGTTTGATAAACTCTTCTTGACAAGTCTTTCTTTTCTAACCCAACGAATATCTATAATGGCTTTTAGGTTTTTTTTGGTTAATTGTGAGTTGTCGGTTTGGCTTAAGGGTTTGGTTGTGGTCGGCTTGCAGGGTAGTTAGTTGTTGTCGAGTGTTAGGTGGATGAGCAGTTTCTTTGCTGGTCACGTGGGCATGGGTTGAAGTGTTACTTCCTATTGCCGTATGGCCTGCTGTGAGTGTGTTCTTGTTACCGTGAGTGAGTGTGTGTGTAAGCTTTTGGAGATCATGTTTTGACTATTGGTGATGGTTGTTTCACGGCTCAGTGGCCATGCATGTTGAGTGTCTTTAATCGGTGAGTGGTGTGTGTTTTAACGTGAGTGGTCTGTGTGTTGGTTGAGAGAGTGTGAGGTGTCGAGAGTTGGCTTGTGAGAGAAAGAGAGAGGTCGAAGAGAGGTTTTCTTTTTAGGGTTTGTGGCGAGAGGGAATGGAGTAGGGTTTTTTTCGATTTCTTTTTTGTGTGTGATTCAGTTGACGGGTTGTTTGTGAGGAAGAGACAGGAGAAAAGCTTGGGAATTCGAGATTAGAGAGAGGCTATTAGGGTTTTCTTTGTTTTATTTTTTTATGAGTGGCTACCGAGGGCCAAGTGTTGGGAAGAATAGCGAGAGCTTAGGGTTTAGTTTAGGTTATCTTTATATAGTGGTGCATTAGGGTTAGGGTTATGCATGTGGGCTTTGGATGGGTACATATGGGCTTTGGATGGGTGCGGGGGTTTTGGGCCAAGATTTATTGTTTAAAACATGAATCGACTGAGCGAACTCGCGGTTAACTAGCGAGTTTAAATTTGACTTATCGACTGCGTTTCCCGCTACTTTCGTGACTTATCGGGTAGTGCCTCCATACGAGGCTCATCATTGGGCTTTATGTAAAATTGTAGTGTTTACAATGGTTTTAATGCATTTTGTACATGAACCTAATGCATCTAAGTGAATGTGCATGTTTCCTATGAGCTTAGGCACTTGAATAATTAAATCACATTACATATAAAGCCCTAAGCTAAGACTAAGCAAGATTATCTTCGATTTGCCGCTAGTCTTCACATTCTCGCTCTTCACCGCGTTGTACTTCGACATCTTTTTGTATTGTCTCGTTTTTGTGTGTCGAAGACTTCACTCTTGTTGACGTCATCAAAATCCATTATGCGACTATGTCACTAACAATCTCCCTTTTTTTATGATGGCAACCCCTTAAAACTTGTTAGCTTCTAGAGGTCCAAATATTGACGATTTTGCTCCCACTCAATATAAGCTCCCCCTCAATGTGTGATTGTCTTCAAAATAACTCTATAAGACTTAGACAAACACATTAGTACAATTACTCCCCCTTAATCCAAGGGTGAGGGTAAAATAAGTTTTAATCTCATTTCTAATGATTTCTCCCCCTTTGACATTATCAAAAAGTGGATAAGCAAAATTTAAATCTAAATGAGATACTAATTACTTATGTGCATTAAATGATGATACCAAAATTTAAAAAAAAAATTGCACATTTGGCATTTCCCCTTTTTTGCCAAAAGAAGTAGAAATCATGCATAATGTATTTTTCAAAATTTTATATCAATGATTACCAAATGAATTAAGATCAATGCATTTTTAATGATTTCATCCCATAATTATGATACCAATTAATTAAAAAATAATAATTATTCATGCTTTTCATCATACCAATGGGAACTTATTGATATACATGCATTTTAGTTTCATTCATATATTTTAAATGACAAAAGCATCTTCAATGCAAATCAATCAAGTAATCACATACATGTAATTTAACTCAATAAATTCAATGTGATACCAATTGATATGATAATGGGTTTAAATATATGATTAAGGCATTTAATGATATCAAATGAACAATTGATACCAATAGAAGTTTGAATATATTGCCTAATCATTTGTATGCTTCAAAATATTTATACCAATTTGAAATAAGCATGCATACACAATTTAGAGGAAACGATACCAATGTTTCCGTAAATATGGATTTTACCTATAACCGTTGCGATTCCTCTTTTCTTCGAGCCTTTGGGATCAATTCGCAATTCTCTTTATGATCATTCCCAAAGCTCCCCCTATAAAATTATCAAGTGCATTTTGGTACTCAAACTTTCTTGGGTCCATGGGGGTCAACCTTAGTTCCTTTCGGAACCCAAATAACAGTCACATTTTTCTTTTTAATCCAACAATCATAACTTTTGTGACCTATCATATTACATGCATGACATTTAACATTTTATTTAGATACATTATATGCATGTATATGAGATGAATGTGTATATGATTTGGATGCCTTCACAAAATAATTGTTTAAATATTTTTCTTTCATGTGAGGCTTGTATCCTAATCCACACTTTCCAAAAACACATCTTTGTGAACCAAGTAGCATTTTAAAATTCTTCTCACCTTGAGTGAATTTGGTCATAATGCATTGTAAATTATCTAATTTCTTATTCAAATCATCATTTATAATTTTCTAAAATTCTTAAGCACATGATGATATAGAAGTAGATGATTCATTTTGTATGTTCTCTACACAATGTTCATGCTCTACATTTAAACATATATCATCATTATTTAAAGCGTGAATTTGTTCAACAAGAGATGCATGCTCATTTTGATCAATTAATACATCATTTTCAAGCTTGGTCTTTAAGAAAATATCATCATTTTCTAAAGCATGAATTTTATCCAAACATGATGCATGTTCATGTTGAAGTGATGTATGCTCTTCCATAATCAAATTACATTTCTTTCTAAGAACATCATATTTATCATGCAAATTATTTAACATTTCAAGCATTTCATCACAATCGGAAATATCATTTTTAGAACCATCAATGCTTTTATTTTCTGATTCCTCTATAGGATTTTCTATATCCATGCATGCCAAAATACAAATTTCATCTTTTGATGAGTCAGAATCAATATTGCATTCATTTAATTCATTATTTCCCTCATTTAGCAATTCTAAGGAATTCCATAATTCATATGCATTTGTACATTTGGGAATCCTATCAATTATGCTTTTATCTAATGCTTCGTATAAAAATTTAAGTGCATTAGAATTTATCGAAGATTTTTGCCCTCGTATGATTTCTAAGTAGGATTGCGGATCAACGGCTAGAAGGAAGTTCAACATCCTCATTTTCCAAAATTTGAAGTCAGTTCCATCATAAAATGGCGATCTATTTGTTGAAAATCCTTCTACAAGATTTAACGAGTTGCTTGTAGATGCCATGATCTATTCTCGGACAGTTAAGTCTTTATTGAGAATACATCGCTCTGATACCAACTGAAATTACCTACAAGCAATAGCGACAAACAATCTCTATACCCAAGAGGGGGTGAATTGGTTTACGGCTAAAATATGCGAAATTAAAACTTTTGTCGATTTTAAGCTCTTTTACCAATTAAGCCTTAGGTTGATTTTCTCTATTTCGATATATCACCTATATGTAAGTTTCTAAGTAATAAGCATATAAATAAATTAAACTTGCAATAAGTAAAGAGTTAAGGGATAGAGAAAACGAAACCGAGATTTATAATAGTTCGGCCAACAATGCCTACGTCCACTCCCCAAAGCTACGCTTGAAGCTTTTCACTAATAACCAAGTTTTGTCGTGGCTCACTCGCAACCAAGAGTTTTCCGCAAGGTGCACTCCAAACCTTTACACCTTGAGTTTTGTCCGTAGACGCACTTACAACCTTTACAATTTACCCAAACGATGGGATTTCACAACCACAAGTGTTTTTTTATAAAGAAATTGTAAAACACATTTGGGCACTCACAATGATAAAGAAGATTGTGTGAGTTGGTTACCTAAGTGATCTAAGCTCACTACTAATGAATATGAAGGTGTAGTGTGTGAGCTTGATGAATGAGTGTATATGATTGAGAAGGTTTATAATGCTCTTGTTTTTGCCTTGGTATAATGTGTATGAAGGTTTTCTAATTCTCTAACAAAGCAAAAATGAGTTGAGACTTAATTTATAGCAAATTGAAAACATTGCCCCAACTTTACTGTCTGAGACCGGTATACCGGTCTCCAGACACCGGTATGTCGGTCTGGTATTGTAACGGATATATTACCATTGAAAAACTATTTGTTACACCGGTATGGTCCGTGCCGATTTCAGTATGTGTGTACAGTGAAGAGCTTGACCGGTATAGTAACCAGTATGATGAGCGGTTTAGGTCATGCCGATTCCAGTAATGGAACTAGCCATTAGGCTCACTGGTGTGTGAAATGTGTCATAATGTAAAAACGAATTATGGCTCAATTTATAATGAAATGCAAGGCAATCCCAAATTCCCTGTCTGAGAGCGGTATGCCATTTTCCAGACTCTGGTATGTCGGTCTGGCATATTAATGGCTTTCAATGGATATATTACTATTATAAATATATCTGTTAGGCCAGTATGGCCATCGGTATGAGTACCGGTTTGGTCCTTACCGGTTCCAATAGCTGTGGAACATGCAGGGTTAACCGATATGGTCACCGGTATAATAACTAGTTTAGGTCATGCTGATTCCAGTAAGGAACTAGCTGTTAGGCTCACGGGTATGTGATGATGCATTCTACAGGTTCACTGGTATGATGACAGGTATGTTGATCGGTTTGGTCTGTGCTGGTTCCAGTGAGTGTGCAAAATAGAGAATCTCACCGGTATAGGACCGGTAAGGGACCGGTATACCGGTCTCTGTACCAAAAATGCAGATATGAAGGTTTAAAAGAATTTTGTACATGAACCTAATGCATCTAAGTGAATGTGCATGTGTTCTATAAGCTTAGGTACTTAGATAAACAATTCACATTATAATTTAAACTCTAAGCTAAGACTAAGCAAGATTGTCTTTATTTGCCGCTAGTCTTCACATTCACGCTATTCACCACCAACGTGCTTCGACATCTTTTTGTCGTGTCTCGCTAATGTGCGTCGAAGACGTCAATTATTGACGTCATCAAAATCCATTATGCGATTATGTCGCTAACAATCTCCTTTTTTTTTATGATAGCAACTCCCATTAAAACTTGTGAGCTTTGAAGTCCAAATATTTGACATTTTGCTCCCCCTCAATGTGTGTCTTCAATATAATGCTACAAAACTTAAACAAACACATTAAAACACATATACTCCCCCTTAATATAAGGGTGAGGGTAATACAAGTTTTAACCTCATTTCTAATGATTTTTCCCCCTTTGACATTATCAAAAAAGTGGAGAAGTGCAAATTAGGTTCTTATGAGATATTAATAAGTATATGCATTATCAAATAATGATACTAAAATTTATAAATATACACATTTAGCATTTCCCTATTTTTGTCATAAAATTTAGAAATCATGCATAGACAAATTTCTCAAAATGTATAACAATAAATACCAATTGAACAATGCATTTTTAATGATTTTCCTCATTTTTCTCATTTTTGCCATAATATGTAAAGATCATGCATAGGTCATCAAAATTTTACCAATTGAAATAAATATCCATGCATTTCATGATACTAATTAATCAAAAATCAAATATCCATGCATTTCATGATATCAATCTAAAATTTATGTCAACATATATGCATTTCATTTTCATTCAAATTATGTTAAATGGTAAAGACATATTCAATGCTAATCAATCAAGTAATCACATATATATCATTTAACTCAATAAATTCAATGTGATACTAATTGACACTAAATGAGGTTAAATATATGATTAAGGCATATAATGATATCAAATGAAAATCGATACCAATAGAAAGTTGATTACTTGCCTAATTAATAGTATGCTTCAAAAATTTACACCAATTAAAAATATGCATACATATACAAGTTGGAGGAAACAGTATCAATGTTTCCGTGAATATGGAGTTTACCTATTACCGTTGTCATTCCTCATCTCTTTGAGCTTTTGGGATCAATTCACATTTCTCTTTAAGATCCTTCCCAAAGCTCTCCCTATAAAATTATCAAGTGCATTTTGGTACCCAACCTTTCTTGGGTCCATTGGGGTTAATTTTGATTCCTTGAGGAATCCATGCATTTACATTCTTGTTCATACACTCAAATATTTTGTGTCTTTTTTTGTTGCATGCATGACATGTGATATTTTCATTTATAGCAACATTAGCATGAGAATTGGATGCCTTAACAAATAATTCTTCAAAAATTTTCTCTTGATGTAAGGCTTATATCCTAATCCTTCTCTATTATAAGCACATTTTTTGGATTTAAATAACATATCAAAATTTTTCTTCCCTAATGTGAATTTTGGTACAATATTTTACAAATCTATTACCTTTTTTTTTAAAAGCAATATTTTCATTCAAAATAGATTCACAATTACATGTTTTTGAGCTAGAAGGCATGTTAGATATTATTTTTTCAAGTTCTAGCTTTTTGTCTTTTAAACATGCATTTTCATCATTTAAACATGTTATTTCTTTTTCATGTTTGGCCTTTAAGCAAATAATGTCATTATCTAAAATATAAATTTTATCCATACAAGATGCATGTTCATTTTTAAGTGATGAATACTCATTTTTAATCAATTTATACCTCTTTTTAAGCATTTCACACAACTCATTTAATCCATTAAAAGCATCAAGTAAATCAATATATTCTTGAGAGTTGTGTACATTTTCTTCTTCGTTTTCAAAGAAGAAATCATCATCCTCGATAGCCATGAATGCTAGATTTGTTCTTTCTTTGATCTCTTCTTCCTCGGATGAGCTTTAAGTCACTATCGCTCCAAGTAGAAGTAGCTTTCAATGGGAAATCGGTACGTATATGACCCGGTTTATTACATTCATAGCAAACTAATTTTTTGTACTTTCGTGGTCATTTTTCTTCTTTCTTCTCATCCAATTTCGATTTTCCTTTAAGTTTTGCGGATTTGAGGAGCTTTTTGACCCTATTGGTTATTTGTACCAACTCATCATCACTATATTCTTCACTTGAGCTAGTATCATCTCTTTTTCTTGCTTTCAATGCAAGATTCTTCCTTGTTCTTTTCTCATCTTCCTCATTTTGATCCATTTTGATCTCCAATTCATATTCGAACAATTTTCCGATCAAATCATCTAGCTTCAAAGTGTTCACGTCATTTGCTTATTTGATGGAGGAGGTGTAGTTTCTATATTCTTTTGGGAGTGACCTAAGGATTTTCTTCACTTGATCAGTTGGCCCAATGACTTTGCCCAAAGCTCCTAGATGGTTTATAATGATTGTAAATCTTGAAATCATGTGATCAATTTCTTTCCCGGATTCCATTTTGAAACTATCTAATTCACACATAAACCGGTTGATCTTTGATTCCTTCACTTGGTTTGTGCCCTCGTTGACCATTTCTAGAGACTTCCATAACTCATGTGCATATCTAAATTTCGGAAGCTTGTTCATTTGACTACGATCAATGGCATATATGAGATGGTTAAGTGCCTTAGAATTTGTGGATCTTTATGCAAGTTCCTCATCCGTCAACTCAATATGAGGCTTATGAATCTCCATACCATCATTATCCTTCTTCATTGGCATTCTTACACCCCGTGTGATCACCTTGAAGGATTGTGTATCTACGACTAAAATGTAGTTAAGAAACCTCATATTCCAATAATTATAGTCGGTTCCGGTGAAAAATGGAGGTCTTGTAATAGAAAACCCATCGGCAAGATTTGAAGAGTTGTTTGTAGAAGCCATGATCGATTTCTCGGGCGGCTAAGTCTTTTTTGAGAAAATATCTCTCTGATACCAATTGAAATTTCCTACAAGCAACACAACAACCAAACTCTATATTCCCAATAGAGGAGGTGAATTGGGTTATTGCCTAATAATGCGGTAATTAAAGAGTTAAGAGATAGAGAAAATAACACCGTGAGTTATAGTGGTTCGACCAACAATGCCTATGTCCACTCCCTCAAGCCGTGCTTGAAGCTTTTCACTATTAATCACGTTTTCACCGTGGCTCACCCGCAACCAAGAGTTTTATGCAAGGTTCACTCCAAAACCTTACACTTTGATTTTTCTACGTAGGCTCACTCACAAACCTTTTACAAATACCCAAACAATGGGATTTCACAAACCACAAGTGTTTTGATTAAGAAGTTTGTAAACACATTTGGGCACTCACAAAGATGATGAAGATTATATGTGTGAGTTGTTTACCCCAAGTATTCTAAGCTCACTACTAAAGATTAGAAGGTGTAGTGTGTGAGCTTGATATATGAGTGTGTATGATTTAGAAGGTTTGTAAAACACTCTTGTTTTTTCTCTCTTAGAATGTATATAAAGGTTGTGTCACATTGCAAAAATGAATTAGGGCTCAATTTATAATAAAATACAAGGCAGTCCTCAATTCCCTGTCTGAGACCGGTATGCCTCTCCAAACACCGATATACCGGTCTGACATAGTAACGGCTCTCAACGGATATATTACCGTTATAAACATATATGTTAGGCCGGTATGGTCATCGGTATGAGTACCGGTTTGGTCCTTGCTAGTTCCAGTAGTTGTGCAACATGCAGGGTCAATCGGTATGGTCATCGGTATGATAACCGATTTAGGTCATGCCGATTCCAGTAAAGAACTAGTAATTAGGCTCACTGGTATGTGACCGATATGGAGACTAGTTTGGTATATGTCGGTTCCAGTAGCGATGCATTCTTCAGGTCCACCGGTATGGTGACGGGTATGTTGATCGGTTTGATCTGTGCCGGTTCCAGTGAGTGTGAAAAATAGAGCATCTCATCGATATGGGACCGGTAAGGGACCAGTATGTCGGTATATGTATCAAAAATACATATATGAAGGTTTAAAGGCATTTTATACATGAACCTAATGCATCTAAGTGAATGTGCATATGTTATATGAGCTTAGGTACTTAGATAAATAATTTCTCATTACAATTTAAACTTTAAGCTAAGACTAAACAAGATTGTCTTTGTTTGCCGCTACTCTTCACATTCATGCTCTTCACCACCAACGTGCTTCGACATCTTTTTATCATGTCTCGCTAATATGCATCGAAGACATCATGTGTTGATGTCATCAAAATCCATTATACGATTGTGTCGCTAACATCAGCAACAATACACAACATATGGGGTAAGTTTGTATCCACCAAGAACAAGCAGCATTTATGGCCTTGAGCTTAGGCGACAGCCGTATATTGTACCTCAATTTAGGTAAAGGTCCTGAAAATAGGAAAAATAATATCTGTACTAGCTTCATAAAATGGTAAAAATAAGTTAATTAAGTATTATTGTGCACCAATTCAGCAAAATCATTGAATTAGAATTCAGTCCAGAATTAAGTTTGCATTGAACACCAGATCAAAAGTGAGCAAAAAAACTCATGTGCATCCCATATTTAAATAAATCTTAACAATTGATTTAATATTTAGCATTAATTCAACTAAACACTAAATCCTGATCGATCTAAAATCGCAAGCATAAGCAAAATAAGAACTTTGTATATGATATTCGCTCAAATCTTACCGTTGACACCAGCATAATAGCAAAGTACTAATATTTTTCTGACTATCTCTTGTGTTAGATTAATTACAGCTCTCGTATCATATTCAGCATAAACAATATGTTCTAAATTAATGAAAATGGAAAAAATAAATAAATAAACTTGGAAAAATGAACAAGAAATCATGAATCATCATAGCTTTCATTAACCAGTGCTTCTCTTTTTGCTCTTTCATTCAGCTGAGAAACATATCAATGGTTCCATGGATTAGGGCCAGTGGGGACAAGATGTTTTTCGACTATGTAATGTGGATCAATCTTTACATTTTCATCAGCAACAACGGGTTGAAGATGATCTTTAGGTTGCAGTTTCTTGGATGGTGATTGTTAGTTCCATTTAAGCAGATTTGGTAGCTTTGGTGTCATAGATTTCAAGACTATTTGGTTAGGTATTAGATCGAGTCTTAATGTATTAATTCATTGTCGTGATAGTTGGCAGTTGGCTATTTTCTTTTTGGGTCTTTTACCGTAGTCTTTGTATTAGGTAGTGTTTTGTCACGGAATACCAAATGGGGAGATTGTTAGTTCCATTTTTATTGGCAATATCCGTAACAAAATAAGTTCAATTAAGTTGTAATAAGTCTTGAAGAACTTGGAGCAATTGGACTGGTATTTGGCAAAACTGAAGTAATTTTGTTAGTGTTATGTTCGTTGAAATGTTCGAACGTGTGGCCTTAGTGGCATGTTCGTTGTTGAGTTCGAACGAAATATTTCAGAGAGAAAACGTTAGAGGTACGTCCGAGGAAGCGTTCGAACGAAACATTCCAGAGAGAAAACGTTCGAGGTGTGTTCGAGTAAGTGTTCGAACGAACCTTTCCAGCAGACATACGTTCGTGGTACGTTCTAGTCAACGTTCGAATGCCCGTGCGTATCTAAGTTATTTTGGACGCGTTTTCAAGCCCATTTGCTCATGGAAATCCTATATCTTGTCCTACCTATAAATATAACCTTATAGCCACCTTTTACAGGGGTTGATTCTTTTGAGTCAAAAACATCTATAGCTTTCAACCTTCTTGTTTCTCACCTTGAAGATTTATTTGCTTTTCTTGTCTACTTTGTTTGTGGTGAGATTGATTTTGTTAAACAATCAACACAGCAAACCCAATTTCCTAAACCTTCAGAGTTCTCAAGGAGGAAGATTGGTAGTCAAAGTTCCGGCGTACTTGCAGAGTTGATCCGCTCAGATCCTTCAAAGGTTCTGAAGAAATCGTGGGGTACGGGCTCGAGGAATTCTTCGAGTTCTTGCAGTCCAGAGGAACTAGAGTCGGTGGAATTGCCACCATATATCTTTTACTATCACTGTAATTTTTTCTCTTTATAGTGGATTTGGGCTGGTAGCCGAGATACCCGGAGTGGTTTTTTTTACTCGCACGAGTTTTTCACTTCGTCACCAAAATACTTGTGTTGATTTTGTGTGGTTGATATTTATTTTCTGCGATTTAAGGTTGGTTTGTTGTTAATTTGATTAATCCATAGACACATTAATTAAGACTTGTCTTAGTTAATTGTGATAAATTCCGCATAGGGTCAGAACCTTGGATAATTACAAACTTTAAATTGGTATCACAGCCTGAACTCGATCATTGACCCTTATTACTATGGATAGAAGTCAATCCTTAAATTTTCCCTGTTCTTTGATGGGACGAAATATTTACATTGGAAGGTTCACATGAGAACGTTCCTGAAATCCTTAGATGAGAGAGTCTGGATGACAGTAGAGTACGAGTGGAAACCTCCATGGTTATGATTGATGGGGTTTCTTCCCCTAAAGATAAAATGACCTGGACTATGGATGATTTTGACGCTAGCAACAGGAACAACAAGGCAATTAATGCCATTCATGCTGCTGTTTGTTATGTTGAGTTTAGGAGAATCTCAATGTATGAGATAGCCAATGATGCATGGGATATCCTGCAGACTGTGCATGAAGGCACATTGTCTGTTAAAAATAATATACTCCAAGATCTAGCTACTAGGTTTGAGGTCGCTTAGATGAAAGATGTTGAGACTTTTGATGAGTTCTACGCTGAGATTAACGATGTCGTTAACTCAAGCTTTAACTTGGGCAAAACTATCCTTACCAGTAGGATAGTTAGGAAAATCCTTAGATCCCTACTTGATAAGTTCCTACCAAAAACTGCAGGAAAACTGCAGGTTTATGAGAAGAAACTTTCTGGTTATAAAAAGCCAAAAACTATAGCGATAAAGATCGCGAATGAAGTTGTTCATAATCCGTTAAGTGATGATGATGATGATAGCCTCACGGATCATGATTTGGTCATGTTTGCAAAGAATTTTAAGAAATTTCTTAAGCTAAAGAATGGTGGCTGTGATAGGGATAGGGAAAATGAGTCTAGAGAGAGTAGGCACAGTAGGAGGAAGTCTAAGATAGGGGTAGTAAACCCCGAGGTATCCAATGTCATGAGTGTGAAGGTTAAGGACATATTCGATCTGAGTGCCCCACATACCTTAAGGTTAAAGGTAAGAGAGCCATGTCAGCCCCCTTAGTGATTCAGAAGGTGGCCGTACTTTTGATGAGTCTCCTAAAGATAAGAGCAATTTTATGGCCTTTACTGCTAGTGTGTCTGGTGAGAGAGAGGTTAATGTTAGTGATGTTGATTTAGAATTCTCTCACGATGAGTCTGTGGATGAGGGAAGTCTCCAGGTAGCTTATGCTGGACTGTTTAATGAAATTCTAGCTATCAAGAAGGCGAATATAGAGGTCAATAAGAGATTGGAGGAAGTAGAGCTAGAAAAGAATAAAGCTCAAGCTAAGTTTGAACACAGCCTTGAGATGATTGATGACATCGAGGAGATGAATAAAGGTCTAGTTGATAGAGTCAAAACTGTAGAAACTGAACTTGAAAATGCTAGAACCCAATGATTTGTATTTTCTGATGGGAATAAAAAACTAGATCGCATGTTAGAGATTAATTTTGAGCCTAATTGCAATAAGATGTCATCGTCTAGAGCTGTATTTGTCCCTCCTAAATATGACTTAGGTAAGAAGCCTACTGAGTGTTGTCATGTGATTCCTCTGTTTGTTCCTCGTTCTCTGTCCCAACCTCTATCTAGAAGTGTGGTGGGTAAACCTCGCTCTCATCCGAGGTTTGTGCTTGTTTTCCATCATTGTGGCAATGCATGACACATTAGGCCTAAGTGCTTTTTGTTGCATAAACACAAGAAAATGTCTAAAGGTGTGTCACTTAGATTTGACTCTTCAAATCTAGTGTCTCAAGTTTCTCCGCTAACAAAACTGACACAATCCCTTAGTGAGAAACTTATTGTATTAACTGGGAATACTCAAGTGAAAGAGATTCCTAGAGAGGTTTGGGTAAGGAAGTAAGATGACTTCCCATCTACTTCAGTGTAACTCTACTTAAAAGTTGTATTTTATTTCCCCTTTGCATGTGTGTGTGCGTGTGTTTTATGTTTTTGCACGTTTATTTTATTTTCACTGCATATGGGTGGGTGTGTTGTTTTGTTTTTGTTATATGTTCCTTGATATATATGATGGAAACTCAGACATAAATTTCATAGCAGATTTCGAATGGACGGTAGTATAATCTGCACTCGGGATACAACTCCATGTACCATTGGATATTGACAAGCCGTTTTGTATCTTTACATTTTTTTGGTAAAAATTGAAAAAAAAAATTATAAAATAAAAAGACCAAACATATTTTTTCTTGTTTGTTAGAGCATGAAAAGTTTGTTGTATGTGATCCTGGTATGTAGGATATATGTTTATGCATGTGTAATATGTTTTTATTTTTCTTGATGCTCTATATGCATAAGTGTGTGTGGTAAAAAACCCTTAGTATATCTTATACTTGTACTTCACATACACGTTTTTATAATTGTCAAGGTTTGATCACATGTATGAGTTTTTGGACGGAAATCTAATCTCTACCATACTTTGCTCACTAAATAGTACCTTTGACTATATGACCTTGTGTTATCCCCTAATAATAAAAAATAATAATAAAACAAATTTAATTTACATGAGTCTCAAATACAAAAGAGCCAATGAGCCAAATTCAAAAGATAAGGGCAAAAAACCTTTACTCGAAAGAGTTTTTATTATGAGCTCATCTTACTTATGGGGAGAATAATATAGCATGCAACCAATATTGCTAATTTTCAGGTCCTAGTAGTGATGGGTTTGAACATCTATTTTGTGGACTTGGTTTGCTAAGAGATGAGATTTTTTTTTGGCTGTGTCCCGCTCATAAAATAAGGTCTTAAGTCTTGATTCGTTGTGCACTTCTATTTCACGCAAGTACTTGTTATGCTTTGGTGTTTATGTCATATGGTTACGTGTAATATTTAGCAAAATCTAAAGTGATGCATATTATCTCATGTCATAAGCAGCTGAATACTGACTGGGTATGTATTTGTTTGAAGTGATGTTTCAATCAATTTTGTTGTTTTTTTATTTTTACCTCATTATGTGCATGTGTATGCTTCAAGTTTCTGCATACATATTCTCTTTGTATATCTATGAGTGCTTACTTCCCGTATGATTTTGTGCTAACTTATTAGAGCTGTTAGTGAGGGAGAGTAAGTCTTGTTTGCATATTCTCGCGCATGTGTTGTTTATCAAGGTACCTTCATCTTTTGTCATTTTGTGACAAAAATATGAGGGTAAATTAAGGGGGAGAGTAGTATATGGAATTCATAGTATATCCATTTGATATCACATGGGAGTAAGATATCTACTATCTATTTATAAATGCATGAGTTTTTATCGCTGCTTTATCTATCCCTTATAATCCTTATGTTTTTCACGGTATGTTGCTGGTTGTGGATGTTTCAGGTAAACAGATTTGGTAGTTGTGGTTGCATTGATTTCAAGACTACTTGGTTAGGTATTAGATCGAGTCTTAATGTAATAAGTCATTATCATGATGGTTGGCAGTTGGCTATTTTCTTTTTGGATCTTTTATCATAGTCTTTATATTATATAGTGTTTTGTCACGGAATGTCAAATGGGGAGATTGTTAGTTCCATTTTTATTGGTAATGTCCGTAACAAAACAAGTTCAATTGAGTTATAATAAGTCTTGAAGAACTTGGAGCAATTGGACTCGTATTTGGCAAAACTGGAGCAATTTCGTTAGTGCTGCGTTCGTTGAAGCGTTCAAACGTGTGGCGTTAGTGGCACGTTCACTATTGGGTTCGAAAAAAATATTCCAGAGAGCAAACGTTCGAGGTACATTCGAGGAAGCGTTTGAACGAAATATTCCAGAGAGCAAACGTTCGAGGTGCGTTCGAGTAAGCGTTCGGAAGAACCTTTCCAGCAGGCACGCGTTCGTGGTGCATTCTAGTAAACATTTGAACGCCCATGCGTATCTGAGTTATTTTGGATGCATTTTCAAGCCCATTTGCTCATGGAAACCCTAGATTTTGTCCTACCTATAAATATAACCTTATAGTCACCTTCCCCATGGGTTGAAACACAATTCCTTTGAGCCAAAAATATATATAGCTTTCAACCTTCTTGTTTCTCACCTTGAAGACTTATTTGCTTTTCTTGTCTTCTTTATTTGTGGTGAGATTGATTTTTGTTAAACCATCAACACATCAAAACCCAATTTCCTAAACCTTCAGAGTTCTCAAGGAGGAAGATTGGTAGTCGGAGTTCCGACGTGCTTGTAGAGTTTATCCGCTTAGAGACTTCAGAGGTTCTGAAGAAACCGTGGGGTACGGGCTTGAGGAGTTCTTCGAGTTCTTGCAGTCTAGTGGTACTAGAGTCGGTGGAGTTGCCACAATAGGTCTTTTACCATCACTGTAAGTTTTTCTCTTTATAGTGGATTTGGGCTGGTAGTCGAGATACCCGAAGTGGTTTTTTTTACTCGCACGAGTTTTCCACTTCGTCATCAAAATACTTGTGTTGATTTTGTGTGGTTGATATTTATTTTCTGCATTATTATTTATTGCTTGAATATTCTGCTTTGATCTATAATTGCGTAGACTTAAGGTTGGTTTGTTGTTAATTTGATTAATTCATAGACACATTAATTAGGACTTGTCTTAATTAATTGTGATAAATTCCGTATAAGATCATAACCTGGGATAATTAAGAACTTTAAGTGATGAAGATTTTTCATGATGTTTCTGAAATGGAGTGAAGTCGAATTTGCTTTCAAGAACTTCTCTATTAATCAAAAGGTGATTAGAATGTGAATAGTATGGGATATTAGTGCGGGTACTGTTTTGTTTGGTATTGATGTTGAACAAAAACAAGACAATAGAGAGCTGAAGAGTGATGAAAACTGTATGAGATAATTTCAAGGCCATGGATAAAGAATAGAATATGACTTAGGTAAGAAGCCTACTGAGTGTTGTCATGTGATTCCTCTGTTTGTTCCTCGTTCTCTGTCCCAACCTCTATCTAGAAATGTGGTGGGTAAACCTCGCTCTCATCCGAGGTTTGTGCTTGTTTTCCATCATTGTGGCAATGCATGACACATTAGGCCTAAGTGCTTTTTGTTGCATAAACACAAGAAAATGTCTAAAGGTGTGTCACTTAGATTTGACTCTTCAAATCTAGTGTCTCAAGTTTCTCCGCTAACAAAACTGACACAATCCCTTAGTGAGAAACTTATTGTATTAACTGGGAATACTCAAGTGAAAGAGATTCCTAGAGAGGTTTGGGTAAGGAAGTAAGATGACTTCCCATCTACTTCAGTGTAACTCTGCTTAAAAGTTGTATTTTATTTCCCCTTTGCATGTGTGTGTGCGTGTGTTTTATGTTTTTGCACGTTTATTTTATTTTCACTGCATATGGGTGGGTGTGTTGTTTTGTTTTTGTTATATGTTCCTTGATATATATGATGGAAACTCAGACATAAATTTCATAGCAGATTTCGAATGGACGGTAGTATAATCTGCACTCGGGATACAACTCCATGTACCATTGGATATTGACAAGCCGTTTTGTATCTTTACATTTTTTTGGGTAAAAATTGAAAAAAAAAATTATAAAATAAAAAGACCAAACATATTTTTTCTTGTTTGTTAGAGCATGAAAAGCTTGTTGTATGTGATCCTGGTATGTAGGATATATGTTTATGCATGTGTAATATGTTTTTATTTTTCTTGATGCTCTATATGCATAAATGTGTGTGGTAAAAAACCCTTAGTATATCTTATACTTGTACTTCACATATACGTTTTTATAATTGTCAAGGTTTGATCACATGTATGAGTTTTTGGACGGAAATCTAATCTCTACCATACTTTGCTCACTAAATAGTACCTTTGACTATATGACCTTGTGTTATCCCCTAATAATAAAAAATAATAATAAAACAAATTTAATTTACATGAGTCTCAAATACAAAAGAGCCAATGAGCCAAATTCAAAAGATAAGGGCAAAAAACCTTTACTCGAAAGAGTTTTTATTATGAGCTCATCTTACTTATGGGGAGAATAATATAGCATGCAACCAATATTGCTAATTTTCAGGTCCTAGTAGTGATGGGTTTGAACATCTATTTTGTGGACTTGGTTTGCTAAGAGATGAGATTTTTTTTTGGCTGTGTCCCGCTCATAAAATAAGGTCTTAAGTCTTGATTCCTTGTGCACTTCTATTTCACGCAAGTACTTGTTATGCTTTGGTGTTTATGTCATATGGTTACGTGTAATATTTAGCAAAATCTAAAGTGATGCATATTATCTCATGTCATAAGCAGCTGAATACTGACTGGGTATGTACTATTTTGAAGTGATGTTTCAATCAATTTTGTTGTTTTTTTTATTTTTACCTCATTATGTGCATGTGTATGCTTCAAGTTTCTGCATACATATTCTCTTTGTATATCTATGAGTGCTTACTTCCCGTATGATTTTGTGCTAACTTATTAGAGCTGTTAGTGAGGGAGAGTAAGTCTTGTTTGCATATTCTCGCGCATGTGTTGTTTATCAAGGTACCTTCATCCTTTGTCATTTTGTGACAAAAATATGAGGGTAAATTAAGGGGGAGAGTAGTATATGGAAGTCATAGTATATCCATTTGATATCACATGGGAGTAAGATATCTACTATCTATTTATAAATGCATGAGTTTTTATCGCTGCTTTATCTATCCCTTATAATCCTTATGTTTTTCACGGTATGTTGCTGGTTGTGGATGTTTCAGGTAAGCAGATTTGGTAGTTGTGGTGGCATTGATTTCAAGACTACTTGGTTAGGTATTAGATCGAGTCTTAATGTAATAAGTCATTATCATGATGGTTGGCAGTTGGCTATTTTCTTTTTGGATCTTTTATCATAGTCTTTATATTATATAGTGTTTTGTCACGGAATGTCAAATGGGGAGATTGTTAGTTCCATTTTTATTGGTAATGTCCGTAACAAAACAAGTTCAATTGAGTTATAATAAGTCTTGAAGAACTTGGAGCAATTGGACTCGTATTTGGCAAAACTGGAGCAATTTCGTTAGTGCTGCGTTCGTTGAAGCGTTCAAACGTGTGGCGTTAGTGGCACGTTCACTATTGGGTTCGAAAAAAATATTCCAGAGAGCAAACGTTCGAGGTACATTCGAGGAAGCGTTTGAACGAAATATTCCAGAGAGCAAACGTTCGAGGTGCGTTCGAGTAAGCGTTCGGAAGAACCTTTCCAGCAGGCACGCGTTCGTGGTGCATTCTAGTAAACATTTGAACGCCCATGCGTATCTGAGTTATTTTGGATGCATTTTCAAGCCCATTTGCTCATGGAAACCCTAGATTTTGTCCTACCTATAAATATAACCTTATAGTCACCTTCCCCATGGGTTGAAACACAATTCCTTTGAGCCAAAAATATATATAGCTTTCAACCTTCTTGTTTCTCACCTTGAAGACTTATTTGCTTTTCTTGTCTTCTTTATTTGTGGTGAGATTGATTTTTGTTAAACCATCAACACATCAAAACCCAATTTCCTAAACCTTCAGAGTTCTCAAGGAGGAATTGGTAGTCGGAGTTCCGACGTGCTTGTAGAGTTTATCCGCTTAGAGACTTCAGAGGTTCTGAAGAAACCGTGGGGTACGGGCTTGAGGAGTTCTTCGAGTTCTTGCAGTCTAGTGGTACTAGAGTCGGTGGAGTTGCCACAATAGGTCTTTTACCATCACTGTAAGTTTTTCTCTTTATAGTGGATTTGGGCTGGTAGTCGAGATACCCGAAGTGGTTTTTTTTACTCGCACGAGTTTTCCACTTCGTCATCAAAATACTTGTGTTGATTTTGTGTGGTTGATATTTATTTTTTCTGCATTATTATTTATTGCTTGAATATTCTGCTTTGATCTATAATTGCGTAGACTTAAGGTTGGTTTGTTGTTAATTTGATTAATTCATAGACACATTAATTAGGACTTGTCTTAATTAATTGTGATAAATTCCGTATAAGATCAGAACCTGAGATAATTAAGAACTTTCAGTGATGAAGATTTTTCATGATGTTTCTGAAATGGAGTGAAGTCGAATTTGCTTTCAAGAACTTCTCTATTAATCAAAGGGTGATTAGAATGTGAATAGTATGGGATATTAGTGCGGGTACTGTTTTGTTTGGTATTGATGTTGAACAAAAACAAGACAATAGAGAGCCGAAGAGTGATGAAAACTGTATGAGATAATTTCAAGGCCATGGATAAAGAATAGAATAAGGGTTACAAAACGAAACATGGAGCAAGAAATTAGATAAGGAGAAAATTAAAAAAACAAAACAAATTGAATCAAATGAACGAAAAAAGAAAAGATAAGATAAGATATGTAAAGAGGGTTGAAATAATGTGTGTATGGGCCTTTCATGAAAGACTTGAGGTTGAGGTTGCTTTAAATTCTTTTAATGCTCAATTTATTGATTGAGAATAGTAAAGAGAATGGTAGAGGCGATTCCCGATGAAAGCTTCCTTTTAAATCAAGCAACAAAAAAAAAGGTCATTAAACAAATGGATTTCTTGTGCTCATCAAAAAATTTATTGATATTTACTCATTTTTTAGGGATCTATTTACATGTATAATATTTCTTAATGAATGATCAAGATTTATTTCTTATTTACATATGTGATATTTCTTAATGAATATTCAAGATTTATTTCCTTATTTATTTTTATTTTTTACAAGAGTTTGTTAACTCCTTATAAAAACTATTTTCGACACCCAATGCCGATGTCATCCCCATTGTTAACAACTTTAACAGCAACCAAATTGCTTATGTGTGACTTGTTTTTGATGGCTTTGTGTGTGACTTGTTTTTGGGGGCAGTGAAAGATGTAATGAGGCAAGAAGAATTTCCCGTTTACTGCCATATGTTTGACAAAAGTCCCCAAAGAAGAAATTTCTTCTATTATTCTTTTATTTGATTCTCAAGTGCTTATTCAAAATCAAAAATGAATAAATATCAATAAACCTTGTTTATTGTCTCTACTTAAAAAATATAGGTGAGATCAACAAAAATGATGAAAAAAAAAAAAGAAGAACAAAAACGCTATTAGAACTCTTATTTGATACTTAAGTTGCAAAATTGAACTCATCTACCAGATTCCTCTACCAAGTCTACTTTTATTACTTGTGAAGCTGAAGGTAACATATAGGCACACTCTTGCATTACAAGCGAATGGTTATGATAAGCAATAAAATGATGAACAAAGTAATTATTCTTCTTCCTATTTAACTTGATAATTAATCGAGCATTGTTCTCGTTTCTGTTCTATATTTTACTTTTGGAAGATCTTTTTTATCTATTGACCGAAATCCTTCTTTGCAACAAACAAATACTCTTGATGTTATTTCACCGGTACGCTTATTCTTAGCATGTGTATCTCTTCGGATGCATAGTTATTATAAAATTCATATGCTGCTTCCTCTGAATCAAACTCCATACTTAATCTAATATTATAAGGAAAATCACTTAAATTTTCCGAACCAAATTCATGTGCAGCCATTTAAAAATACAATTAAGTTATCAAAGAAAAAGCTGAAACAAAAAAAGATATAAAAAATTTCAAATTCTAAATAGACTATAGAAAATGGATATATAGTGAATATATCAATTAATAAAAAAATTCTACAAAAAAAAAAAAAACCTAACCTTTATTTCAAAATCAAATTCAATTGATACGGTGATGATGATCTTTTTTTTTTTTTGGAATCGTCGGAAATCCCGTCACCAAACCATCCCTTTTGAGCTTAAGCGAAACAGGTAAAACTTTCGGCTGTCTAAGGCTCTTACAAGAAACGCACTTACTGGATTCGAACCTAAGACATCAAGATGAGATCCTGAGTCCTACACCACCAAGCCACGTACCGTAGAGGCGGTGATCATGATCTTGTTGTAGGCAATTTGAAGTCTTTCTTCTCAAATAAACCCTTATGAGAACAATATAATAAGAATAAAAATTAAAACTATATTAAAAAATAAAAATAAATAAGAAAAATAAATCTTGAATACTCATTAAGAAATATTAAACATGTAAATAGGAAATAAATCTTGATCATTCATTAAGAAATATTACACATGTAAATAGATCCCTAAAAGTTGAGCAAATATCAACAAATTTTTTTATGAGCACTAGATCTCAATCCTAAACAAATTTATATATTTAATTATGCTAATTGTTGCTAATAAATCACTAGAATTTCTTTGATAACGTATATTATAATATAATGTTGTTGTTGTTGTTGTTATTATTATTATTATTATTTTAATCTCTTTCTAAATGTATTATGTGGTGAATGTGGGGGAATATGCAATCTACATTTTCAATGGACAAAACAACGGATGAACAGTTTGACTAAAAAAACTTTAGTTCCCCACCCTTAAATATATTTTTTTTGTTAATTGAATCACTTTTTATCTATTTTTGAAACAAATTTTTATATTTGGATAATTTTGAGGATATTCAAATTATTTAATACTGATCTGATGAAAATTTACTCAAGAATAATGAAAATATTTAACTACAGTGACTAAAATTTATATTTTCAAAATTATAAGGACTAAAATTTCATTATGATAATTTACAAGATAGTTGAGTGTTATTTTTCTTATTTTTTTAATAGTGAAGGAATTAAAACTTATATGTAGTTGGGTGTCTCATTTTTATAAAATTTATTTCTATGTAGTGGGCGGTATAGTTTTTTAAACAGAGTTTTTCAAATATAACTTTTATTACTAGAATTTTTAGAAGTATAATTTTTGATAAAAAAAAATTTAGGTAAAAAAAAATTTAGGTGTTTGGTTGTAAGTGAGAACCTTTATTAAATATTATAAAATTATTTTATTGGACAAGATTTTTGAATTTGTATTATGAAAGAAATGAAATAATATTGTTAAATTAAATTAAAATATTATAGATAATTTAAATCTTTAAAATTTTTTTTCAAACTCTATTCTTAAAAACCCAAATTTTGAATTTTTATTAGTAGAGAAAATAATTTTTTAATACTCAAAAATTTTAATTAAATTACAACCAAACGTAACCAAAATTTTTGAAAAGAATTTTAAGATTGAAAAAACTCTTTTTACTTCTATTTCATACCAAACAGACACGTAGCACAAACCCAAAAGTTAAAAAAGGCAAAAGAAACGACGACGTTTAGGACTATAAACAATTAAACAATAAAAAGACCCTCGAACCAGCAAAATTTCTCCGAATCAAAACTTGGTGGTGTGATTATCGAAAGCAAACTAAAAAGCGATCTTGATCTCGAGAACTAGAAGAAAAAATGGTAAATAATTTATCTTCAAATTATTTTTTGGTTTGATTTTTCATATTTTCTTTTCTACAATTACGGTTTTGCGTGTTTTATATTTTTTTTGGTTAGCGGCTAATTTACAAACCCTAATTTGGGGAGATGCAGCATGGGTTTGTTTGAGCAATTATTGGTTTCTAATATATTTTTTTTTTAATTTATAGATTATGATAATTTGGTTTTGCTTATGAAATTAGAGAAATTGATCAATTTTGGGTCTTCTAGATTACAGTTAAATACCCTAGTTTTAATAAGGAAAATCAAGAAATTGATCTATTCTTGATTACAGAAATTAGAGAAATTGATTAGTTCTGCATTAGGTTTTTTGGTTACAGCTTATTTACAAACCCTGATTTGATGAGCCACAGCATGCATTTGATTGAGAATTTATGATAATTTGATTTTTCTTATGAAATTAGAGAGATTGATCAATTTTGGGTCTTCTTGATTACAGTTAAATACCCAATTGAACATTAATGTTATGTGATTGAATTATTTTAAGATTGGCTTATTATCATATTATCAATTACCAGGAGTTAGAGCATAACACTTTGGTGCATAATTACGTGGTAATGTCAATGTTCTAAAACGCTTTAGACGTAGTCAGGCGGTAGCCCGGCTCCGCCTAGGAAATTCCTTGGAAATTGGGGATTTCTGAAATTAGAGTTAAGGTTTGTTTGAATTTGGATAAATTAATCTTAGGAAAATGTTGTTTGAGTGATGGTGGGTAAGGTTTCTAGAAGTTCAATTTGATGAAAAACAAAAACAATCGAAGAAACTATGGTTTTTGCAAATTTGTGTAATTAAGAAGAAACAAAGCTTTGAAATCGTAAGAGGACCCAAAAAAATGGCGCCGATTTGGTGCCAATTGTTGAACTGTCAATTTCGAAAATTCCCAAAAATCGGTGGCGGTCAATGGTTGATTTTCGCGGCAAAATTTTGCCGGAATGGACAGAAAAAACCACCCATTCCAGTGCACGCCTTGCCCCAACAATTTGGGGCCAAGCGCGGCGGCCACCTTTTAGAACACTGGATAATGTTCAAAGATTAATATGGTGAATTCATGATAATAATGGAGGATCAATATTTGCAATCAAAGGACTTATATTTTAAAGTAGATTTTCGGGGAAAATAATGTTGGGGTTGATTATTATGTATATGTTTTTGTGTACTTTGGCACTGTAATGAAGTTTAGGTGCTCGATTGCTTCAAGGGAGTCAAATTGGTGTCTCGGATTTGAAGTTTTGTGTTTGATGAATCATGTTTGTACTTTGTATGAGATTACAGTTCTGATAACTTATTTATGGTTCACAAATGGTGCTTTGATGTTATGACTTTCCTTCTTTGTTTTGTCGATTTTTTAAGGTATTAAACTTGTAGTTTTTGTGTTTTTGCAGTCTTCACTTGCAGCTGCTAGGGCTGATAATTTTTACTATCCTCCAGAATGGACCCCAAATCAGGTATGTAGTAAATACGTGGTAGTCTTGAACTATATTATTGTTGTTGGAATTGCTTCTGATGAATTATTATTGTGTGTTCTCACACTACTTTTGGTTTTTTAGGGTTCTTTGAACAAGTTCCATGGTCAGCATGCTTTGAGGGAGAGAGCAAGAAAATTAGATCAGGGCATTTTGATTATAAGGTATTGAATCTGAGAAATCTAGAAATTTAATTTTCAACTATGTCTGAGAAATCTTGATTTGGCATATGAAAATAATGATGTTATATTGACATTTATGGGCATAACCTTCTAACATTGAAAGTGATACATTTAATTTCTGCTGAAGCTACTTTTATCCATATGGGCATATGGTAATGAAAGATTGGTGGCATATCCTAGTAATAAGCGTTCACAATTGGAGTCTTGGTTTTGATCTCTCCATAAAGGTTTCTTACATGAGGAAGTGTTTTGAAAAGTTTTAATTGAAATCATTGTCTAGCTAAGCGGGTAATTTTTAGTGAGAATTAATCTGTGATCTTGTTATTTACTAGCAGCTATGCACTTTTTAAATGTGTCATAAATTGAGAACAGTAAATTTGTTAATCTCTTCTGGATTTCTTTTAATTAGAAACAGATATATATGGTGTAGAAATTAGGGAAAACCTCCCTGCAGGGTGGTTTTTGATAATTGTTGTGAAACTTCTGGTAGGTCTCTAATGAATTTGAGCAGAGGTTTATGAGCGATTATTTTCCTACTTTTCAAAACAGAAGGTTCCCTTTGTCATTAGGCTGAACCTCACGTCCACCATTAAGTTTTTGAAAAATGACAAAGGATGTTGCAAAACCGTACATGAGATTACGCCCCATTTCAGCTGAAAATCTTACTACTCCTTCAGTATTCAGCTTGTGATTTGTTGATGATGATGATTGAAAAGAAATAAAAAGCGTATACTTGAATTTTCCTTTTCCTCTGCTAGATGTATTAATCAGTTGGAACGTGAAAGGCCATTTTTAATACTACCATGTAGAAGTTTTCTTTCCCAACTGCTAATTTCTTTCATCTATTGACGCTTTCAGGTTCGAAATGCCTTTCAATATATGGTGCGGTGGATGCAATTCTATGATTGCAAAGGGTGTTCGGTTCAATGCTGAAAAAAAACAAGTGGGAAATTACTACTCTACAAAGGTACATTTTTCAGATTTTTTTGAATGCCCAAGGTTATTAATTGAATGTGTCACGTGTTAAATGATATGCTTTGTGCTGCTTGGAAGATAATAGTTCAATGCTATCATTGACATAAACACAATTTCATGGCGTTCACACACTTAGAAGTTGCCTCGTTAGTCGTTATAGTACATTAATTACAATTGGCTCTGTACTTTGAGGTGATCTAGGTAATAACTATTAACTATGATATTGTTTTGTGTAGATATGGAGCTTTACGATGAAGTCCCCCTGCTGCAAACATGAGATTGTTATCCAAACAGATCCAAAGAATTGTGAATATGTAATTATTAGTGGGGCCCAGCGGAAGACGGAGGATTTTGATGTTGAGGACGCAGAGACTCTTTTACTCCCTGCAGATGAAGGTTTGTATCAAGTACATACTTTGATGTAATTATAGGTTCTGTATGTCTTCTGAGTTTTGGAAATTCCATCTTTGACGTCTTCTTGTTGATTTGTTAGCGTCAGACATGTCAGTACCATAACAATGGTTAAGTCAGCCGTGCTTATCATTTACATATGTTTTTGAGATGATATCTAAACCTAGCTCTCAATTCTATTGCGTCACACAGAAAGGGGTAAGCTTTCAGATCCATTTTATCGTCTTGAGCACCAGGAAGCAGATCTGCAGAAGAAGAAAGAAGCTGAGCCAAGGCTAGTGCGCATGCAGAGAATATCTGATGCCAGGCATTCAGATGACTATGCCCTAAACAAGGCTCTCAGGGCCCAACTTAGAGTAGGTTACAGAGCTTAGACTAGTACTTTGTTCGTGTAGTGTTTAACCCTGTGCTAACTTGCTTTTTATTTTTCAGTCTCAAAAGAAGAGAGTCGCCGAAGAGGAGTCCGCTTCAAGAAAACTGGGCATTGGCTTACGACTTCTTCCGTCGACTAAAGAAGATGCTGGTGCTGCAGCACATGTTAAGTTTTCTTCCAAGTTTGAAAAAAATAGGAAGGATAAGCGAGCTTTGATTAACGCTACTTCAATATTTTCTGGGTCCTCGGTATCAAATACGAAACAACTGCAGCTAGAAGCCAAGAGAAGGAAAATTAATGCAGGTGCAGCATCCAACTTGCTGACTGGGTCATTTAAACCATCATCATGGTCTCAGGGTCCTGTGCCTTCAACCAGGCATAAGCATAGTTCAGTTTCTGCTAGAAGGTTCTAGCTGACAAATGAAAAATATGCAGCAGTTTTTTTCATCTACACTATTACCCCTACGGCTTGTAACCCATAATCTGGATTCGCTCGTTGACACTGGAGTACATAAATCATTTTATTTTCTGTAATTGCGTGTTGGTTGAGGAGTACTTTTTCTGTGTCTTGTTCATAGAAATTAACAATAAATGTTTTTACTCCCGGTGTATCTGAGATTCTTGCTATTTTGGATAATGAAATGTAGTAGTTGAAAATAAATCCTTGTAATAAAGTTTATTAGATCCTTGTAATAAAGTTTGAAAATAAATTTACAACATAGATCTAGATTTGTGGTTAGTTTTGGTAATTTTTTTTTTTGTGTGCAACGGTGTAGACTTTCTCTAGATTTCAAATTTCTAAAGCTTGGCAGTCGATCTATCTGTATATCAACTGAAAGGGCCAACCATGACAGTGGAAGATACCGAAAAAAGAGCTAGAGAGAAACTCTTGCTCATTCCGAGCTCGTTATTGAAGTTAGTGAAAACTGTATGTAGTTTAATTAGATTAGATTATCACTCTAATGATGTCCTTGCAAAATCAATAATGTATTGTACTGGTAAATTCTGTTTTTTTTTTCAAAAAATAAAAATAAAAAAGTTACAACTGATGGATCATGCAATTAATGTAAATAAATTTTAGAAAACAAAGAATCTTATTCTTGCCAAAAGCTCGCGCGTGACATTATCTAGAGTTTCTCAAACCCTAAATTTCGGCTCATCCATTCCTTACAGTTTCAAAGAAAAGTAAAGAAAAGAAAGCAAGCAGACACATAATAAACGACACGATCTTTCAATTCTGCAGGCAAAGATTTTAGCCCATTTTAAATAATCTTTCAATATCATAAACTTCGAACATCGATATTCAACGGCAGCTAAAGAAACTCCGTACTGCTAATGGCCTATATATGCAGTCTATGAACACCACCTAAAGCTATCACTAACCAACCTTATTAAAAACAATAAAGATTGAAGAAAAATTAAGGCTGTGTCAGTGATAATTAATTAATTGTTAGATTATTTTTTTAACTGGCAGTGCAGACTGCAAAACCACTCAGTATCTGCAGTTCTTTTGCTCTCACAGACACAGTCTCACTCATTCTCTTTTTTCCGGATTCATCGCTTCAACAGTGCAGCGATCCATGTTATACATATTTCTCTTGAATAGTCACTTTCACTTCCGGCCTCTCTTCTGTGTTTTTTATTTGCCTTTGGCATCTTTTATACGTCTGCTTGTGAGTGAAAATTTAGCTTTGATGAATCTGTCTCCCTTTTCGCAATAAATATATCATTTGCTCGTGTTTCTCCATATTCATATTCCTGCCCGAATGAATAATGAAGTAACCAACTGGTTAAAGAACAATTTTCTTTCAAGATCCTCAGGTCAGTAGTAGCTACCAAATCTCTCTTGTTCTCTTTCGTTTTTTTTTTTTTTATCTTGAACGCATATATGCATGCTTATTTAGTCTAAAATTTTGCATCCTAGATATGGGGTTGAAAATCGAAATCATGAAATCGCCACGTTGTATCAAGGGTCCCACTTCAGATTTTTTTTTCTCCTGTGATTTGGTTGGTCAATTATTTCCCTAGAATTTGAAATAACATAGAGGATATCAATGATGGACATGAAACAGGCACACGGCACACCATGCCATCTCTTCCTTTTTCTTTGCGCAGCACTGCTACTGTTGGCGCAACAATAGGGGTTGCTTATTTCACACAATGTACAGAAGCTGCTGCTGTTGCGCCAAAAGCAACGAGCAACAGCTACTGTTTCGCCAACGATGTGTCAGCAACAACTTGCTAACATTTGGTGAAACAACAGCAGCAGTCTGTTATTGAAACCTTGTGTATCGGCAACTAAACAGTAGCATCACTACACAGAGAGAAAGAAAGAGAGATGAGCTATGGGCAGCTCAAATTATTATCATATTAATTACTGATAATAATTTTCTTCGCTAATATGTATTTTTTTTTTGTAGTGAGTTCATTTTTGCTAATTTCTCGTCTCTATCCGAGTAATCATTTAATGAAACTTTGACAAGTTTAATATAATAAGATGATTATAACTAGAGCTGGCAAAATGGGTTAGTCGGTCGGATTTTTGTCGGATTAATTTCATGTCGTGTCAAATTTAAGCTAATTTAAATACGATCCACTTAATAATTATGTCTAAATATGAAAACACTAACCTAACATGAAAGTTAAAAGGACCCATTTAAAATTGAGTAAATGTATAAATTAATATTATTAATAATCAAAACAGTAGTGATAAATGTACTCTATGAATACATAATTATAATTTTAAATCAAGGGGAGGTTGTGTGTAGTAAAAAAATATTTAATTAAATTAAAATTTAATTTAAAATCACAATTTAATTAATACATTTATCATTATTGTAATTAAAATCCTAATTTTCGTATGGGTTGCAGATTAATATTTGGTGGATTAATAGGTTAACGCGACACGATAATTTATAAATAATCGTTCCTTAAATACGTTGGTTGGTCAATACTTTGAAAACTTAATCCGGTTCACACAAACATGACCCATTTAAAAACAAAAAACAAATTTAACCACCCAAATCCATTTTTTTCGTGTCTAGTCCGTATGGGGTTATATGGATAGTTTCAAATTTTGATGGCTCTAGTTATAACATTCGACTTAATTTTACTTACGGCATTTAAGATTTTCTTCATGAGTTAATGGTTGTTCTTTTTGTGTTTGATGACGAGCGACTTCAGCTTGATCAACACATAAAAGCTTAAAAAAGTAATAACTAATAATAATAATAATAATAATGGCCTGCCCTAAAAATAGTATCAGTCAAATATACAGAGAACAAAAGTTGTAGTGCCTCTGATAAAATACCCTCAGTGCAAAACCTGCTACTGCCGCATACACCACCAGGTTTTACTTTTAGCGTTTGCTGATGATAATACTACCACAGCTTTCTTTCACTACTCTTGCTGACTGCTGCTGCTACTTTTGTATGATCTCTTTTCCCCCCTATTTTTAAAATGAAGAATATTATTTATTTACTGTTAAATTAATTGATAGATACTGTATTAGATTGTCAAAACCAAAACTTTTACCAAATATTCATGCATTATTGTGGGACTTTTGACTCTTTAGTTTGGACTGTCCACAGAGTCTCTGTTAATAGGATCAATAATCAAGATCATGTAAAAGAATATAAGAGCTACGTACTTACTTAAATTGTTACAATACAAGGGGACACAGCACAAATTCACTTTCATATATATGAGTAAATCTTTGGTGCAACAATGGTATGGATAACGTGGTACCACCAGCGAATTAAAAAATAACATGTATAATTTAATATCTATTTTTTAGTTGTTTTTTTATTTTTTAGCGCGCGTGGCAATGGATGATTGACTTGTTACATGAATGAAGATTTTCTCCATATATATATCCCTCTTTTTTCTTTGTACATAACAAGTATAGCGGTTTATTCTCTTTTATATACGTGCGTACACATGCATATAGGGCGGAGATATTTTAACATAAAAACGTAAAATCTTGATATTAATTTATAGCCATTGATCCCTTAGATATTTCTAACTCATCCACATTCTCTATCCTTGGTTTAAAGAAATCAATAACTATAAATTAGTGTCGAACTCCGTCTGGTTCTTAAGTTGTAATATCTTTTCATAATTAATCCTAAACCTAAAAAAAGAAAGAGGATTGTATTAAATTTTGACAATCAACATAAAACTTGTTAAAAAGTAAAGTATTTCAACCTCATATATATTGATGCTTTGTGTTTTCAGGCAGTCAATATTTATTTTGGCTAGTTAAATTCAGAACCGTCATGGTTCACCTTATATACCCAAGTACATAATCATCTATTCATATGTATCCCCTATTTGTCAGTACCAAAGTTCTATTGAATTGATGTATGAATTACATGGTGTGTTTGACTTCCTCTATTTGCTATATTTTGAATTATTAACTTTAAGTTATTCACTAAAAATTCAAAATTGTACTCTCGTTATTGTAAATATTTAATTTAAACTGAACCACGTCGGCATCCGTCAATATAATCATTACATATAGGTTGATCTCCACGAGTATCTTATAATTAGAGTTGTGTCTTAATATTTGTTATACCATTATCATTATTTCTTGTGCCTTAAATACCATTAATTCTCTGATGAATGATTTATTCATAACTATTATGAATTTTATCTTTCTATTTCTAATATAAAAATTTGAGTACTCTAATTGTTCAAATACCAAATAAACCCTTAAGAAATATACTATTCTACTTCTCATAACGAGTAGACTTCATATTTATGTAAAACATCCCAAGTTACACATCAAACCATGCCTCCAAAGTATGAAGTTATCAATCGGGACTGAAAGTTCGTGATTATCCTAGGTTCTGACCCTTTGTAAAATTTATCACAATTAACTAAGACAAGTCTTAATTAATGTGTCTATGGATTAATCAACAAGTAACCACAATATCCAACAAATAAAATATATTGCGGAAAATAAAGCAATCACACAAAATCAACATAATAATTTTGGTGACGATGTGGAAAACTCGTGCGAGTAAAAAACCACTCCGGGTATCTCGGCTACTAGCTCAATCCACTATATAGAGAAAAACTTACAGCGATGGTCAAGACCTATGGTGACAACTCCACCGACTCAAGTACCTCTAAACTATAAGAACTCAAGGAACTCATTAAGGCCGCACATGATAGTTTTCTTCAGAACCTCTGAAGTCTATGAGTGAATCAAATCCTTACTCACGCCAAAACTCCGACTACCAATCTTCCTCCTTGAGAACTCTGAAGGATTATGAATTTTTGGTTAGGTTGTGTTGAAAGTTTATCAAAGAATTTTTCAATGGTGGAATCAAAGAAGGTTGAAAGCTTTGAGAGGTTTTGGCTCAATGGATTTGCGTTTCAACACTTGAGGATGGTGGCTACATGTTCTATTTATAGGTAAGGTGAAGATTTAGGGTTTTTCAAAGTGAAAATGCTCAAAAATACGTTCAGATCGTAGTCGCGTTCGAACGCTACTCGAATGCACCACGAACGCGTGCTCACTGGAATGTCCCCGTTCGAACGCTTCCTCGAACGTGCCTCGAACGTTTGCTGTCTGGAATATTTTGTTCGAACCCAACAACGAACGTACCACTAACGCCTCACGTTCGAACGCTGCAATGAACGCAGCACTAACGAAAATGCTCCAGCTCTGCCATAAACCAGTCTAATTGCTCGAAGTTCTTCAAGATAAATTACAACTCAATTGAACTTGTTTTGTCACAGACAATGCCAATAAAAATGGAATTAACAAGGACTTCTACATCGATCTCACACATGTAAATCAAATGACATAACCTGCCATACAAGAGTTTGTAGTACATTCGGGATTTAGATCAGCCAATATATGATCATTTAGTAGATTGATATGAATTTTTTTGTAAAATGGATATTAAAAAAAACTCATTTTCATTTGGGTCCAGTCCTATATAATTACATCATATAAGATGCCTTCATTCACATGTCGTCATATGAACGATTTCGGATCAACGTCGTCATATATTTATAAAATAGATCACTACTATAAATAAATCACAAACAAAGTATCTATCTTTGTTTGCTCTCTATGGACTATTTTCAATTGCTGATTTCAGACTTAAGTCCTCTAAGTCTGAAAGTACATGAGTAATCAAAGATATCACAAATAATTTACATTATGCGAATAATTCAAACAAATGATAAATGAATAATGTATCGTTTATTATTATAATAATTATATGTTTACATAGTACATGATCCTATAGGGCATATATCTTAATAATCTCCTACTTACACAAGCAAATGGTGTTAAGGCAAATGCAGCAGAAGCGTGTCAGTGGACAAAATCGACTTTTAAAACTTTTAAATTCGGATAAATTATCCGGTATCATATACCTTTAATTTATTCGTATTTCAGCCTAATCACTCATTAATATCAATTATTAGAAGTGACCAGGATAACCGTTGATCCGTAGAGACTCGAGATAAAATTTTCGAAAACACTTTCCAAGGTTACACGTTAATCCGTTTACTGGTTCACCGAACCAACTGACCGGGATAATCGGATCATCCTCAAAACTAGAGCAGCCCACTGCTATAGTGATAATTTCACTGTAGCCATAGCTGATTATAGTAATTTTAATAAATTATCATTTTGCCCATACTATACAAAATTTTTAAAACGCTTCTGGAATGATTCTGAAATTTCGAGAATTTTCCTACACATTATATGCATTGATATAGTAGTTCTAGTACTGTAACATCGGCCAAATAGTCATAATTTCAGTAAATTATGGTTTTATCCAATTATATATATATATTCCTCTAGTGTAACAAATTAGCACGGGAATCGAATAGACCCGTAGCTCCGAGCTCCAATAATTTTGGGATGTTGATTAAAACTCTTTAATCAAATATTCTGAATTATTAATTCTAAGTTATTTTAATAAGAACCTAAAGTTGCACTCTCGTTGCTGTAAATATTTAATTTAAACCGAGCTACGTCGGAATTCATCGATATAATCATTACATATAGGTTAACCCTTTACGATTATCTTATAATTAGAATCGAGTCATAATATATGTTATACCCCTCTAATTATTTCTAGTGCTTTAAGTACCATTAATTCTCTAATGAATGATTTATTCATAATTATTATGAATTTTATATTTCTATTTGTAATAGTTGACTTAAACGCTCTAATTGTTCTAGTACCGAATAAACCTTTGAGGAAGATACTTCTCGCAAGAAGGAGTGGACTTCATATCCATGTAAAACGTCACCAACTACATATCAAACCATGTCCCCAAAATACGAAGTTATTGATAAGAATTCTACATCGATCTCACTCATATATATCAAATAACATAGCCTATCATGCATGAGTTCGTAGTGCACTCAAGATTTAGATAAACCCGTATATGATCATCTACTAGACTGATATGAATTTCTTTGTCTAATAGATATTAAAAAAATTCATTTCCATCTGAGTTTGGTCCTATATGATCACATTATATAAGGTGCATACGTTCTCATATCGCCACATGAACGATCTTAGATTAAGGTTATCATACATTTATAGAATGAACCATTACTGTAAATAAATCACAAACAATGTAACCATCATTGTTTACTCTCTATAGACCATTTTAGCTATTATTAATTTCATATTTAAAACCATTTGTGTATATAATTCATACACCAAGACTAAAAGTATATGAGTAATCAAGGGCATCATAGATAATTTATAAATTTTTCTCCATAATTAATGCCGTTTTAATAGCTTTTGGAAATGGAAAATCGGATTAGTTTGGCAATATAATCTTCTGGTGCAGACGTTTTATTAATTAAGGAGTTTTATTCATGACAGGGAATATGATTATTTGATTATATATAAAAACGTAAAGCAAGGAGAAGTTGTTTCAAAAAGAAAAGCACATAACAGTAGGAGTTGCTGTAGCCTTTATGACTGAAAATGAGATCCAGTTGCTTGGACTTGTGCTACTGGGATTGCCCAGCGCTTCCCAACATTGGTGCCAGAGCGAGCATTTGACAAGGTAAACAAAACGTTATTGCTTTTAACTTTTTTGGAGTGACTTTCGATTTCGATTTTCTTGGTGCTTACTCGAAGCTAGAATTAAGGCCGACTCTGACATTCGGATGTTTTTAGACGAGTTCTTAAAAATATACCTCTTATCTAAAGGAAAAAAATATTAGTGTTTTTTTTTTGGCAATTTGCATATATAAAATATAAATCAATGAATACACAAATAAAAATGTTATGAACAAAAAATATTAAATGAACACTAGTACATGACATGAACAATAGGGTTACATTCTTTATCCCATGCGTTATCTTCTCTTTCTCCATTGTTTATGTTTTAAAACCCCTTTTATGTATTCTCTTTATTTTTTATTTTATTTTTTTGCCTCTTAAGTTAAGGGATTAGGATAAATAGTTGAGTAATGATCCGTTTGATATAATTTTTCAATTAGAGCTTCTTCAAATAGAATTTTTATTAATAGAGTTTTTAGAAGTATAGCTTTTAATAAAAAGTTTTTAAGTGTTTAGTTGTGAAGTTTTTATTAAAAAATGTAAAATTATTTTATTGGTCAATTTTTTTTAAGTTAGTGTTATGATAATGCAAAGTAAAATAAATTGTAACGAAATTGTGTTATGTTTGCCATTGAGATTCGGGATGAATTAAACAGTGACAATTGTGTCTGTTTCATACTGAGATGTCAGTTGCCAACATATGCATTTGATGCCAACAGTCACAAAATAGTTATATCTGAATAATTGTTCTGTCAACTGTGAGTTGAGCTAAAATATCTTCTTTGAAACATGTTTTAATATCAATACATAATTAAAATTCAGATATATATAATTGTTATCCAATAAATATCAATCATAATTTATAAAAATTTTAAAATAAAGTTCAAACTCAGCATCAAATACAAGTCGATGAGGACTATTGGTGATATTTTATTTTCTTTTTATTTCCAATCTTCTCATTGGTTGCATGCCTTCAATGTTCTGGTATAAAATATCTTAGGGTTAGAGGAATCTCAGCTATCACCTCTTTTGATTTGCCTGAGTTTCACTGACTCATTGGTCAAATTGAATCCAAAATTAAATTGTCCCTAAATAGTAAGAAGCACTCACCCTCGGAGTATATAAATACTTGACCTTCATAGACTACAAAGTATACTTCCTCAAATAAAATAAAATATTGATAAATTTTAGTATTCTCATTTTATTACAATTTTGTTTCCGATTGTCTTTATCGTTTCGATATTTTTACAAAAATATTAATTTCGAGTTATTACCTAATATCTGAAGTTTTTGGATTAAGTCATTCAACAAAATGTGGTGGTAATCGAGCCAAGGTCGTCTTCAAACATCTATATCATTTTCTTACATGTAAATCAATCTATTCGGATCTACATGTTGTTTTTAATACTAATAATACTTCGTCTTTCTTTGTATTTTTCACACCCGTCCTTAAGTTAGGATAAGCGTGATAAAGAGTCGTGAAATTGACATTATTTCCCAATACAAGAAAATTGTCAAATAGCGATGGAAAAATCCGTAGCTAATCCGTAGCTAACTGACCACTAGCGACAGAATAGCGACGGAAAAATTCCGTCTCTATTTTGTTGGTCGCAAAAAAAATAGCGACGAAAATATTTCATCCGTCGCTAAAGTTAGCGACGAAATTTTATTCCGTCTCTATACAGCGACGGAAATGCCGTCTCTAATTAGCGACGGAAATTTCGTCTCTAATTAGCAACAGAATAATTTCCATCGCTAAATAGCGACGGAAATTCCGTTTCTATTTAGCGACAGAAGTATTTCCGTCTCTAAATAGAAACTGAATTTTTGTCACTATTTAGTGACTGAATTCTGTTTCTATTTATCATTAATTTCATTATCCATTTCAATTCCGTCTCAATTATGTCGTTAAATTTTGAAACGAAATATTATGTCTCTAATTTCCGTCGCTAAAACTGTAATTTCTTGTAGTGTCCCATGTCATATATACTAATAATCTGAATAAAATGTTCAAACAACATGTAACATCATTATCATATACATAGGTAGGATCTCCATGATCAATTTTACAAAAGAATTCATCAATATGTGTGTGTACACACACACATCAATATACCAAAACTAGACTTTATGCTCATATCAAAATAATATACTTATGAAGGGAGGACATAACTAGATCTCTCATCTAAATACATAACAAAATAAAGGGTGGCCCAACATACGAGGCTTCCCACGCTATGAGCACTGTGGAGGATTCAATATATACACAATATTTTCCTTTTTTTTTTTACAAAGAAACTATTTTTGCAACTCGAATCTTATCCTCCATGTGTAACATCCCTAATTCAGATAGGTTACCGGCAGGTAACAGATTCCACTGTCATCTAAACCACTGACTGTGACTGTTAAGATATCAAATTAAATGCTAACAACTTATCATAACATCATTATGCATATACACACCACATGAACTGAATTTAATATATGAACCACTCTTATATATATATTACAAACACATCAAACTGTAATAAACTATCATACAACAAGAATCAAAAACTACATTCTATATAAATGTAGGCCTGACATGGTGAACCAACTTAATTAGTGACCGCAATGTTGCCCTTGTCCCTGATCTAGGTCTCCAAAAGTAACTTGTGGCTCACCAACTAGGAGTTCCTGCAAAACTATGGAGTGAGGAGGGTGAGTCATTGTAAACTCAGTGAGTGAGCTATAAGAAAATAAGAGTGATATCAGTAAATCAATATCAAAATCAACTTTGCTATAGAAACTGCTTCTGAACTCATGAAAGTATAAACAATGTTCACTCTTGAAAATCTCTATGGAAAACAGTGTATGAAAATCTGAAATCTCAAAAAACTGAAGCATGTAGAAAACCTGACGCATGGGGGCGTTACATATCGTCGTCCCACATACACCTAAACTAGTGCTTAGCGTGTTATGTATCTTCGTCCCCTAAGTCATTGAAACTATACTCATGAATGTCTCATCTGAGGCAGGTGGAGATCCAAGGACGTTACGTATTGTCGTCCCCTAGTCTCAAGCTGAGAAACTACAAGTGCACATGTCCTGTGATCCGTCAATTCCAAGATCAAAACGTAAATCATAATTATCGAAATCAAATCGCATAATTCAAATCACATCTAATATCAAACCCAACAAAATTATGCATGCTTAAAGTCATAATTTTCATAAAAATCTCATAACTTATCTTAAATCACATAGTATCGAAAATCGACAAATCTCAAATGTAAATTGTCAAAAATCATAAATCTATCAAGAATAATTAAAATAAGTAAATAAATTCTGAAAGCATGTACTCCATTTACAGTGTTATAAGAAACTGGAGGTGCTTCACGGTGTAGGCGTCCATCAGGAATCATGGTACCAATTTATAATCACGTCGACCGTCAGTAACTATAACTCGAAATAATTTTCGTAAAGTACAATAAAATATGCAATGCATGGACGCCCAATTACGCTGGATATTGGGATTATCTAGATTACCTATAAATTTTATGGACCTAAGTTTGAAGTTATGCAAGTGCGTCCGGTGAAAACTTAAGCTTAACTTTACCACTGAAAAGTTCGTTGCTCAATGGCAACTTTAAAAATTCACTGTAATAATTGGGATTGAACTGGGGGTTGAAATTTTAATATAATCAACCTTCAAGTGTCTAGTTTATGTTGGTATTTATAAATTTTAATTTTGATTTTTAAAACTCAAGTTATAAGCTAATCTTTTCACCTTGTCCACCATAAATAAAACTAGTTTTCACTACAGGTCAACCATGTTTGAAAATTTACCACAATTTCATCTTTCATTGGAAATTTCTGATTTTTAGATATGTTGAACCTTAATGTGTCTAGTTTACTTATAATTTTTACGGTTTATCAATTGAACGTCTAAAACTCAAGTTATACCCGATAAAACACAACATGTCCAGATTTATACAACGATTACACTTATTGCCTAACATATAAATTTCACCACCCTTTAACTTTAACATTTAAATTATCATCAACACATGTTATAGAACTAAATCATGTTTATCAAAATAAAACATAGATACATTTGAAATACATATATGTATAACTTTTGAATCTAAAATACAAAGCAAACAAGAATTCCACAGAAAAGTAACCCACAAATAATTATAGGTCACTCAAAGATGGTCAAATTATTCTATAATGATAACCATAGCTCCAAGCTTTCATCTAGAGTTCTAAACTCCAATTGTGTTCTATGTCCAACATACACAAATTTGATCTAATCACAAGTATATTGTGTTTATACTTCAAAAGCATCTAAACACAAATCTCTAACCATGTTGACCGGCGTAATCACACACATATAATGCAAGCGCACGTATCGTTTAAGTAGTATAAATGTATCGATCTCACAATGACTTAATACCTAAGCTATTAATTTATGAAGTCAAATTTTTACAAGTATCTAATGAATTGGTTGTTTGATTGGATTGTGACTTTAAACTTAAAACAAGTAAATTAAACAGTGCGAAAGTAAATTAAAGGAAAATTCAATATTAAGAAACTATCTAGGGTTGTGAATCTTTCCAATATCTTTTTAAAGATGAAGTGATTATTTTACGTTTGTGCAATATATTGGTTTATTAACCTGGAACACGAATTTATGCAACAGTCTCTTCTGATGGACAGATACAAATACCCAGAATAACACAATTAATCATATTCCTATGTCAACCAAGTTATCTGAATTCATTAAGATTAAGTTCCAATTATGGCTACCCTCGTCTGACAGGTATATTCTTATCCTGTAAGAAAATCTATTAAAGGGTTATCTATCCTCAAGGAAGATCGTGGGCTATTGAGTCTAAAGCTTAAACCTAAAATCCCTTTTCCAAGTTCATTTTAAGTTTACCAAATCAATCTTATTAATGGCCAGTTAACAAGAAGCATTAAGCTTAAAACTTAATAAATAAACATTTATAAAATAACCCCTTATAAACCAGTGATATTAGAATTCATCACAACCCCAGATAACAGACTTAGTTACGACACATATCTAAAGCTAATAAAAGCTTAAATAAAATAAAAGACATAAAGTAAATGCTGGAAATTAAATAAAGTAAATACTGAAAAGTAAATGCTGGAAATTTAAAAATTTAAAAGTACAATAAAATAAAATGATGGGGGTTAGAGGATCAACTTTTATTACTTCTATTTTAGATATATCATTTATTATAATATATTAACTTTGCATGATATTACCAACCGACCATATAGGCGGTATCCTGATTAAGTCAAATTTATAATTAATTCCAACCGACCATACAGGCGGTATCTAGTTTAGTCAGGTTAAAACCAGTTTTATCAAGTCCAACCGACCATAAAGGCGGTATCCTCATTAAGTCAGGTTTTAAATAGTTTATATTATAATTAAGGGAGATTAATCTAAATATTAGAAATAAAAGCTTTACATTTCACCCCAGCAGGGGGGAGTTACATCCTCATTATTGAAAAATAAAAACTGAAAAGTAAAGAAAGGAAAGCACTATTGCGTAAAAGTAAATGAAATTAAATACAAAAAGTAAAGACTGAAAAGTAAATAAAAGAAAGTGTTAATGCGAAAATTGAATACTGAAAGCTGTAAATAAACAAACAAGATACAATCTTCTTAGTATTCTTAAGGAATTCCTTAGAAGAAAGTATTAATTGAATTCTGAAAATTGGCCTCAATTTATAGGTAAAATTTGGCCTCATGTGTTGCGACGTGTGGAACATTGTGCGTCGCGACGCACCGTTGATGATAGACGCGTGGCACAGAACTTCCAAAGATGAGGACACATGGCGGGGTCAGCGTCGGCGGCTCAATAATTATGTCGGCGTCACGACGTGGAAAGTTATTGTGCATCGCGACACTGACGTCAGCATTGACATGTGTTGATGATGATTGTCGGGAGCATGTGATTGTGACACATGTCCGGCGCACGTTAGCAGATGTTGACACGTGGCAAACGCATGTTAGCAATGGCGTATGATAGCAAAACTTCTCTGATTGGTCCACGTGTCTGAAACATGTTAACAGTCTCCGACGCACGTTAGCAGATGGCGCATTTTAGCAAACGGCGTATTTTAGCATGAAATTTACATATTTACCCTTTTTTGTCCGTTTTCCACTGTTTTGGCCCCGAATTGCCTCCAGAGAGTCCTGCTATTTTATTTATCTTCAAAATAACACAAAACACATCAAAATATTCACAGAACTCAAGAAACTATACAAAATATTAAGTCAAATGAGTGGGAAATAGTGATCTATTTACCACTCATCACATGTTTCAACCTTTTAAGCTATGTTATTATGCATCAAATACATAATACATCACAATATATTTCATTAATGATCTCGAATCATTAATAAAAATATAGCTGATTAGAGAACACCAAAACTTTCCTAGCAATCTTGTATGAAAGATTAAATCTTCTAAGTAAGAAAAATGTAAAGAACTTCCAAAGCTTCTCTCACATTTGTTTTCTTTTTGGTTGAAACTTATCAAATGGAATTGCACAAGCTTAGCTTTAATAATCAAACTTTTGAATTTTTAATTAATAAAAGTTTTAATTAACTTTTAGGTGGGCTTAATCCAATTTATCTAGATATGCATACTAGATGTAATCATATTAACTTTGTCTAACCACTTGATTAATCCAATTAAATCAAGTCAAATACATATATTATTACATATTATGTAATTACCAAAATATCCTTCAATTGTAGAGATATTTATGAAAATACAATAAAGCCTTTGTGTGATTATAGATTTGGATTAATCTAATTAATCCCTATTGGTCTAGTAAATAATTAATGTTATACAATAAAACCTAATTATTTTGATTGAAAATTATAATATCAAATATTATTTATTATCAAACATAATCGGCTACTCGAGTGCTCAACGAGTACACTTTATATTGTAAGACTATCTAAGTTTAGATACGTTTATCATATGATCCTAGCTCACATGTACGCAATTCAGCCATCTTCGAAATTCTGAAGAACATGAACAACCTTTCTGAATAATACAAGTCGAGGAAATCATATATATTTAATCATCCCTCCATCATAAGCTATTTGAGTTGTGTTTAGGAAACATAGATTACACTGTCAAGGCGCACATCTCATATTGTCGACATGTCCATAATTCTTTACAACAAATAAAAACACCACTAACATGGATACCTTAACCCCTTATTATACACATACGGGCCGACGAATGCTATCTTGATACGCACTTAGTTAACATGTGCATCGGTTCACACCCAATGAACATCTAACGGTCAGACCATGAAAGGTATTTAATATACATGGCATCAAAGTGTGGAGGATCACACACAAAATCAATGATATCCTGTAGTCAAATGATCGCATATGCTACTTGAATCGAGGAGATTTCTATTGACGATGGTGTGTACTTCCAACTATTAGGAATCACTGGTGAGTCATTCAGTATTCGCTCCAACGAATACCCGAACATTTATACGAGTTTCCCTTACTTATGGTCCATTGGGTTAGACCATTGGAACTCCAATTTCAATATACGGTAAATGATAGTCTTATAGGTTATAGGAATCCGATCGTATTCCAAAACCAACGACTAAGAATATATACTTTCAGAAGAGTTTATAATAGTTATATTATCCTAATGACGGACCATCCGGTGTCCAATATTACTACGTGACTATTCTAAGGTTGGTGTTGTTCTCAGCATATATGAATCTACTAAACCAATATGCATTAAGAGATAATGACATTAATTACCATTAATAAAGTTGAAATGAAAATATAGTTATTTTATTAATAGATAATAAAATATAATGTACAATACATTATTCAGATTGGTGCTCCAAGCACCAACTCCAACAAGCAAAATCTTTCTTTAAAAGCATAATAAGGGAGAAAAAAAAACAGTGGACAAAATGAGGGACCTATTAGTCTTCCAAACCTATAAAATAAAGAAAGAAGTCAACTCACTCTTATTGCAAAAGATCACGACTTAGTATCGTGGATAAACAAATAACAAAGTGGTTGAAAATTTTTTTTTATAATTAAAATGAATACATAAAATATATAAGCAGACGTATAAATCATTTTACAATGATTTCCTGTTGATTATAAATATCATTTATATAAATGAGTACTTTATCTAAGGTTAAAATAATTTTTCATTATCTATATACACTCGCGACTTATCGACAAAACTGGCGATATGGAACTCATCTAGAGTAAATTGGCAACATGAGACCTCATCTCACTGTAAATAAATTTGGCATGTAAATGTACATAAAATGTATCCTAACATAAAATTAATCTTCCAAAATATATGCACATTTATCTCCAAAGTCGTGTAAACTTTCTCATATACTATAAACTCATGATTTCTAACATAATCATGATTCGATCCTTTCTTTTATAGCAAACTAACATTTTTCCAAATCTAAATCATTTAATGCATCATCTAAAAATTCATTTAAGAAAACATACATAACTATATATTTGTAAAAGTATCAATGTTACAAGCTTATCTTTGCACTTGATAGCTATACTACTGGGTAGAAAAGTTACGTAGCAAAACCATCCCCGCCAACGCTATCTCGATCACTTAAAGAGATACACGAATTTTCGTAAGGAAAATGATTTTGACTAATACTGGATAAAATATTATGAAAGTAATATGCCTTAAACGCTCTCGTAATCCTAACATAATTTTGACAAAGTTCCGTCTATAATATGGACTACTACTATACAATCCATCTTCATCAAAATTAAGTTCTCAAAACAAGTACATCCTTATATCATTCAATATCATTTGCCTAAATCTCGGGCCTACAATAACTTTTCCCACCTATCATATTACTCAATCATATAACAACCATTTAATAGTCCAAGTAAATAAATCACATCTTAATGATAATTACGTTTCCATTATACATAATCATCACATCTCAGTGTATCCAAGACATGATCAATAGGAGACGGTATCACCATCTCCATACGTCACTGACATGATCGTGCATGATGTAGAATAACATGTGATTGACCTGTCTAATTATAAATCAACATGTACATGTGTTATTCTTGACATGCCAACAACATGATAATTTTTTAGAAACGCGATTTACTTGAACATAATTGACATGAACTATGTATATCACATATAAATTTAAATTTCTTATAGAGAACATGTAATGATGTTTATGCTAAGATATCATGACTTCATGACATTAACAATACAAAACATAAATGGACCCAAGACATTATGTTCCTAATAACTGCAGCAAGTATCCATCTTCTCTAACGCTCGTCCTCTTAATGCATGAAATCCTGTAACACATAAACTGAATAGTGGGGGTTAGTCGTATAAATGACATAGTGAGTGAACGTTGTAAATAAAAACATAAAATAATATAACATAAATGAACGAGCTTGTTTCGATGTAAAATGATGGAGTATAAACTTGTCAGGTCTGGTCAGGTGTCATAACAAGCATGTAGACTTAACTTGAAATCATTAATTTATCTAAAGCTTGAAAACTTAACAATTTAAAACGTGTACTAGAACAAGTGACTCTTGATCCTTGAAACATAAATAAATCTTGAAATATGAATCATAAATTGTAATTCTTGAACTTAGAAAGTAATATATTTACTGAAACTGTAGGTCGTGAAACGTAAGTTATAAACTGTAAAATATAGACTGTAAACATGTTACGCGAAAATATACATTATAAATATGACACGTGGAAACCATAAACTATAGACTGTAAACATAAATTGTAACCATGAAGAGTGACTTAGAAATCATGAAACAAGGACCATAAATCATGATATGTAAACTGTAAGATGTGAAATGTACCATATACAACGTGACTTGTAAATCATGACACGTGACCTGTAGTTCATAAACTGTAATTGAAAATCATGAGTTGTAATTGTAAAACATGTATGCTGCGTGAACTAACCCTGCATTTCATGCATACATGCATCATACTGACACTTTATGAATAAAGTCATCATAGTGGAGTGTTGGGTTAGGGAGAAAGGAAGACTAATGAAGAAGTCGATCACAAGCAGGACAAGAATGACCAACAATCAAAGTTCCCGAATGGACCATCTTGAAAAAACCATAAATAATTTAGCGGAACAAGCCATGGCTAATCAGGCAGTAACTCATACACTAAAGGCCGAGACTAGTGGGAAGACGTGTGAGGAGCTCAAAAATAAGACAATTAAGGAGAATCCTACAGTAGATGATGAAGAGGACATGACATAATATGCATGGGAAAAATAGCCAAATCCTAAGTTGAGACATGGCTACAAAAACTAAAAGGGCAGATGGAGGAAGTAACCCAGAAAATGAAAGAAAAGCATGAGGACTTGGTGGATTACAGTGTTATGGCCTTTAAAGAGAAATTTCTCGCCCAATTCAAGATGCCTGAAATGGCAAAGTTCAATGGGAGTGGAGACCCTAAAAGTATATATATGACAATATGTGTCTTTGATGAGTGCCGTTGGGCTGTCTGAACATCAAGTTTTGAAAATGCTTTGGATGTCATTGGAAGGAGCATCTGTGGTCTGGTAACATAGCCTGGAAGAGAAGATGAATGATGATTGGAGAGACCTGTCCGAAGCTTTCCTAAACGAATACGTTATAGACATGGAAATAAATGTTCACTCCGTGACCTAGAGAACACGAAGTAGAAGTCAGACAAGAGCTTTAAAGAGTATATGGCCTGTTGGAGAAGCTAACTTTTGAAAATACAGACACGGCCCTCGGAGAATGACCAAATCAAGATGATTATCAAAGGCAATAAACCCTGAATTTATAGTAAGTTGAGGAGGATGGCCTCTATGATTTCAAACTTCCGACAGTTGAAGGAGACTGTCATGGATATAGAAGAAGAAATAGAGTACAAGATGTTCTATAGCCGAGGGAAATATAAGACGAATAATGGAGATGACTCAAAAATAACAAAAGTTAACACTTTTTAGAAGTGATGTTTTTCCAACTTAAGAAGGCCAATGTCCAAAGTTTTTGCTATATTTGAGAAACAAGGCCTACTGAAGCCCTTGGAGCCTAAACCACTACCAAACTCAATCTCCAGCCTGAACCAATACTGCCAATTCCACCAAGAGAAATACCATGACACCAACAGCTGTCTTCGTCTCAGGTATGAAATCTAAAATCTAATCGACGTTGGTAGAATACCCGATACGAAACAAGCCTCAACCATGCAATATCTGGGATCCAAGCTGTCAAGAAATTTGCATTTGCATCTTTATTTTCAGCATGTAATGACTCTTCCTTTTTATCAATAATGAAATGAATTTAATTTTTTGAAATTTTTCTGTCTCTCAACAAAATGAACGTGTCTAAATTTTGAAGGAAGTTTCAACTTTGGAATCACTAACAGGATGTTATCCAAAAATTACGCACTAAATTTGCACTTAGAATTACAAAACACTTAGAAAGAATTTATACTGGCACAACTTGTAGAGATAGTTAAGGCACATGACATTCATTTGATCCTCTTCCAAATTTAAGGTTGAGATGACACTAGGTTAAGAAGATGATGCAAACAAAAGAGAGAAAAATGAAAAATGAAAATAAAAAACATAAGAAAGAGAAAGAGAAAGAGAAAGGTGAACCCCACAAAACCTACTCCACCATTTGAAGTGTTTAATAACTCAAAGTATCATTAACCTCACAAGTACTTTTGCATCAAACGACAATAGATAAAATATTTATAGCCACAAATGATTGATATTTTTAACTTAAAGTAATGGTATTTAAATAAGCCCTCATGCTGAATTTTTTAGCTATTCATGTCACAATACAGCGGCTTGAATTTAAGGTATAAATTTGACTTATTTCTACACAAAATTTGGGAAAATACTTAACATGAAAGTTGTATCCTTATGTCTATGATTTCCAATGGCACTTGAATAATGAGTATTATTCATGAAAATAGATAAATTAAAAACGGTACTGAAACTTCAGAAAAATTATTCTGAACTCCTAGGAAGGGTTACAAGGACTTCAGATCCATTCATACAAGATTATATGCATAATAATATTTCGTGCATGAGAAAAATGATTGTGATGGACACATCATGATAACCAAAGTGTTATATTCTTCCCCCATTAAATAGGATTCGTCATGGAATCCAGTCTTGAGCTAAGCAACTAAATATACATGAGGAATTCTAACTACATATGACAGAGGATTTACTCAGAGCCAATGGAACCACTGCAGTCATTAACATCTAAACTTTGCTTTGATACCTACCTTGTCACATCCCAGTATATCTATAACATGACCGGTAAGAGACGATATCACCATCTCCATAAGCCTCTAACATGATCATGCATGATGTAGAATAACATGTGCATAGCCTATCTAACACACATTCATTTATTTTATGTTACATGATCATGTTATATCATAACATAAACATGTAAGGTAATGGTCATGTATCATAACACGCATGTAGACTTAACTTGAAGATATTAAGTTACTTAAAACTTGAAAACTTAACAATATAAAATGTGTACTTGAACACATGATTTTTTTATCTTTGAAACATGGATAAATCTTGAAATATGAATCATAAATTATAATTATTGGAACTTAGACAGTATTATGTAGTGTAATTATAGACTGTGAAATATGAGCTGTAAACTATAAAATATAGACCGTAAACATGTTACGTGAAAACATATGTTGTAGACATGACACGTGGAAACTATAAACTATAGATTGTAAACATAAATTGTAACCATAAAGCGTGACTTGGAAATCAAGAAACGAGGATCATAAATCATGACATGTAAACTGTAAGACGTGAAATATACACTATACAACGTGATTTGTAAATCATGACATGTGATACATAATTCATAAACTGCAATTGAAAATTATTAGTTATAACTGTAAAACATAAAAGATGACTGAAATCGTAACAAGTAAATTATAAATTGCGAAACATAAATTGAAAACCATAAAACATGATCTGTAAACCATGACTGTAATTGAAATTTATGAGTAGTAACTGAAAACTGTAACATGTAACTATAAATCGTGAAACATAAACTTAAAACCATGAAACATGACCTGTAAACCATGACTGTAACTGAAATTCATGAGTGATAACTGAAAATCATAACATGTAAACTACATATCATAAAGCCATAAATCATGATCGTAACTTCAAAAATGAATAAACACCTGTAAACATGAGTTGAAAAATATATTATGAACTGAAAGTTGTTAACATAATTGTAAATTATAAATGTGAATTGAAAAGTGTAACGTGAACTAAAAAACATAAACATGACTGTAAACTGTAAACATGACTATAAGCTGAAAAATGTAAATAGAAATATGGACTGAAAACTGAACTTAAACTATAACTGAACTACAAACTGAAAAATAAGCTGTAAACATATACTTTATATACCTGTCGTGAAAATAACATCAATAACTTAACTTGGGGGCGTGAGACCTAGTATCGTGTAAGTAGGGGAACATGACCATGAACATGAATGAGCCTAAGAGGGTTTCATGAACCATTAGGCATTGCGAGTATACTAGAGTATCAATACATGATGGGATGACACTTTACTAGCATTTGAAAACATGTAAAACATCTATGCAGTGATCAAGATCTGGACGTCTCCTCTACATCACCACACATACTGAGATTCAATCGTCGCCCTCATGTACATTTGCATATCTGCATCTTAACAAAACTCTGTAGAATGATTTTCTCAAACCACAATACTCAAAACATAAACTGTATATCGTGAAACATAAAGCATGAAAAGTAACTATAAATTGTAAATGTGTACTGTAACTGGAATTTTATGACTGTAAGTTGAAAACGTAAACTATAAACATATTGTAAAACATGAACATCAAAGCATGGACTGTGAACTATAAAACGTAAACTGTAAACTATAAAACATAACGCTTGATCTGTAATTCATGAATTGGAAACTATAAATCGTGAACTAAAATCATATAAATCATAGTCTGAAAACTGAAATCATGAATTGTAACATGTAAGATATGAACTGAAAATTCTTAAATCATGAACTAACGACATGTAAATCATGGGCTAAAAACTGCAAATCATATATTGTAAACTGAAAACATAAGCTGTGAACATGAAGTGTAACATGAAATTCGTGACACGTAAACTGAAAATATAAAATGTAAGTCGTGGATTGGAAATTGTAAAACATGGACTACAAACCGTAAAACATGGATTGTGACTGGAAAGCATGAACTCTAACTATATAATGTTGACTATAAACTATGATACATTGATTGTAAATTATAAAACACCGATTATAAACTACATAGTATTAACTGTAAACTTTAAAAAACTAATTATAAGCTATAAAATACTTTAAGTATGAAAATATAAAAATAGTACATTAACTCATAAAACTGACGTCCAATCCTATTGCTCGTATGGTCAAGTGGAACTGGATGGATTCTCCTACGTAGAATTTGTAAAGCATAATTTCAAGTATTGTAAGTATACTTGAGTATGTATGATCCTAAACATGTACATGAATGATGCATTCATCAATGCTGACAATGAAGCTGAAAGTGTTATCTGATATACTGAGACGTGACCTAGGGCAACTTAAAATAAGTCTTGCAATTAGCATCACTTCGCGACGTATGGCAATTCGCGTCGCGATGCCCATTCTTCTTCACGACGAACCCAAAGAAAAAATTGGGATAGTAAGTTATGTTTGGTTCTACGTCGCAGCGCGAATCCTTGTGCATCGCGACGCGAGGCCGAGCCTAAGTCTGATCATGAACTCATCATACTTCAACAAAGAGGAACTCACCCTCATACATGGCAACATAAAATCCACATTATACAACATATTTTTCAACATGTAACATGTCCTATTACACCAATTTCAAGCACTTAAGCTCATGAAAATAATAAAGCCCAAACCTAAGTTTCTAACCTTACTAAATCCATACATAAATCTTGACAATAAGCATCAATCTAGGCATGACTAACACTGTAATTGACACTATCATGCAAAATATTCATGAATCATGCTTGGGTTTCCATGAATTCAAATATTAGACTTAAAGAATCATGCTAAAATACACAACAATTGTAAGGGTAAATGATGAGAGACTTACTAAGTGATGAATAATATTTAAAATAGCAAACAAAAATTTCAATCTTCAGAGAATGAAGACGAAAGAAAAATGAAAATTATTTGTTTTATGCATGTGTGAGAGAAGAATGAAAAAGAGGAAATAGACAAAATATTTAAAGCCACAAATGATTGATATTTTTAACTTAATGTAATGGTATTTAAATAAGCCCTCATGCTGAATTTTTTAGCTAATACATCACAACACAACAGTCTGATTTTAATAATCAAATTTGACTTATTTCCACACAAAATTTAGGAAACTACCTAACATGAAAGTTATAGATTTATGTCTAAGATTTACAACGAATCGCGAATCACTGAAAAATGATATATGTAGCCCAAGCTATCATCAAAATATTGAGGGCTATTCATGAAAGATGATAAATAAAAAATGATACAGAAACTTCAAAAAAAATATTTTGAACTCCCGGGAGGGTTACAAGTACTTCAAATCCATTAATACATTATTATATGTATAATAACATATCATGTATGAGGAAATTGACCATTATAGACACGTCATGATAAACCATAGTGTTACAATAATGCACATAAATTGAACATAATGACGAATTACACAAAAATCAAGATTTCGAGGTCAATTTCTATATCGGGACGGCACGAAAGGAGACTCTGGAGGGCATTGCTCGCATTTTGACGCATGCATAGCCATACGCTCATGGGATTCATGCATGTGACCTCCTCATTGGAACATGGCCGATCGCCGAAATTCCGATGGTAAAACATGCACCCCTTCTTCTGGTTCAAATGTCACCAATGGTTCGTCAATCGGATTTCCTAATCAATGATAAATCAAGAAAAAAAAATATGTCCAGGAAATCACCGTTTCGATGCCAAAACAACCTTCAAAACACTCCCCTCGTCAAACTCTATGATTTCCTTAAAAGACCGGTTGAAATTTCAGATTGAACGGATCTAGAACAAAACCATTATTTCCTCTCTATATCTCTATTTCTCATCTCTCTTATCTTTCAAAAAGAAAAGGGGGTGTTACAGTATTTATCTTGGTCTGACCGAATCTATATGGTCTTAAAATCGAATACATGCCTCATATAAAAGAGTATATTAAGGTCAATTTTTTTAGTAATAATGTTGTTATAGCTGAAGTTTTTAAATCTACAAGTTTCCCTAATATGTTGCCATAATTAAGATCATTTATTTGTTAGTTAATCTTTTTTTTATTACCTTAAAACTCTAATAATGTTGTTACAACTAAACTGTTTACTTATCTTTAATTCTAATATTGAAATTTTAATTAATAGTTCAATCTTTTGTGTCAATCGATTTATCAAACAGATCTTCCAAAAGTGGAGAAAGTTTGTCCTCAAATTTTTCTTACTATCATCGTCAAGATTTTGACAAATTGTTTCAATAATTATATTTGTACATTCATTTTGAAGTCAATAACTTTACCATATCATATTTTTGCAACTCATGTTCCAATCCTAATGACAAGATTTTACCTCATGTTTTAGGACTGTTTTCTTGCTTAAGAATTTTGTTGATAAAGTTTATGGAGTCAATTCTTTACTCACATGGAAAGAGATTTCAATGAATTTTTTGGTAAATAATTAATACAATTAGTTGGCATTAAATGATTGTATTAAATGCAATTGGTTGGCACTAAATACAATTGGTTAGAGTAGTGTAAAATCTTGCTATAAATAGCTCCCTTGGTGAGAGCTTAAGGCATCCCAAAATTTTTTAAGTTTCTTTCATTAGAGATAAAGAAAATCTCTAGAGTGATTTGAGAGAATTGGGGTGAGATTGTGTGTGTGCAAAAAAAATATGTGAGTGATTAAAAGAAATAGAGAAAATAAAAAGGAGAGTAAAATTCTATATAATTTTCTTATGTGTTTCTTTTATTTTTTTCTTGTAATCATTAAGAGTGAGTGTGAGTTAAGCACTTGTGTGCTCTTGTAATTGAGGATTTTTCCTCTTGTTATTCAACTATAGTGAAACTCGGTAACCACAATGGATGTAGCCTGTTAGGTCTAATTGACTGGGTGAACCACTATAAATTTTATGTCACATTGTTATATTTGATTATTCTTTCATGTTGCTGTGACTCGGTAAATTTTGAGGTGTTAAAATCTCAACAACTGGTATCAGGAGCAAGTTAGTGAAGATCTGTATTAAGTGAAAGCAATTGGTGGAGAGAGTGCCAAAGATGTTGACAAATTTGATGGGACTGATTTTCATCATCGGAGAATGCAAATTACAAATTATTTATATACAATGAAACTAGAAGTACCATTAGAAGCTGTGATTCCAGCAGACATGAGTCGAACAAATTGGGAGAAGTTTGACAAAAAGACTTTAGCGGTGGTCTGACTCATACTTGCTAATAGTATGAGTGCACATATCATAAGTTAGACAACAATAGCTGGGCTTATTAGTACTCTATCATATATGTATGATAAACCGAGTACTGTCTAACAAATTCATTTGTTGAGGTAACTTTTCACCTTGAAGATGTCAAAGGGATGCTCGGTGAATAAACATGTGGTACTGGTGAATGAGATCATTGATAAGCTACAATAAGTGGGGATCATATTTGAAGAAAACTTAAAGTGTTTGGTTTTGTTAACTTTTATGCCTAATGATTGTGATACTACTATAAATTAAATTTCCAATTCTAGTGGGAAAAAGGAACTTGAGTATAAGTAGGTACGTGACACCCTCTTTAGTGAATATGTAAGGAGAAGAAATACCGATGAGCTTTACAATGGCTCTGCTTTGAACACTGAAAACAAGAGAAGAACATTTAACAGAAATTCCAACAACAGTGGAATATCCAAATCCAGAAAGAGAAAACAAAACAAGTCTAAAATTGAAAAATGGGTGGATGGATGTTGGCATTGTGGAAAGCCATGACACTTGAAAAAGGATTGTCGGGATTGGAAAAATGAAAATAATAAAGCCAATGCAACACATGAGATCGACATTGACACCTTGATCCTAAGCGCACATAATCCATTGGAATCTTGGGTGATCGATTCAGAGACATCATTTTATTCAACTTCAAGTCGGAGTATCATGAAGAATTACGTATCCGGTAATTTTTGTAAGGTCCACCTTGCTGATGATGAAACTCTTGACATTGTGGGTAAGGGCGAGGTTCGAATTGAATTACTAAATGGGAATTCGTGGAAGTTAAATGAAGTGAGACTTGTTCCGGGTTTAGCATAAAATTTGATCTATGTGGGTCAACTGGATCAAGAAGGTTGTGTGATTGAGTTCTATGACTATTGTTGGAAATTTATAAAATAAGCTTTAGTCTTGGCTTGTGGTAAGATGTCGAGAACTCTCTATACGATCATGAACTCCAAAAACGTAGCAACTACTGTTGAGATTGATGATGCTAATTTATGGCATCGTCGCATTGGGCATATTAGTGAGAAATGGGATGAAGGTTTTGCAATCAAAAGGAAAATTGCATGGTGTGAAATCAGTAAAGATTGGATTGTGTGAAGATTGTATCTTTGGGAAATAAAAGATTGTTAGTTTCTCAAAATTTGGCAGAACACCCAAGACTTCAAAGTTGAAGCTGGTCCATACTTATGTGAGGGGACCTTCACCAGTTCAATCTCCTAGATGTTCCAAGTATTATATAACCTTCATTAATGATGCCACAATGAAGGTATGAGTTTGGTAACCTTCATTAATGATGCCACAAGGAAGGTATGAGTTTACTTTCTGAAAAATAAATATGATATTATGATACCTTCAAGAAATGGGAAGCTTTGGTAGAGAATGAGACAAGCTTGAAGATTAAATACTTGAGATCGGATAATAGAGGAGAATATATTGATAAATAATTTCTTGAGTATCGTGCACAGAATGGGATCGGGATGGAAAAGACCATTCCTGAAACTCCACAATAAAATGGAGTAGTTGAGCACATGAATAGAACTCTGAATGAGCGTGTAAGGAGTTTACAGATTATACAGGTTTACTAAACATGATGTGGGCTGATGCAATTATTACTGCTGCTTATTTAATTAATCGTGCACCTTCAATTCCACTAGGAGAGATACTACCTGAAGAAGAATGGAGTGGCAACAATAGAAATCTATCACATTTGAGAGTATTTGGTTGCGTGACATATGTTCACATTGAATCTGATGCGAGAAGCAATCTAAATCCCAAGTCCTAGAAATGTAGTTTCATCGATTATAGTGGTGATGAATTTGGCTACAGATTTTGAGATGAACAAAATAAGAAGTTTATTCAAAGCAAGAATGTCATCTTTAATGAAAATGTGATGTACAAGAATAGGGAGTCAGCAGTCCCATAAATGACAAGTCCTATAATTAAAGACAAACAGTTTGCTAGTCTAGATGATCTTGGTGATAATGTGACCAATGGGAATAAAAAAAAAGTTGGAAGTTGGAACTTTACAAGATGCTTCAGAAGTAACTAACTTTGAAGAACAGTTCTCATTCCTGAAGTTGGGCCAAGTACACCGACTTTGAAAAGGTCCACAAGAGAAATGAAGGTACTAGAAAGGTATTCACCATCCTCGAAATATTTATTATTGAGTGATTCTGGTGAGCCTAAGTGTTATGATGAGGCAATAATCATGAAGAATCTGTCAAGTTGGAGTTTGCTATGCATGACGAAATGGATTTTCTCATGACCAATCAAACATGGAGTTTGTTGAATTTACTTAAGAGTAAAAAGGCAATGCATAATAAATGGGTTTACAAAATCAAATATTAAGAAGATGGTAGCAAGCGGTACAAGGTAAGACTAGTAATAAATGATTTTCAATAAAAGGAGGTATATACTATACATAAATATTTTCACTGGTTGTGAAACTCACCACAATTCGGTTGGTGCTTAGTGTGATGGCGGTTGGGAATCTATATTTGGAGCAGCTAGACATCAAGACTGCTTTCCTCCATGGGGACTTGGATGATGACATTTATATGAAACAGCCCGAAGGTTTTATAACACACGGCAATGAGGACTTGATATGCAAGCTGAACAAAAGTTTTTATGGTCTGAAGCAACTCCCAATATAGTAGTACATGAAGTTTGATTCTTTCATGTGTGAAAATGACTACACTAGATGCCATGCTGACTATTGTTATTACTACAAGAGGTTTGACAATTTCTATATCATTTTATTACTTTGTGAAGATGATATGTTTGTTGGGGCATATTTAAGTGAGATTAACCAATTAAAGAAATAATTATAAAAAAAGTTCTCTAAGAAGGATTTAGGTAAAGCCAAGCAAATCCTTAGAATGAGGATAACTAGGAAAAAGAGCGAGGTATTTTGAAACTATCACAATAGGATTACGTCAAGAAGGTGTTGAAGAGATTCCACATGCAAGATGTTAAACAAATTAGCACACCTTTGGTGGCTCATTTTAAGTTGTCCAAACTTCTTTCACCTAAAAATGAGCAAGAGATGAAATATATAAAGAAGATACATTGTGTTTCAACTATTGGGAGTCTTATGTATCTCATGGTTTACACTATACTCGACATTGCTCATGCAGTGGGAGTTGCGAGCCAATATATGAGCACTCATGGCAAACAATATTGGGAAGCAGTGAAATAGATTTTAAGGTATCTTCGAGGCACTACTAATATGGCCTTATGTTTTGGCGGTAGTAGTATGGATCTGCAAGGTTATGTGGATATAGACTTGGGTGGTGATAGAGATACAAGAAAAAATACTGCATGTTATGTATTTACTGTGGATGGTACTGATGTGAGTTGGGCTTCTAAGTTACAGAAGATAGTTGCTCTTTCAACAACAGAAGCAAAGTATGTAGCTATTACAGAGGCCGGAAAAGAGATGGTATGGTTCAATGGTTTCTTAACAGAGTTAGATAAAGTGCAAGTTAATGGTATTCTGTACAGTGACAGTCAGAGCGCTATTCACTTAGCAAAGAATCTTGCATTTCATTCAAGAACCAAGCATATTCGTTTGTGGTACCATTTCATACGTTCACTTTTGGATAACGAAGTATTGAAATTATATAAGATCGTTGGAAGCGATAATCCAGTTGATATGTTCACTAAAATTATATCACTTGGTAAACTAAAGCTTTGTACATCTTCAGTTGGTCTCCAAAAACTGAGAAAAATGGAGATGGTGGTTAATAATGAGTTTCTATGCTTGAAGAGCTCGAAGATATTTTTTGCGGCATGATGGTTGAATTGTCTTTAAGTAGGAGATTGTTGATAAAGTCTTTGCGGAGTCAATTCTTTACTCACATGGAAAAATATTTCAATAATTCTTTTTGGTAAGTAATTAATGTAATTGGTTGGCATTAAATGACTGTATTAAATATAATTAGTTTGCATTAAATGTAATTGGTTGGCATTAAATACATTTGGTTGGAGTAGTGCAAAATCTTGCCTATAAATAGAACTTAATACATCCCAAAAATTTATGAGTTTCTTTCAATTAGAGATAAAGAAAATCTCTAAAGTGACATGAGAGAATTGGAGTGAGATTGTGTGTGTGTGTGTAAGAAAAGTGTGTGTGAGTGATTAAAAGAAATAGATAAAATAAAAAGGAGATAAAAATTATGTATATTTTTTGTGTGTTTCTTTTATATTTTTCTTATAATCCTTAAGAGTGAGTGTGAGTTAAACACTTGTGTGCTCTTGTAATTGATGATTTTTTCCTCTTGTTATTCAACTATAGTGAAACACAGTAACCACAGTGGTAACCTGTTAAGTCTAATTGACCGGGTGAACCACTATAAATTTTATGTCACAATGTTATATTTAGTTATTTTTTCTATTACTGTCACTCGATAAATTTTGAGATGTTAAAATCTCAACAAATTTTACATTTCAATCGAAACATTATGGTACAAATAGCACTACCTGTGAAATATGTGAGCTTCAGGTTTTTTTCCCAAAAGCATCGTAAGAAGACCTTATATTTTAATTACGTTGGCACACAAGATTTTATTAAATTCTATACTTTTCCGGCCCAATCAAGAGTGTAATATTAATATAGGAAGAAAATAGTTTGATGCACGGTAAATAAAAAGAAAGGACAAACCTAAAGAAGAAGAGAAAGAGCAAGGGAAAGTATCAGTCTCTTTAATCCTTTGATCACTAGTTTATTTAGGGTCTACTTCATTTGTCAAAGATTTTTTTTTAAAAAATATTGTATTTTTTATACTACACTAGTTTATTTATTTATGCCTGACACACAATTTTCTTGAATTTGTGACTTCATTAATCAGTAATGTCTCAAAATTTCGTTTTTGAGTTGCAATATAATTGACTACATTAATTAAGACGACTTATATTTTATGCTTTTTCATTTTACAGGAATTGCATCAACAATTATCGAGTTGATCTGGACGGATGAAGTGGGAGCAGCCTCAAAGTCACGGTAAGTATGACTAATATTGTGCTCAACCTTTTTTGTTCCTTTTCAGTTTGCATGCTGCAATTTGATCAATTGCATTAAGCCTTCTAGGATCATATCTATATTCATAAGGTTAATTGGGTAATTCTTTGGATATGTAAACTGGTAAAAGACGGGCAATGTTTAATGTTGTTAGGCAGAGCCGGTCTTGGGGACAATTCATACATGTGGCCGGATGGAATCCTAAAATTTAGTCTAAAATTAGGACTCTCAATTCAAATATTAGTTTTGCATAAGTCGGGGACAGCCCAATTATCGATTATCGGTAGGCTTCCCAAACTCAGGGGTTTGTCCCAATTGTTCGGTTTTGAAGATAAGTATTGGGGTTGTGGAGAAGAGTAAGACAGGTAATATGGAGATGAGCTATACAGCAACAGTAAAGAAGAAGTATATATATATATAGCTTATATTTATATAGTAAAGTAGTTTTATTTATTATAACTTAGTTTCAATATGTTATAATCAAACAGAATTCTAAGTGGCTAGATTTTGAGATTTGTCTTTCCTTAAAGGTATATAGCTGCAAAAACACTTAGCTAGCAATTTTGTCATGCTCGTTGGAAATCTTATTAGTTCATAAAGTGGCTGATGATGTTGATCGTAATTCTATTCGCGGTGGAAGAAAGAAAATAAGAGGGCTATTGAAAGTGACCAAAATAATATTGAGATAGATCATATTGCTTTGTATTTTAGATTTCAATATTGCTTGACAAATTAATAAGCGAATACATTAATATTAAGGATCAGCTACATATTAACAAAAGTGTTGGAACTTTGAGATAGAAATATACACAAACTTGACATGCTAGCTAGCTAGGGGAAGTTGTTTATTATCATTATTATTATTATTATTATTTTAATGAACTCAACAATGGGCGTAGCATGAAAGCAAAAAATCACAACTAGGTTGGGACCCTTGAACTCACTGAATCATATGCTAAAAAATTCATTGAGAGCGATTCATAACTAACTAAGGGAATTTGATATAAAAACTGAAGAGATGTTTCGCCCGTTCTTGAGATCATTTATTTAAAAAAGGATAGTCAAGTGGGTAGCCAGCAAAATCAAAAATTTTCTCAGGGACAGAATGAATAACAATATTTTTTTTCTGTATTTTTACTGCAAATATTACAAAAAAACTAGTGCAAATGTTACAAAAGTAGACAACTTTTGCTATAATGCATTATGAGGATGTCATACGCCTAAGTAGAATGGATCTACTTCCATGCTGCATGGAGAGCATTACTAAAGATACATGGTCCTTGTATATATAGTCGTCGAATGTTTGCTACATGAGCTTCACTAAAGGTGTAATGCATGAATTTAATTAACTAATTACAGAGGAAGAGAAAGGGTATATGCTTTTTGATTTAAATGCATATACAACTATACACTAGCTTCATCTTTCCTTTTCTTCAATCTGTAAATGTCCTTAAGCAAAGCTTTGTCTCTCCAAATATGTCATTCTAGATCATTAATTTATGCTCAATACCAGTATCTGATCATCCAGTATATGGGAATGATGCTTAGTTAGTACAATGAACATACTTTACTTGTCAGAATGGGCAAACGGATCCTTAATTGCTCGATATACTAAATGGTGGAAGATTTTTCAGTTGGCCAGTAAACCGAAATCCATTTATTTAAAATTGACAATAGATATAGAGATCAACCATGCATAGCCTTTCTATCACTCAACAAAACTCTAAACATGTTTCATTAATTTGTATAGAAAGATCACTATGCAAGGAGGACTAAGTTATTTACAAAAAGTTTCAACACAAGACCTCTCATCAACAAAGCATTGCTTTGAAGTTTTTACAAAATATTTAACAACAGTAGAATACATAATTTATATATCATTCATTGCTTTACGTAAACTGTCACACCCGTCCCCTAGGTAGAGTAGGGGTGAGACGGAGACTAGAAACTGGCAGAGTTTCCCCTGTAATATGGACTAATCCTCCAAAATACAAGGAAAAAATCTAACTGAAAATACTATCATAACATAGGATCTCCATGATCCAACTCAACATAATATCCATAAAGGAAAAACAATAACCTCAGTATCAATTAAAGGCTCAATGCCTATAATCACATAACAAATTCTTCCAAGAAATACATATCTAGAAATACAGTCTCAAAACATAACAAGACACTCTACTGTTGGCACAACCTTTCTCTACTGGCAGGAATGATGACGAAACAGCAGATGTAAGAACGATCTACTAATCTGCTAAACCTGAAATGTTAAGGAGTGGGGGGTAAGCTCACGCTTAGTGCAATGGATCACAGCTCAGTGCCGTGGATAATCAAGTAACAAGGTGGATCGAACAAGTCTTTCATAATATATATAAATCACATAAGCTGTAAATCGATATCTCAAACATTTACCTGAAATCGTAAATCTCATTTCTCATAAAACTCAAATCATAAATCTCATTTCTCATAAACTCATTTCTCATAAAACTCAACTGCTCAAAAATACTCTGTAAAGACAAATCTGTTTATTCATCTATATGCACAACCTCATGACAAATACGGCAAAGCTGGCAACATGGGGCTTCCCCACGGCAAAACTGGCATCCGGAGCAAACTGGCAACGTGAGACCTTATCTCACGGCAATAACTGGCAACATGAGACCTTATCTCATGGCAATAATCTGGCACATATAAGTACACGGGGTGCATCCTAACATAAAAATCATTTCCAAAATCCATGCTCATATATCTCAAATCATGCAAGTTTCTCATATATCACAAACATGATTTCAACATAATCAATATTCGATCCATACCTTATAGCAAAATATATAAACTTTCTGAAAACAAACTCATTTAATGCATTACCTTAAAATTCATTTAAGAAAACATACATACTATATACTTTTGAAAACATCAATGTTACAGGTTTATCCACGCACCTGGTGAGCTGACTACTGAGAAAGAAACTATGCAGCAGGACCGTCCCTGCTTACAGTATCACGATCACCTAACAGACAAAAGAATTTACTATAAGGAACATAATCCTAACTAGAATAAATGAAAGAATATGCAAGAAACGTGATTCGGTCGTTCTCGCAATCCTAACGAAATTTAAGATTCGGAGGTCCATTACTACTCGGAATGGTCTGAAATTCGCGGAGGAGACTCGGGAAGTCGGCGCGAAGTTCTGCCTGGCGCGTGGGTTCCACGCGCCACCGCCACTGTCCGCGCGTGGGCTTCACGCGCCGCCACTTGAGTGGCGCGTGAGCTTCACGCGCCGGTCCGATCGGAAATTTTCCGACGGCCGAGCGTTCCCCTCTCTCTCCCGGATCTAATGGCGCTGACGGTTTGTCGATCGGAGTTCCGGATCAACGGGAAATCGAGAAAAACCACAAAAAAGTTTCTTACCGAGATTTCTCTGAAAATTGGAAGTTTCCCGAAATGAAACTACCACCAAAATGATCCTCTCGTCGAGATCTACACTTTTCCTTAAGGACTCAGTCGGATTTGAGCTACGGATCGGAATCGAACTTCTCTTCTCTCTTTTCCTTCTTTTTCTCTCGCACGCCTGCTCTCTCTTCTTTCTTCTCTTTCTTAATCTGTATAAGCTGAAATAATAAATAATAATAATAATAATAAAAATATCCAAATCCGAAAATTACCAATATGTCCCCACTAATAAGGGTACTTCGGAAATCACCACTTTCAAAGCTCTTCTGATGCGATTCTCGAAATGTGTTCAACACGAAAGTTGTTCGTCTCGGAAAAACGAGTCCGATGGTTCAAGAACCAACTCGATCGGAGTTCGTTTGCTAAATTCATGCCCAAAACTGTAAACTATACGCATATAATAAAAAAAATCACGTAACTGATTCTTGGTCCCACGCGTTTTCTAACGCGACGAATATTCATTTCATAATATTTTGATCCACATTCCACCACTTAAGCACTTATTCTTCATTATCATTCTATTCCAAGACTATATCGACAGTCTGAGAATCTCCTAGAATAGTCCCGAAAATCTGGAATGTTACATAAACAGTTCTGTTATAGAAGTTATATGACAAATTAAAAACTTGTTAAGAAAATAAAATTTGTCCGGAAATAAAATATAAAACAGTAATTGTAGTAATTCTACCTCTTTTTAATTCCCTAGCTATATATAGTTGAACTTATTTGCAAATCTTAGTCAATTCGTCTGAGGCTTTTTAACATGAGAGGCATTGAAATCTCCAGGAAGATCTTCTGACAATAGTGAGTGAATATGCCTTGTCCTTAATCTAAATGAGAACAAGAAATTATACAAAAACAAAAAAGAATATCACTCCATATATAGTTTCTTTCTTTCTTTCTTTCTTTCTTTCTTTTACTTACTGAGATTCCTTCCCTAGCTATATCTCAGGAACAATGTCATAGGCCTAGCAAAAGATATATATTCTTAAACTACATGACAAATAAAAGAATCTAACTAGTAGGGGTGGCAAAACGAATCAACTAATAGAATTTGTATCGAATCATAAACGAATCGAATCAAAATGTGATGAATTCGTATTTGTTTCGTTTATTAAACGAATCCTAAGATCATGTTTCGTATTCGATTCGTTTATTAAACTAATCGAATACGAATATTCGTTTAGTTATGATATTATTCAATAACATAATTTATCATAATTTATTTACATTAATTGTTCATAAATATATACATATGAAATATGTAATTAATATATTTACTAAAAATATCTCACCAAATATCGACAATCTTATTTTTCTATGGTAATTAGCCATAATTTCTTGAATCTTAATTGAAAAATAACAATAACTAGTAAAAGAAAAAAATAAAACGAATCATAAATAAATAAACGAATCAACCTTAAATTCGTATTCGATTCGTTTAATAAACGAATCGAATCGAATTGACCCATTTTTTTAAACAAAACCATTTTTTCAAACCCGTATTCGCTATAAAGCGAATCGAATATAACGAATAAACGAATCCTAACTCAAATTGTCACCCCTACTAGCTAGTTGAAAATTAAGTTCCAGTTCAAGTAGTAGCTCTAATTCCTTAGGTATTCTCTTCCACTTTTGACCTTCTTTTAAATTCATCTCACACCTAGATCCACATGAAAAATATGCATGAAATTGCCTTCTTTTAGAAATGAAATGTGATGTGTCCACATGTGTTTTGATCTATATACTCTCTTAAATTCCAATCTAGTAATTAATTATATATAGTTGTGATGTGAGCCCTGCGAGAAACTTATCAGAAGCATACGAGGAATAGAGTAATAGTAAATCATGAGTGAGATGCACCAAATTAATTTCTTGATCAACATTACTGTTGCAATCTTTTGAGTTCAATATCAATTTTTCATTTGTGATTTTATAGGGGTAACTTTGCTAATGCAATCTTGAGTTCATGAATTGATGACTATAGTCTATAGTTGCCTTATAATGTGAATCAATATGATGACTAGTCTCATAATTTGGTATAAAAAAAAACATGACAATGGATAAAACAACAAGAAATCTGATCATAACAAAGCATAATAAATTCAATTCATAGACTTAAAAGAAGTACAATATATTTACCACATCCAATCAACCAACCGTGCAGCGAAGGATCCACCAAACAATTCCTTGCAATTTCATATACTCGAAAAGAGTTCAATTAATTATCTACTTCAATATAGACTGCTATACTTATTGTGAACAATAGGGTTGCAGGAGAACTGATCTTCCAGGAAATAAGGATGTGAAGTCATGACAATTGAACTAGGGTTTTGTTCATGGGCAATTAAGATGGCCTTATTGAAATCTGAACTAGTGTTTTGGTAATGGGCATTAGCAGCACTATTGATAATGTAAATTGAGCTAGATTCTCTTTCTTGGGTATCTGGCCCAATATTGAAAAATTCACCAGGGTGGTTTTGTGCTTGGAATAGATTATTACCTGATGATGATCCATCCATGTTTGTCATTGCACAGTAACTATTATATTCTGTACTATAAGCAGGATGGTTTTGTTGCGAACTTGCGCCACTTGATTCTCCAATTTTGAGTGTGTAATCAAAGATTGATGATGATCTCGGTGAAGTTGTAATGCCAAGAAACTTCTCAATGATGCTCACAGAATCCATTTTATCATCATGTTCCGTTAAGTGAACCATGCCAGATTCTTTATCTTCTTCTTCCGCCGCTGCTTCTTGATCAGCCACTACATTCAGATCAGAGCAATTATTTTCCAAATCATTAGGGTTTGCTTCCTGATCATCAGAACGTTTTTTTGATTTCTGATCAAATTCAAGACCTCTCATTTTCATTTTCATTTTCTCTACCGTTCTCTCCCTCGCCCTTGCTCTTGCCTTGTCCCTGGACTCCCTTAATTTACTTGATCTTCTATTCATTGCACCGGCTCTGGGTATGCCCACCAAAGATTCCTCACTTTTCTTGATTCCCGAGACAACCTCGCTCTCTGAAGTGGATGAAAGAGTACACTTTGCACCTCGGGTGCAGCTTTTCTTGACACTAGGCAAACTCTCTGTGAGTTCCTTGATCGCCGCCTTCGATTTGGAGAACAGCCACTCAATTGTCTTGCTGGCCTTATCAAAGCCTAACGTATCCTGAAGATCAAAGAACTTACGGGCAATTTGAAGGGACAACCTCATCCGCCTATCTCTAGGACCTTTAGCTGTGTAGATCTTGCTATGCCTATCCTTTTTCCCGGTTCTTTTCCTCGGAGCCGCCTGCTTTTCACCATTGGCATCATTTTTCTTTTTCTTGGTGGTAGTTTTTTTGGTTGGTTTAACTGGAGATGCCATTTTAATCTCAGTCTCAGCTACCACATTATTACTAGAACTGCAACCCAAGATTTGGTGTTGTGGAAAAAAGTGACTCATAAACAATTCATTATCATCAGCAAGAAAGGGTTGGTCAGCAGGGAAGTGCAAGAATGGTGAGTGATGATGATGATGATGTTGCTGTGAGGACCTAGGGTTTTCGTTTTCAGTAATCATAGCTTGATTGGTAAAAGGAACGTGATCACAGTTGTTGCTGCTTGAAGGAAACATGGCTATAGCTAAAGAAACACTCACTAATCTTGAAAAGAGCTAGCCAAAAGGTTAGGTTGAAAGAATAGGAAAGTTATAAGTTATAACTCGGGAACGGCTATTTAATATTGAAGATCATGAATCTTTAATTTTCTTCATTTTTTTTTTATAGTGCAACAAATTAAGGATTGAATTCGATGCTGAATTGAGTTTTATGTCAAGCTTTTTATAATTTCTTTTTAGTGGTAATTGAATAAAAATTTATATGTAAATAAATTTTAATCATTTATTATTATTCATGTACGCGTGGTAGAAAATTATAAAATATGTAGCACTGGATTTAAATGCACTAATTTGTTGCAAGCTAACTTGGATAATGTGAGCAGTGAGTGGAGGGAAAACAGAAACACAGTAGATACAATAAGTCGTGGGGGAACAGGGGGGTATATATGATTGTGAAAGTGAGGGTAACAAGAATGAATGAAGGTTATTAGCACCCCAGATGCAATTGTGATAATTCACGTGGGGTGGGGGGGTTGCAGGTAGTTGCTTGACAGCAACACTTGCTATTTCTTTCTTTTTTGGCCAAATAGAAAGAGAAAGAAAAAAAATAGAGACCTTTGAGAGCTACAAGAAGCTGAGTGAGTATAGAGACGGCCACCTCTAGGAAACCTATCTAGCTAGGGCAGAATGGTACAATTATTAATTATACAAACTGGTTCTTCTGCTTTTACCTCTTTGACTGGACGACCAAAATCCAAACGTACTTCCATTTTTGACCACTGCCTTTGCTTATTCAAATTGATCTTTTTACCTCCTTTGGCTCTTTCTAGCCCTTGCGAGCTCTTCCTTGTTGTTACCATAATTACTAGTTGTTTCAAAAAGTGATTCACTACTACTATAATATACATACATTATATTTCAAGTTTAGGTCTTTCATCTTGTGTTAGATTTCCTAATTTCTGTAAAAAAGTTTCAACTTTGCAAATTCCATATGTATATTTGCCAACCCTTTTGATCAATAATCAAATTACAATTCTTGTTACAGATGTTTAGCTATTTTGACTTGCTCCGCCATAAACGAATAAGAATGGGAATAGAAAAAAGGGTCGTGGGATTGATGTGAAGAGATAGGGATCAAAGATGGCTATATTTCTTGTAGCGAACTCCGGACGAATATTAACAGTATAGATTTTTTTGGAAACGATGGAAACCCCGCCACCAAACCACCCATTCTGGGCCGCGGCGCAGGTAAAACCACCGGCTGTCTCAGGCTCTTACAAGAAGTGCACCCCTAGATTCGAACCCAGAACATAGTAGCTAAACATAAACCTAGATCCGTTTTAGCTTGGTCTTTCACTATATATCCATGAATATTTTTCAAGTTTATTCAAACAAGTGACCTCCACTGTACAAAATAACTAGTGAAGATAGCAGCCAGTGATTTAAGCAGTACTATATATTGTGAATCATCAAATAACTTATCCTTTAAATAAAATCATAAGAGAAGTCTTTAATCTTTTTGCACAAAATTATGCTCTTTATAAAGAATTTCACAATTCGTTTACTGGTCTTGCTTTCATTTAATACATGCTGCGATTGTAAGTACTAATGCTGTCACTAGCATTAGTGGAAGGACCACATCCCAGTAATAATGTTTCTGAAAGTGAAATGAAATTTTAACGAATATGCTTTTTATTTTACTTTTTGATTTATTGAACATTTTATATTTTATTAATAAATCACTCTTGATGATGGATCTAATTAGCATATAATTGGACAAATTCTTAGGTGCGAACTTAAATGAGGTGTAAATTCTTATTTTCATGCTTCGTCTATCATTGAGGACATTTCTTTTTAAAAGAGTTGCAAGCTAGCTAGAACTTCTAAGCCCCCAGCCTAATTTTAAATAATATGCAATCATGAACCATGCACATTTGAGTCAATTAATTAGATAATTAATTCAGTAATTGGGTACTAATTGGGAACACCAGGTAATATAGATAACTAGCATTATACCAGCGCGATGTGAGGGCATGTTTGTATGCATGTGTTTGTTTAGCTAGCTTTTATATATTGGATAACAAAAATATAAATTTTTAAATACAAAACAAAAGGATAAACTTATTTGTAGGCTGCAACCATCATTTATTGTAAAGCAAACAAAATCATCTCCACTAACATTCAAAAAACACACAAGGTCCAAAAAAAAAATCAATAATCAATTCAATTAAAGAAATTTATCCATCCAAAAATATTAACAAAAATACAAACTTTCCAAAAAAACACAAAAAGATAAACTTACTAGCGGGTTGGAACCACCATTTGTTTCAAAGTAAACAAAATCATCTGCAGTAACCTTCAAAAAAACCCACATAAGAAAAAATTCCAAAAAACATCACTAATCAATTCAATTAAGAAAATTTATTCATCGGAGAAGGGTAAACAAAGCTTGTTCTGCGATCAAAAGAAAAACCAACATTGAAGGAGTTGAACCATGACCCTAACGTCACGTACAACCACCCTCTATTTATTGATTGTTTAAATGGTATAAATGCTACATTTAATAGCTTAGGCTAGAAACGATTCATATTCGACCAGGTTAATAAAAGAGCATATAATAACTCAACAAATATCTAAACTATTTACATCCTCATACAATGAATGCACAAATTTAATTACACTTCACTAATTTTTATCTTTTCGAAACCGAAATTACAAAAATGAGAAAATGCAACATTTACTTCATTAAATAAAATAGCGTCCCCAAGGGGCTTGACTTAGTGGTGTAGGGCTCAAGATCTTACCTTAAGGTCATGGGTTCGAATCCAATGAGTGAGTTTCTTGTAAGAGTCTAGGACAGCCGGAGGTTTTACCTGCTCCGCTTAAGCCCAAAAATGGTGGTTTGGCGGTGGCTTTTCCAACGATTCCAAAAAAATAAAATAAAATAGCTTAAGAGATATGGACTCATTAAATTTATTGAATTCAACCAATGAGAGGTCAACATTTTCCTTATATTAAGGAGAGACACTTCACTAAATTTCATCTTCATGCATTAAACAACTCTTCATTTCGAAACTGATATTACAATCAAATGAGATAATGCAACATTTATGGTGTGTTTACTTAAGGGCAATTGGAATGGACATAAAATTGAATAAAAATAGGAATGAAAATGGGAGCGGGGCCCACAAATTTGGGAATGAGGAATGAGAATCTCATTCCAACTACCCCATGGGAATGTGATTCTCATTCCCATTATTGATGAGAAATTACAATATTATCCCTAACATAATTACTTAATATTAATTTATAAATAATAAATAAAATGTATTAATAATTAATAACTAATCAATAATTAATAAAAATAATAATATTTACTATTTTAATAAAAGAATATATTAATATTTAGTAATTTAATACATTAATAATTAATTAATAAAGTAAAAATTAATTAATACTTAATTTATAAATAATAAATAAAATTGATAATAATTGATAATAAAATAATATTTAATATTTTAATAAAAGAATAATTTAATATTTAGTAATTTAATACATTAATAATTAATTAATACTTAAATAATTAATAATAAATAAAAACTATTAATTAATAATTAATAATAAAATAATATTTAATATTTTAATAAAAGAATAATTTAACATTGAGTAATTTAATACATCAAAAATTAATAATAAATAATAAATTAATATATAATTATAACTAAGGGTATTTTTGTAACTTTTTAACAATTCATTCCAATTACTAGACATAGTAAACACATCAATGATAATATTGTTTCATTACGATTCTGATTCTTACAGTTAAGTAAACAACTTATTCTGATTCCGATTTACCATTCTGATTCCAACTTATTCTGATTCAATTTCATTCCGATTTCATTTCATTCCGATTACGAATACGTAAACGCACCATTAATTCGTGCTATTGAAGTGCATCAATTTGTCATTATGTTTTATTCATAAAAATCTTTAAAACTTCCAATTAATACAAAGAGCCTTTATTTATGTTCAATTTAATAGATCTCCTTGAATTAAGGAGAGAACAATAAATCCAATTAATCTCTTTGCATTAATTAAATCAAAAATTAAAAATAATAATTTGGAAAAAAAAATAGATTGGCTGAATCTCCTTGAATCAAGGGAAGATTATAGTAATATTATAGAAAGATTATAGATAGATAGATTATAGATTAGGATCTCCACTTTATAAGTTTCAAACTAACTTTATTAAAAATTCATAGACGCATGGAAAAAGAATGCATGCATGGAAACATAATCCCATATATACACATAAACAGACCCTTTTGATAAAGAAGTTGCATGTGTGAAGAATCCACAGTACAAAGCTATCCCCTAGAATCTAGGAAAGTCTTTCTGAAAGCTCTTATCTTTTGCATTATATTTTTGTAATGTCAGTTTTCGATGTTCTGATTTTTCGAACACTGAGCTGGTCTTAGCTAACCTACCCAAAAAAAAAAAAAAAAAAAAAAGCAAAGGAAGAAAATTGAACACATATTGAGCAAGCTAGAATAATTTGAATCTTGATGCAATTTTTTTTTTTTTTAATAATTGCTAAAAGCATAAAGTGAAACAGCTGGTATTGTGAACTTGTGATTCATAAAATTTCACCATCTAGTACGATCCCTTTGTTTTTCATTTGATGAGGTCTGTCTTTGGTACCCCACCAAATAGAATTTTACTCATGAAGGCAGTTTCAAATGTGTGAAGTAGATGCCAATGAGGTAGTGGCCTCATTGGTAATCCATGTCTCTCTGGTGAGAGATATGGGTTCGAGTCCATACAAAAATAGTAGGGACTCAAACCTTCCTCTTTAGGAGGAAGAAGTTCTCCTACTTGGGAGTTTATTCCCAAGCTGTGTCTTGGTTGATTTAGAATTTGTAAGTCTCAAGCTACGTCTCGGTTGATTTCTGGGCAGTGCTATAATTGTATGTATCTAGAATCCCAGTTGATAGCATATTGTAATATATGTAGTTTGTAATAATTCAAAAAAAAAAATATGTGAAGTAGATAGATGAATAAGAAGCCCTAAAAATATGCAAAATATTGGGAAATTATTCATTAGTCCGCACAGTTTTGAGTCAGTGATCTAATAGTACAAATATGTCGTAAAATATGTGAAAATTGAGAATAATTAGATAGATATTAACCAAAACTGTCACGACCACCATCCTATAGCAGACCCAATCCTAAAAAGAGGTTCGCGGATTTCTTTAGTTCGAGCATTCTACATATCACGCAATTCAAACATATATGTAAAAATAATACTTTTTAAAATACAATCTAGCAAATTCTCTAGAGAAATCTCATATATTATGGTTTACAACACAAATATTAAAAACATAAAAATAATGTCTTAAATGTCTGGACCAATCCAAAAAGCGACTGTGGCACGTGGATCAATTTCTGGTACTGCTACTATGTGCTGGCGAACAACCTGGGATGTTTGGGAAATGGGGATGAGCTTAAAGAGTTCAGTAAGTAAAACATTCATACTCTCAACATGACCTCACAAATAAAATATGAATATGTATGTATATATATGTAATAATATTTGAAAATAACATATACTATAATAAATATCATCTCAAGCAATCATTCTCACAACAGTACAAACATCCATCAAACATGGTTGCTAATCCAAGTTCGGTATAATAGTAGATTGAAACCAATGGGAGAGTATCGCATCACAACTCCCAAGGTTTCCCGCCATATCATCCCACATAAATGAATAAGTGGGAAATGAAACACGCTCCAGCACTAATTATGCATAACATCGCATAGCCTATCATGAGCTCTCTTATCTCATCTCATCTCATCTCCGACCACTATTATACAAAATCCAACAACATAACATAACAACACACATCATCAAATACAATCAATTCTCACATTCAATCCATCAATCTCATCTCAACAATCACGAATTTATATTTCTCATGTCTTCAATAACTCAATAAATATCTCCATATATATATATATATATATATATATATATATAGACACACACACACATATATAACTATAATTATATTATAATATATATAGAGAGAGACTTTCACGACAACCATCACTCAACAAATAATTATACCAAGGGAATCATCATGCGTTGTACTTACCTCAATCCACACAAAAGTCCTCTATATATATATATCCTCGCTAAGATATGAAAATATAAAATTACGATCAGGTCCCTCAATTTTGCAAAAAATATGATTTTATCCCCAAACTTTCTAAATTTCCAATTGAACACTATTATGTCCATATAGTCCTAAAACTCTCAAATATTACTTATTAACACCTGAAAAATAAAATTTATAGAATCACACTCATAATCGTACCAATATGCAATTTAGTCCAAATTTTTCAAAATCTTACGTTTACACCCCAAAACGGTAACAATCACGTACCAAGCTCCAACGACCTTCAAAATTCACAACGAATGAACCAATGTCAGAATACGTCACAAGGATCACGGTGATGGTGGTGGGGATAGCTGATCCACGGTGGTTATCGACAAACGATCAAACGATGATAACTGTGGTTTTTCGCTCATTTCTCAACAATCGAATGTCAGATTTGGGCAAACGAATTATCCACACTACGTATCTCGACGAGAGGAAAATTTGGACTGAGAGGTGAGTTACACGTGCGATGGCGCGTCTAATGGAATCACGACGGTGGACCGGTGCCATTGGATTCGTCTCATCGAGAGAATTCTCCAGATGTGGTCACACACCGGAATCGGAGATCGGAAGACATAGAACGAGGTATTTTCTCTTTCTGGACACACTTTCTCTCTCTAATTGATTCTCTCTCTACTGGTTTCGATTTTCTCTCTGAAAACTCCCTGAAAATGCTCTCAAATCTCTTTGTAATTGTCTTCAAAACTCTGTTCCTCACACCCCTCTTGGATCATATCAAAAAACAAAATAAAATCTAATGTGTTGTTGTTTGATCAATAATGGAAATGGTTGTAAGTTGGTAGGTTAGGGGTGGGTGATGGTTGTTGTTTATTTTTGATAATTTGGAGACAATAAATAAGATATTATGTAGTGATTATAAGGTGGTGGGGATTATTTAGGTAATAATCGAATTGGATTTATCATGCATAATGTTACAAAAACTATCACTAGAATATTTGAGACAAGCTAATTCAAAGTCCCGCGAGGAACTAACTCAGTTTGTCACTCTTCAACGACCTGTTTTAGTTGTTATTTCCGAACTTATGGAGGTTTATGGCTCCATACCTGATTACTGTTGGAATTCTTTGCATTTCAGTTTAGTGGGCCTGTAGGATCGAATCGGGGTTTATCGCTATGCCTATGACATCGGCGACTACTACACTGTTGGGCTTACAACTTTCTGAACTTTCCAGGTGTATTCCCACAAGAGACTCGTCCTCTGACTATGTGCAAGAATACATTGTCTATAGTCGCCCCCACTTTGGTAGGATTGTGCAGTGTGTGATAATGACAAGTCTATCAAAGTCATGCATGCATTCTTACTTACCTCGCTCTTCTGGCGCCACCGAACTTACCTTGTCATGTGTCGTTTTTTTTTTGTAGATAGATAATGGTTTATGGACCATCGAGTCCCTCGATGCTTCGATCTCTGTGAAGATGAGGAAAGGCATTCGAGCCTCCAATGCTTCGATCGGTTATACTGAGAATGGATACATGAGCCCCCAATACTTCGATCAGTTGAACTGAGAATGGGTACCCGGGTCCTCAATGCTTCGATGGATTGAACTGAGAATTGGCACTCAGGACCCCGATGCTTCGATTGATTGAACTGAGAATGGGCACTCGGGCCCTGTATTCTTTTGTAAGCGGGCATCCCCATGCATTCTTTTTTATGTGGGCTTCACTCTCAATTCTCATTTTTATGTGGGCTTTACCCCTAGTTTTCTAACTCTGGATTCTCTATGTCTTGGAGGCTTCGCCTCTTGTCTGCAATGGAGTTATTAGTTCCATGTTTGTTGGCAATGTTCGTAATAAAATAATTTTAATTGAGTTGTAATGAGTCTTGAAGATCTCTGTGTAATTGGACAAGTATTTTTCAGTTGTCGGGGTTTACGTTCGTGGTGCATTCTTGTTTGGGTTCGAACGCTTTGCGATCGTGGTTTGTTTGAGTAGATGTTTGGACAAAAACTTCCAGAGACACACGTTTCGAGTCATATTCGTAATTGGGTTTGAATGAAATCTTCCAGAGATTTCGCGTTTGTTGTGCGTTCGTCAAAATGTTTGAACTATTTTATGGGACTGCTCACATTCGTCATGCATTCTTGTGGCATTCGAACGGCTGTGTATAAGTGCGTTATTTTTGACATATTTTTTGCCAGTTTTGCATTAGGAAAATCTTACCTCTACCCTACCTATATAAACAAATATAGGGCCATCTTATCAACTATTGGAAACACATTATTCTGAGTTACAACATTGTTTATTTTCAACCTTCTTGACAATTCATCTATAGGACTTCTTTGGTTTCATTGTCTTCTTTCTTTTGGTGAGTATTGTGATATTTTATATCGTACCGCAAATGTACGGTGTCAAGTTTTAGTAAAGATAAGTGAGAGAGTGTCGAACCCATATGGATTGTGTTCAACTCACACTAAGTACTATAATTAGTTAACCTAACTTTATTCAGAAGCAACTAAATTTAGAATAAACCAATATTAAAACTGAAAACTAAAGAAACGAGAAATCAAAACGTTAAATGAAGATAATCCAAGAAGAGATAGATTCTAGAGTCTGATTTCACGTAGTTATCCTCTATGTATTTGTCATGTCATTCAATCCTTATTCAGTTACGTTTTTTATAAGTCAAGAATCATAAAGTATTCAACTTCCTCTCCCAAGCAATAGTGAAAATATTATCAATTACAGACTTCGATATCTCTATAAAAATCTAATAATTAACAGTTCATTACGCTCTGTGATTCTGTGTTAACAACTTCAAATGAATTATAGATTTTCCTGAACTCTATAAAACTCCTAGATTATATCATTTAGATCCTATTCAAAATCTCTCTCTCCCGAATGATAGATTCTAAACATTCATCATCTCAATTTGTGGCCAACAAACAAGAAGCATTAAACACAAGAATATAAATAAACTGAATTATAACTTCATAAAAATCAAACAGGCAATCAATATATAGGTTCAAGCATTGGCTACATCATCCTCTAGAATAATGGATTTAGTTTATGACGAAAGATAAAAACAATGAAAACATGGTCATGAATATAATAGAAATCATTAGAGTTTAAAGATAGAAACTAGAAGATTAAACCTGAATCGAATCTCTTCGTCTTCGGACATCACCGCTTTTGTCTCCTCTTGTCGCTCTTCAATCTTTCTCTTTGGATCTCTCTAAAATATATGTTTTGTGTCTTGTGTTGTGTGTTAGCCTCTCTTTTAGGGTTTTAGACGAGCTTATGTATTTATATTGAAGTCTTGGAGTCATTATGTATGTAAACACGACCGAATTAAGCTTTTGGGGTCCTGTCGGGGCACCGAAAAATGGCGTTGCGGTGCCCAACTCTCGGCCTTTTACTATGTGTAAGAAAATTGAAGGCGTGTCGCGATGCCAGAAATTAGGTGTCGTGAAGCAAGGAAAAATTTCAGGATGTTGATTTCTGTATTTTTCGCTCTTCCCGCGTGCTTCCAATGCGTCTGTAGGGTCCCAAAACACGTATAATTGCCCCAAGATCTATGTTTTAATGCTTCCTAACAATAAAACATAAAACAAACTATAAATACATTAAATGATACTGAATCTAAAAAAATAGTAAGTTAAGAATGCAAGAATAAGTGAGTATAAACCGCACTTATCAAACACCCCTAAACTTAAGATTTTGCTAGTCCCGAGCAAAAGACTAAATAAAAACTAAACAAACAAAATAAAAAAGATTAACTAGGCCACTTTCGTAGGGATCACGATTGCATTTAGCGTATGCAACAAGCCTTTAAACGAGTTATAGTCTCGTGAGGGCTTACAGCGACGATACCCACAAAAGTCATTCAAACACATGCAATCATTCAAAAATAATAAAAATAAATAAAATAGTCCTGATAGTTACGCATAATATTGTCCTCAACGAATGCCTTCCAAAGAAATCAAAAACCTTCAAAGTACTCAATGCAATTGAATTCCAAGTTCTTGAATAAATCATCTATACCAGACTCACAATGTGTGTGTGTGTAAAAGTTTGTTCATAACTCGACTCTTAATTAAGCCAACCCAATGATTTCGTCTCAAAAATTGGAATCTGATGGGTCAAACCAACCTAGATATCTCAAAAGTACTATGTATTTGCCTTTTGTGTGCTCAGTATGGTATGATTTTTTTATTCTTTTTTCCTTTTTTTATATTTTTTTCAACACACCTACCCTTTAAGATAGCATTTCTCCTCATAGTGGTTCTAACACTCGCCCATGGGTAGCTTCACGTTTATCGGTTATAGGTGGTTTGACTTCTTTTTTTTCTTTTCAAATTTTTTTTCCTTTTCTTTTTTTTTCCTTATCATACCAAACATCATAACACTAGCATATTGAGATAGATATATAAGCAAACAGTCATTCATCGGCAAATAATTTCTTCAAATAGTCACTTTGTCAATTACTTAGCTTCTTACTGCTAAAACCTATTGTTAAGTGCTTATGAGTCTAACCTAAATTACCTACTCAAGACATCGGATAAAAATCAATTGGGAACTTATCATTTGTAAGATTTCATCTAAAGTAAACAAAATTCATCATTAGACTTATGCTTTAGTATCAAGGAATAAAAACAAAAAATAATTTTTTTTAAATAGCAGGAACTATCACTACATGCACACACCCCTAAACTTAAGACTTTTATTGTCCTCAATGTAAGATAAATATAAAGAAACAAAAGTAAGGAACAAGTATATGGAGTTGATCAGGCTCTTGCTGGTCAGAATTTGGTTGCGCGGGTTGTGTGGGTCGTGCTACCTGCATAAATAACATGCAAACTAATAAACAAACAAATAGCACACAATAAAATAAAATAAAAAAGTTAAAAATAAATAAATGCAAGGGTTGTCTCCCCGTTAGCGCTAAGTTTAACGTCTTCAGCCAGACACATCAACCCAAATGGTCATGGTGGCTTCAATGTAGCGGACCAGGTAGTCTCATATGTCTTCTTCTTTGGTATACACCGATTTTTATGACATGAAAAATGCAGCTTGGCAGGCTGTGATAATTTATCCATGGATAGTCCTTCAGGGTCTACTGATGGTTGATATTTTTGACTGCACATGTGGAAAAATTGACTTGACCACATTTTGAGCTTCTCAATGATCATCTTCAAGTGAGCACTGACTCTTGACTTCCTCTTTTTGCGGCGTTTTGGGGGTGATTTCTGTTCTGGCTGTGGAGAATCTTCTTTTATGCATGGCTGCACTATGCTCGTAGGCTGCTAAAATATTGATTCACCATGTGTGTTTGCAACTCTATTCTCTACAATATCTACCTTGTGACATTCTACATCACCTTGGGGACTCGGCATGGCTTTGAAAACACTGAAGGTGACTTCTTCATCTTGAACTCTCATTTTCAGTTCACCTTTCTGCATATCAATTACTACTATGTCGGTTGCCAAGAAAGGTCTCCCAATGATAATTGGGACGTCACGATCCTCTTCCACATCAAGCACAAAAAAGTCAGCAGGAAAATAAACTTATCCACATTAACCAACACATCTACTATTATTCATCTCAGGTATGTGAGAGATCAATCTACTAGCTACAAAGTAATTGTGGTTGGCTTCGCCTCACCTATGTCCAACTGTTTGTAGATGGATAAAGGCATGAGATTGATGCTTGCCCCCAAATCACATAGCGTCTTACCAAAATATCGATTCCCAATAGTTCACGGTATGGTGAAGCTGCCAGTATCATTTAGCTTTGGTGGAAGCTTTTTCTGTATGATGACACTACACTCTTCTGTGGGTGCTACTGTTTCAAAATCTGCCAGCTTCCTCTTTTTGGACATTATCTCTTTCATAAACTTCACATAATTGGGCATTTGTTCTAATGCATCTGCGAATGGGATATTGATATGGATCTTTTTGAAGATGTCCAGGAATTTGGAAAACTGAGCATCCAACTTCTTCTTTTGAAAGCGTTGAGGGTATGGAAAATGTGTCTTCGAGTATGAGGTGGCTTATATGAGGGAACTATTGCACTGTTCTCTTTTACTGTTTCCTTGTGAAATGATGCTTCTTTTTCTTTACTGCCTAAGTCCTTAGAGGTATCTTTAATCTCTTTTCCGCTCCTGAGGGTTATGGCGTGACACTGTTTTTTGGGGTTGACTTCAGTATTGCTCAAAAATGCCCATATCTGTTGATTAGTCATGGTGGTTGCAATCTGCCCAATCTGTACTTCTAAAGACTTCATCGTTGCCCCTATATTGCCCATATGTGTCTCAATATTGTTCAGCCTTGACTCATTCTTCTCAAACCTCTCTGAAGTATTAGCAACAAACATGCTCATGAGGTCTTCTAAGGAAGGTTTCTGCTAAGCTCTTGGATAGTTGAAGCCAGATGAAGGTTGCAAGACATTCTCTGTGTTAGCATATGACAAGTTCAAATGATAATAGTTAGACATATGATTGCCTCTGTAATTGTTGAAGTTCTAATTGTTCACATATTGGACGTGTATATATCCTTCGTCAGGTAAAATCATTCTATTAGCATCAACAATTTCAATAGATGGTTGGCCTTGTTGATTGATCAATGCTACTATATGAGTAGTGAGGGATGACATTTGAGCTGTAAGTGCAACAATAGGATCCACCTCATATATACCCACCACATTAGGCACAGTAGTGCGTTCAGTTGGTCATTGGTAGTTATTGATGGCCATCTCCTCTAATAAAGCATAGGTGTCTTCAGCCGATTTCTTGAACAAGATTCCTCCAACAGCTGCATCAACAGTGGTCCTATTTGGACCATTCAACCCATGGTAGAATAGCTGAATCTGAACCTAGTCTTCAAAATTATGTTGTGGGCACCTCATCAGTAGATCTTTAAAGTGCCCACAGGCCTCATACAGGTGCTCGGTCTCCAACTGCCTAAATATGCTAATTTTTGTTCTCAGTTGGGCTTATTTAGCTGGTGAAAAGAACATCGCAAAGAATATGGTAGCCATATCATGCCATGTCATGATGCTTCCCGTCAGAATAAATTGCAGCCAACCCCTCACGTTATCCCTTAAAGAGAATGGGAACAAGCGTAGCCTGATGGTCTCTAACTCTCTTTAGTGACTTCATTCATCTTTATTGTATCTGTCATCTCCAAGAACATCCTTAAATACACGTTGGGATCCTCTACAGCTGAACTCCCGAACTGGTTCTTTTGCACCATATTGATCAATGAAGGTTTGAGCTCAAAATATTTGGCGTTGATTGGTTGATGGGCAATCCCGGAATAATCGTCATCAATGACTGGCTTAAAGTGATCCCGTATTGCCACATGGCGTATATTGTTCTCTATATTTTCAGTTGTCATCACTTCTTTCTCAACTTTCCTTTCTTTCCTTAGTCTCCTCACTGTTCTTTCTATTTCTGGATCAAACACGAGCGAGTCGAGACTTGTGGATCTACGCATTCACTGAAACACAGAAAGCCAAAAGAAAAAGTACTAAAACAAAAATATAAAAATAAAATAAAATAAACAAATAAAATAAACAAATAAAAGCATAAATCTAAATTAAAGCTAAGGTTATTTGATAATAATATTAATGTGAATTAAATTAACAATCCCCGGCAACGGCGCCAAAAACTTATTGTGATATTTTATATCGTACCGCAAGTGTACGGTGTCAAGTTGTAGTAAAGATAAGTGAGAGAGTGTCGAACCCACATGGATTATGTTCAACTCATATTAAGTACTATAATTAGTAAACATAACTTTATTTAGAAGCAACTAAATTTAGAAAAAACCAATATTGAAACTAAAAACTAAAGAAACGAGAAATCAAAACGTTAAATGAAGATAATCCAAAAAGAGATAGATTCTAGGGTATGATTTCACCTAATTATCCCCTATATATTTGTCATGTCATTCAATCCTTATTCATTTACGTTGTTTATAAGTCATGAATCATAAAGTATTCAACTCCATCTCCCGAGCAATAGTGAAAATATTATCAATTATAGACTTTGATATCCCTATAAAAATCTAATAATTAACAATTCATTACGCTTTGTGATTCTGTGTTAATGACTTCAAAGAAATTATAGATTTTCCCGAACTCTATAAAAATCCTAGGTTATATCATCTATATCCTATTAAAAATCCCTCTCTCCCAAGCGATAGATTCTAAACATTCATCATTTCAATTTGTGGCCAAAAAACAAGAAGCATTAAACACAAGAATATAAATAAACTGAATTATAACTTCATAAAAATCAAACTGGCAATCAATACATAGATTCAAGCATTGGCTATATCATCCTCTAGAATAATGGATTTAGTTCATGATGAAAGATAAAAAAACAATGAAAATATGGTCATGAATCTAATAGAAATCGTTAGAGTTTTAACGATAGAAACTAGAAGATTAAACTCGAATCGAATCCATTCGTCTTCGAACGTTACCGCTTTTGTCTCATCTTGTCGTTCTTCAATCTTTCTCTTTGGATCTCTCTAAAATATGTGTTTTGTGTCTTGTGCTGTGTATTAGCCTCTCATTTAAGGTTTTGGATGACCTTATGTATTTATAGGGAAGTCTTGGAGTCATTATACATGTAAATATGACCGAATTAAGCTTCTGGGGTCCTGTCGGGGCGCCGCAGCGTCAGAAAATGACGTTGCGATGCCCAACTCTCGGCCTTTTACTATGTGTAAGAAAATTGAAGGTGTGTCGCGACGCTAGAAAGTGGGCATCGCGACCCAAGGTAAAATTTCAGGATATTGATTTCTGTGTTTTCCGCTATTCCCGCGTACTTTCGATACGTCCGTAAGATCCCAGAACACGTACAATTGCCTCAAGATCCATGTTCCAATGCTTCCTACCAATAAAAACATAAAACAAACTACAAATACATTAAATGATACAGAATCTAACAAAATAATAAGCTAAGAATGCATGAATAAGTGGGTATAAACCACACTTATCAGTGAGATTGAGTTTTGATTTACCATCAACACATAAATACAACTCTAACCCAGTTTTCTAAGCCATCATAGTACTCTATGAGGTAGATTGGTAGTCAGAGTTCCGGCATTGCGAGTTCGCAGGGTTGATCCACTCAGAGACTTCAGAGGTTATAAAAAATGTCGTTTGGTCCGGCTCGGGGCGTTCTTCGAGTTATTACAATATAAAGGTCTTTGAGTCGATGAAGTTGTCACCTTAGTAACTATACCACCGCTGTAAGTTTTCTCATATATAGTGGATTTGGGTAGTAGCCTATACCCGAAGTGATTTTTTACTCGCATGAGTTTTCCACTTAGTCAATAAAATTCTTGTGTTGATTTTGCTTATTGCTTTGATATATATGCTTTGATTTATATTTGCATAGAATTAATCGGTATTGTTGAATTGAACTATAGTAGCTCTAACTTTGACCTATCTTAGATTAGAGTATATTTTTAATTCCACACAAGGTCAAAACCTTAGACAAAAATCATATTCTCATAAGTGTTCTGTACTTTGACCTACTCTTTGGGGTCTCTTGTAGTGTATCCCATTCCTCGTGAGATTTTCTTTCTTGCTCGATGTTTGTATCCATTCTCAGAATTGTCTTCATTCTCAAAGTTAATGTCCATTCTCGGAGCGGTCTGTGACGTTTCAACCTCATTATTGAGATTTCACTCTGAGACTCCATTCCAAATATGGAGTGTTCTATTGTCTGTCCTCATTCCCGAGGCTTTTACTTCATTCTTGAAACTGCTATTGTCTATCCTCATTCTGAGGTTTCACTTTATTCCCGAAGTTGTATGTTGTTCATCCTCATTCTGAAGTTCTACTTCATTCTCGAAATTGTCTATTGTCCATCCTCATTTCTAGGTTCCACTTCATTCTCAAGGTCGTCTAATGTCCATCCTCATTCCGAGGTTCTACTTCATTCTCAATATTTTCTATCGTTCATCCTCATTCTGAGGTCCCGTTTTATTCCCGAAGTTATCTGATGTTCACTCTCATTCTCGAGATATTCCAAATCTACTTTTATTGGTGTTCTAAATCCTTCGGTATTCTAATTCTGCCCAACTTTCTAAATATTACAGTTTCCATTGGTATTTTAAGTCCATCAAGTCCTTCTAAGTCTGTTAGTGTTCCAAACCTTTCTCCAATTCCTCGGCGTTCTAATTCCATCTTGATTTCCAAATATGTTGGCGTTCCAAACCCATCTCCAATTCTTTTAACGTTCTAAGTCCATTGGCATTCCAGACCCAGTAGCGTTCTAATTCTGTTCTTCTTTCCAAATCTGTTGGCATTCCAAACCCATTTTCAATTCCAATTCCAAGCTTGTCGTTATTCCAAATTTATTGATGTTCCAAATCCATTGGCGTTCCAAGCCTATCAGTGTTCCGATCCAATTGGCATTCCAGCTCCGTCTAGTTTTCCAAACTTGTTAGTGTTCCAAACCCATTAGCGTTCCAAATAATTTTGAAATTCCAATTCCGACAGTATTTCAATCCCATTGGCGTTCTAAAGCCATAAGCGTTCCAAATCCTTCGACCCGTTTCAAATTTCGGGGCGATCCTTTTTTAAACTTTTTTTGCTATCTGAAGTATTCAAAAACCTCTCTTTACTCTAAATATTTTTTCAAAGGCATTCCAAAACCTAATTGAGTGGCAAGTGTCGCCCTCAACTATTACATCTAGGTGGTCCTCGCTCCCAGTTACTACTTTCAGGTAATCCTCCCCTAGTATTCTTGCTTAGGCGAGCTTCGCCCTCATGTCTTATTCTTCTGACCGTCAGGTGCTCCATGACTTGGAGGATTCGACTTTTGAATGCTACAGAACATTTTGTGTCTTGCTTCACTTCTTAGAGGCTGGCGTTTGTTCAGGTTCCCTATAAAATAAATGCTATATGTATGTATGCATGTACGTATGTATATATATGTATGCAAATGATCTCGAACTACATGCTTGTTCTTTGACTTGAGATGGTGCAAGAGTCGCGATGTTCTTCTATAAAGGTATTATTAGAGTTTGTCTCACCCCATACCTCGGTTGTCCCTCGATATTTCCAAATCATCGATCTTACTTTCTAAATTTTTATAATGCAATGAATCCTTACATGAAATCCATTATCTTTTCAAAATATAAGCATTGTCTAAACTCAAAATTCAATTACTACAAAGGCTTCATCTTTTGAATGCTTTTCCATATGTTTGTGTGAATCTTTTACAAAGAATTATGCGCAACCTGGATCGGTTTATGCTAGCTCTAAGTGTAGACTAGTACTAGTACATTAGTTCATTTTTCATTTTTTCCTTGGTCTAGGTAATCTAACACCTAGTTAAGGATCAACAGGATTTCAGAATTTCTCAAATGTTAATCTTATGTAGGGTTTGTCTTTGTCCCTGGCTTCTTTGGGTCGTCAAATTTCTTTTTGACGCAGAGATTTCACACTTGTGATGCGAGCTCATATTCACTCAATAATTTCATCAGCTCAAGTTGCTTTGCATACTCGATATTTGAGTTGTCGTTTGACGTAAAAATAGTCATAAACTGTACGATACTCCTAATTACTAAGGAATTCAAACAGCAGAGTATATTTTTATGGGATTCACCATTTTTCTCTCTTTGCTCTTTTTATTTTGTTATTTATTTTACGTCATTTCCTTAACCTAGTGTCATCTCAGTCTTAACCTTGGAAAATGGTCAAATGAATGTCAAGTGTCTTAAACGTCTCTACAAGTTGAGCTAGCATAAGTTCTTCCTAAATATGTATTACAATTTTAAGTGCAGGTTTTTTTTAGTGCTCATTTGTGGATAGTATTCTGCTAGTGATTCCAAAGTTTAACATTATTTTAAGGATTTGGACATGCTCATCTTTTGTTAAGAGACATAAAATTTTACAAAATCAAATTTATTTCAAAAAAGAATGAGTTATTACATGACGAAAAGTAAAGATGTAAAATATGATAATTTGAAATATGGTTACTGCATGGCCTTGGTTACTTTAGGGCCTGGTATTTTACCAGTGTCAATCAGGTTCTAGATTTCATGTCTAAGGTGGGCACATCCATTCGTTTCATTCTTTGGGAACTGGTGGAATGCGCAGTACAGGATTGGGTAAAATTTTCTTGGTTGTGGATTTGTCATAGGCTTTAGATCTAACGATTTTAGTAGGCCTTGTCTCATGAGTTCATCCAAAATCTCGAACATCAGTCTTCCAAGATTGGAGAAGTGTCGTTGTTAGACGGTGTTTACTTCCAATGTTTCGCTTTTTGAGCCTTTTCCACTGTTTTTCTTATATCGTTGTTGGCCATAGAGCTTCTTTTTTATTTTTTTCCTAACCGTCTGAGGTACCGTCCAGTTGATCATAGTATTGGTCAAATCTAGTAGTTGTTCAATCATTTTGTTCAACTTATTCTCTATTTGGTCTATGCGAGAACTATTGCTACTGGTCATTTCTGAATCTACTAACCGCTTCTTGACTAGTTTGCCTTCCCCTCTTACACAATGTGTCACTATGATGCCTTTATTCACAAAAGGGTTAATATGATGCATGTATGCATGTGATGCATGAAATGCAGGGTTAGTTCACGCAACATACATCTTTCCACCATTATCTCTCCCGCACACATGGTGAGTCAATATCTTTCTTAAGTTTGACTTAGCTTATGCACCAACGGGGAGTACATAAGCTCGTTATCTCCTATGCTAAAAGGGTAAACCTTGGAAACTCCAGTTTCATTCCATCGTTAAAAGACAAAGATCGCCCATTTATAAAATGACTAAGCCTAATATAGAGATCGTGTCATTGTATAAAAATGATGAATTAGACCCTTAGTAATCATGATTATTTGGGATGGGCTAGGAAGTATTTAGAAATGTCCAAACAGGCCAAGATAAGGCAAACCAGTTCTGAATGAAAGCCGATGTGAGTATCAGACTCATGTCTTGGCATATTTAGATTAAAACTAAATACTTTAGGTCCGACGAGGTTTTTATACATGGTGGCCCATTGATATTTCAAAGCACATTGACTTTATTATCATGGGATACAAACTTGTCTCAGTTGAAAAGGCCAATCACAAGTAATATGGAGGTTTTTCCTATGGAAAACAACTACAGGCTCACATGTGGGCTTACCAAGGGTTCGTTTAAGGCTCTCATGATGAAAGGTTGTCTAAAAATAAGTATCCTCATCCAATGGTTCGAACGACTAAGTGAATGCACATTTTTTATACCCAATGATACAGCTTATCCATAACTAGGTCTCTTCACCCAATGGTTCGATCGACCAAATGAATGCACCAATATTTAATGATATATGATAATAAGTGATGGTTATCATCATATACCAATCACCGCCTTGAGTGAAAGAGATTTCTTGATATGTAATGCCATCGGGGTTCGAAAGGTATGCAAAAAGAGTGAAGACATGATTCACCTCAGTCTCACCATGGATACTACAAGGTATTTTCTCAGGGCTCTCTATCCCTAGTGGAGTCGTCATATATAGAAGTGAAACGGGATTTATCGCTATGCCTATGAAGTCGGTGACCACTACACTGTTGGGCTTGTTGTCTGTAGAGAGTACGGATAATCCCATAGGGGATTAACCAAAGAATAAGGGAGTCGTCACCCAATATAAGACACTAGGAATGATTTATGGCCGCACTACACCCCTCGCGATGTCTGACCTTAAACTTGTTTGGGTTCGGAATAGTCTCTTATTGATGCCAGTATAATATCCACGCTTAAAAGAGGATCCACATATCTTTGTAATGCAATCACACACAAACAATTTATATAACACACAACGGTTATAACACCAATGAAAGCGATAATAAAATAGAACTAACAAACACAATGAACTCGACTATATATATACTGGATCCTACCGGATATATATACTATCTCTTTATGTTCGGCTGGACTTATATGGATTCTGGCTGGATTTATTGTGAGATCAAAATGATCACAGATATGAGGTTATGTCCACATACATCTGAAGAATAGTTGTAATGACGTTAGAAACAAATGAATCAATAGTGAAATAACAATGGCAATAAATAGACATTTAATCATGAGGACATGTTTCGTTGGCCTGGTCTCGTGGAGACTTGGTCAGATGTACATATAGTAGGTCAGAATTACTTTATATCCAGCCAGACTTCAAGTAGATCAGGTCGGACGCACTACGTATTCAGTGACAAATATTTTATGATATAACCCAAATCCAATAAACAACATACCATATCATGATGATTAAATAATAGGAAACGGATAATGCTAATAATAATAAAATGAAAAAAGAAATGAGATAAACATAAAAGGAACAGTAGAACAATGATGAAAGCAATATCGAAACCGCGCACGTCGTTTTTGTATGGTACGTGGAGTTGTATCTCAATTGCAAACAAAACTATCGTTCATTCGGAAATGGCTATGGAATCTACTTCCGAGTTTCCATCCTATATACCACAAAAACCCAAACGATAGGATGTAGCCAGATGATCACCCAGGTTTACTATGTGACAAATGCACGTCCGATCAGACATATTGATGTCCGACCGGATATGAGATGTTAGTTCAATGAACTATAAAATGTGAAAGTAAAGGTTTAAGGCCCTCAAGTCTTACTTTTAAGCATAATTCGGTTTGAGAACGCCTCTGAAAACTTGATTTAGTTGCTAGATCATATTGGAAACTATGGATTTAAGGTTACCATTTTGAGTATTCAATGTTCTGTCCAAAGGTTGAAAGCTGGTTCTGTTTTGTGATTTGATCCTCTTTTTATAATATTTAGTTTTTGGCTAGTAAGGAAAATATCTTGTCAATTAAGGAAATCGTTCAAGAATGAATGTGTGGTTTTATGGAAATTGTTTAAAAATGAAAGAAATCAAATCCTTCTTTAAAATTGAAAATTCAACTCATGTCCGGCCTGACTTGGGTTATGTTCGGCCGGACTTTCTGTCAATGGCTGACTAGATACATATGATAGTTGGTCGGGTATGAAGGCTAAATCCCACTGGATGTAGATGACATCTGATCGGTTCTGAGTGGCGAAGTCTGGCCGGACATAGATGACAATCGACCTAAATTTGACTGATTTTAAAGTTTCTTTCTCTTCCAGCATTGAACCTTAATTTTTCTGAACTTTTCAGGTGTATTCCCATAAGAGACTCATTATCGGGCCATGTGCAAAAATGCAGTGTCTACAAAGCCACTTTGATAACGATTTACCTAAATTTTGGATTTTTAGAGATGATTATATGCGGTGTTTAATTGTCACCTCTAGCTCTCACCCCATAACAGTGAATATGGATTGTGACAAATAAATATGTTCTTCTATTTTCATTTATGCCTCTACATACTATGTTACTCGGTGTCATTTATGGATGGAGATGTGGGATTTTTCCTCCACCATAGCCAACTTGTGGATGATTATGAAGGCCTTTGTGGATGTCTACCGGGAAGCTAATTCAATATCTGATATTATAGTAAATATAGGTATAGATTACCCATATTTGGTTTGGTGGGATTCTCATCCTGACATGATCTCTGCCTCCCTCTCTAATGATGTTTGTGGCTTTTCCTGCAATCGTTTTTGTTAAGTGATGAAAGAACAATATATGTATATTTTGTATAGAATTATCCTATGTCGGTTAAGTGGCCTTGAGCAGTGGTTGGTTTTTACTTTCTTATACTATGAGCATTCCTTCTCCATAATGATTTGGTTGGAGATCGATACTCTTTCCTTTCTCAGGTTTTCTCTTTGAGTTTATTGATTAAGGTTCTAATGAGGCCAATACCTTCCTTTTATTTATCTTTAAAGCATCTTGTCTATGTTGTATTAAATATTTTATTATTATTTAATAATTTTTTCTCTTCGAATATAATTAGCACATGATATAATGGAACCTTAAGTGCCAATTTAATTGGAATTTAATTTTTTACTGTGAAGCTCCACCGGTTGATGGGATTATTAACTATATATACATAACATAGACTTTTTAGGCAATTTTAAAAAATTAAATTAATCAAATAATCAACTCAAAGAATAAAATAGTATTTTCTCCTAAAATATATATATATATATATCATCCTAGCAATCATCTAGGTTTGAATTTTGAGGACATTACTTTTTGGAGTCTATTTTGATATTGCGTTTTGTGTCCCACAAAACTGTTTCCTAAAAGTTAAGGCACTAATGAATCCAGCATAAAATGGGAATGATGTGTTGCGCTTAAATATTGTTCAACCAATAAGGTTGTATATTCATTTATCATCTTATCTTGGTTTTCATTAACTTTGTCTCTTTCTTTGCATTTTGTCTTTGGTCCACTTAATTAGGTCCCTAATAAATTCTAAATTACCTATTTGATTATTTGTATCAAAAAAATAATTAAATATATATTATTAAATAGTAAACGTGTTCTTTTATTTAAAGTTGATTGTATGAGACCTTTTAAAATTAAAACTAATTTCTTTATTTGTGAAAATATCACATTTACTTTTCGACGAGTCCAATTTGGACTCCTTTTCGACAGTATTTTTTTTTTTAAAAAAATTTACAGGTTTAACACAAGGAATGAAATAGCTTATTAAAAATTTATCAACGACCTAAGTGTTAAATATGTTCTTAATCTCCCATTTCATTTTGTGTCAAAAAATAATTAAAAAGACATAGTTAACTAGTAAATATGTTCTTTTACATAAAGTTAATTATGTGAGACCTTTAAAAATTAAAATTTATTTATTTGTTTGTTAAAATATCACATTTACATTTTGATGGTGTGTTTTTTATTTTAAACAAAAAAAATTATGGAATTAACAGGAGGGATGAAATAGCGTACGGTCCATAAGGGGCGTGATTTGGCGGAATAAGATTAAGGATCTCAGCTTGAAGTCCTGAGTTCGAATTCAGTGAATGCGTTTCTTATAAGAGCCTGAGACACCCGGAGATTTTACTTGTTCCGCTTAAACCCATAATGAATAATTTGGCGGCGGGATTTTTAACGATTCCAAAAAAAAATGAAATAGCGTACTTATTAAAAATTTATCAATGACCTGAGATTAAAAAAAAAAAAAAAAAAAAAACACACAATATCTAAGAGAGGTCAATGTGTCATTCTGTATTCATATTACAATTTACATGAAGATCAATTCATAGACAATTTATTGCAATAAACAGTTGGTCAAACTATAACAATTTGATTGAAGATCAAGGAGGAAACGTGCACTTGAGATTTCTTCACAAAAGATATTTCCAAGTTCCGTCAACGACAAATTGATGATCTCCACAATTCGAGTGAATTACACCAAAGATACCACTTTAATTAGCTCTTTCAAATAACCCTTCACCACTAGATTTTTCTCTTACAACCGATTAGAACTTATCTTTAAAATCGATCTGTAAGGAGACTATTCATTCACGGATTAATAAATTTACCTACATGTGAGCTAATACTTAAATGGACCACAAACTCATTTCCTATCTAAAACTCAAAATCATCCGTTTCAAAAGTCATTTATCTCAAATTTATTTTCGGTTAAGTTTTTGTTTTTTGAAAGTAAAAAAAGTGTGTTAATATAGAATAAATAGTCTTATTTAACTTTTACGAAGTTGTATTAACTTTTTTTTTTAAAGAAGGTTCAAGTCTCTTCCTTATTTATTATATTTATATTATTCTATTACAAAGAATAAGATAATCTGAACAATCCTATCGTTTAATATTCGTTTGGCAGATCATCATTAACTATATCCCAAATGGATGAAAACAAGGCATGTACTAGGCTGATAGTACCATACTCGAAGGCTATGAGAACAAGACCGAAATGATGTGAAAACAAGGCTCGTTTAATGTCACCATGAGGAATTGAAGCTATGACCTATTATACGGAGTAAGAGTAAATGAACTAACACTTGTTTTCTGAATTTGCATTAACTTATGTGTTGTAAATTGTAATCAGTTGTCTAAAACATAAGTCCTTGTATGATTTAGCACTGTCGTGTTAATTAGCAAGTAATTAAACAACATGATATACTACTAGTGGGAAAAGTAGATGAAAAATTTGTCACAGTAGCGGGTTACAGCATCTAGCTAGCCCTAGTTCTCCTCTGTGAAGCTCTAGGTTTTCTGCAAAGGAGTTCATGTGCAGCTTTGTTTCCTTTTTATAATAAGTTTGATTTTCTTGTGAGATTTTGTACCTGATGTTTACACCAATTAAGACAAGCCACAGTAGTTAATTAGCACAGTAATAACAAGTGATATTTTTCAAAGCAAAGGACAATAGAACTACAAATGGAAAAAAATTAGAGCAAAGCTTATAAACACAATTGTAGAAATTTTCAAAGATTTAGCAGGAGAAAGAAACTACAGTTCAATGTATGTTAGGTTAGGTTAGGTTTCTTTAGAAATTTTTAGTTGAATTGCAAGTTCTTGCACAATTACCTATCTTTTTTATTATCAGTTAGTAAAGATTCTTTCTGAGTTCTGACTCCACTCATGATCAATGTTTCTGGTTTAAAAACTCTAGTGCAATTGTCATGATGTCCTTTATCTGGTCTCCCAAGATTTCAATTTACTTTTTCCTTTCGTTAGATTCGCTTCTACTGTACATGGATCCTAGCATCAGACAACAGTTCTGTGGAAATAAAGAACTGTGTCGTATTTTTTTGAATATATTTTACTTTAGACCCTGTTGTTTGTATAATAAACTTTGGAGGCAAGAGTTTTAAAGAACATCATTTAAGTGTTTATAAAATAAAATTTATTTCATTCACGCAGTAATGAACTCGAACTCGGACTTTTCTTATATTTAAGTATATTTTCGAGTTTTTACGGATGTTAATTTATCGATTCCGTATTATATAATTGTATTGAAAATTGGTTTGTGAATATGAGTTGAAATGTTGAATGTGATGGTTATTATAGTCCCGGGTGGACAATTTTATGTAGTGTTTTAAATAGGAAGTTCGTAATTTAGGCGGAATCATATCAATATTTTGTTAAATGCACGGGGATTTAATTGGAAACTCTTGGCATCCTAGAAGCTGTTGCATTGAGATTGACCTCCGGAGGTCAACGACCAACAAGAACTAACACACTTACAAAGTGGTTATTTACTCTTAAATATAAGAGTGTCGAAATAATAAATAATCTGGTGAGTCCGGGATCGATCAACGTGAAATAAATTTAGTAAAATAAAATAACAATACGAGTAATAAAATAAAATAAAAAACTAAATTAAATTAAATGAAGTAATGAGCAATTATATTGGATTGCAATAATAAAATAAAATACTAAGGATATGAGATCCACTCTTAGTGTTTCAAATATAAAATAATTTTACTTTTTATAACACATAAATTGTTATTGTTTCCCAATGAATTAATTTCATGAATAAGTACATAAACGAGAGAGACATAAATATTAATTAGACAATAACATAAACTATGTGGATCAAGTATTATTTGTGTCAGTCAATATCGGTCCACCACGACGGGCCTAGGAACTATCTACTAAGAGTCAAAACTCCCATATAAATGAGAAAACTACAGAAATTAAATAGAGAATAACATAAATTATGGGTGTAGATATTGCATTTTTATGCATAGTCCGATGATGAGTCTCTTCCGAGGACACCCTCTAAAAAATTGGGAAATTACAAGAATGAGTATTAGGAAGGAAGGAAAGGAACTTCAGGGAACATATCCAAAAGCCGACCGGACATCACTTATGTCCGGCCTACCTTGTCTTTAACTCTAAAATCCAGCCGGATATACTGTGAAAACCTGAAATTTGACCAGATAAATCACAACTGTCATTAAATGCCTAGATTCTTCGTTATTAAAAACTTCGGATCTGATCACCGCCGACCAAATATGAAATTCAAATTAAAGATCCTATCGGGCATGCTTTAAAGTGATCAACGCATGTGTAAAATTCTAAGAACTTAGTAATGTATGATAAATGGCCGACCGCATATGCATTTCAAATTCTAAGTCGGTCGGACATATGTCGAATGTTACAGCCTTTTGTAACACCAGACAGAGCTGGAGTGTAGGGAGGGATTATGTCTCCCTTCCATTTCCAGATCCCTCTTTTATTTTGCTTATTATCTTTATAATTCATACTTGTGCAAGTTGTACGCTTTATAAGTTATTCCGTGTGTGATTGCATTATACGTGTGGGGATACCTCTTTTGAAATTACCTACAAGCACACAACAAACACAACTCTATACCCAAGATGGGGTGAATTGGGTGATGACCTAATATTACGGAATATTAAATCTTTTCAATTTTACGCTAGTAAGTTAGTAGCTTTACCAATTAAGCTTATGTCAATTTCTACAATTGATTAACCCAACAATTTATTACCTCAAAGACAAGTTATGCTAAATAATATGCAAATGTAACATAAAGCTTGAAGTAAATTAAAGAGATAGGGTTAGAGAAATTGACACCGGATTTATAGTGATTCAGCTAATAATGCCTACGTCAACTCCTCTAAGTCGTGCTTTAAGTTTTCCACTAATTTGAATCTACGACTTCCACCGAATTTTCTGTGGCTCACTCGCAACCAAGATTTTTGTCCCCTAGATTCACTCCAAAACTTTACACAGATTTTTATCCCTATGTTCACTCTTAAACATTTATAATGAATTTTGTTCCTAGAGGCTCACTCACAAACCTTTTACAAATCACCTTTTGATTATGCTCACTCACAAATGGATTTCTCAACCTCAAGTGTTTGAATAAGAAAGATTATAACTTATAAATGATAATGAAGAAATAATGGTGTGAGATGTTAATCCAAAAAATCTAATCTCACTACAAATGATATGAAGGTGTAGTGTGTGAGCTTGATGATGAGAGAATATAATTATGAGTTTAGTAAAACTCTCTATTTTTGCTTGTTAGAAAATGTATGAAAGTTCAGTAATAGTGCAAAATTAGATTTGGGGCTCATTTATAGAGAAAGTGTAAAACAACACATGCTCTCTGTCTAAGACCGATATGTCGGTCTTAAATGCTAGTATGCCGATCGTGCAAAACATAATAGCTATATTAATGTTGAAGAATAAAGCGTACTATCATATTACTAGCCGGTATGGGGGCCGGTATGTCGATTTGCTTACCGATATAGGGACCAGTGTGAACCGTCATGGTTCTAGTGGATGTGCAAACTCCAGTTGACCGATATGGGAGACCACTGTGGAGCAATCCAGTTCAAGAGAGCATGTAAATCTGCCTAAGACAGAGTAGGGTCACCGGTATGCCGGTGTGGGTGACCGGTATGTTGGTCTCAGAGTAGAAAATGCAGAATTCAAAAGTTGAAAATATTTTACACATGACCCTAATGCATTTAAATGAATGTGCATATGTCTTATAAGCTTAGAGACTTAAATTATAAACTCACTTACAAAGAGAGCCATAATCTAATACCACAAGATTTACTTCAATAGGCGCTTGAGTCTTCACATTCATTGTATTCTTTTGTGACCAATGTGCTTCGATATTTTTTATAGTATTCGCTAATACGCGTCGAAATCTTCTAATGTTGCATTATCAAAATCCATCTTGCGAATATGTCGCTAATATCTTTCAAGCGTAAATATTATACTGACATCAGTAATGAATCATTCCGAACTCAAACGGGTTTAAGATCAGACCTTGCAAGGGGACTCCCTTATTCTCATGTTAGTCTCTCTGTGGGACTATCCGTACTCTCTACGGGCTGTGAGTCCAACAGTGTAATGGTCGCCAACGTCGTAGGCGTAGCGGTAAACCTCCCCCCCCCCCCAATTTGCTCCTATAAATGTATTAAATGATTAGTTTTTAGAAAGTTTATATTTTTCTATGAAAGAATGGATCGAATATTGAATATGTTTGAAATCATGAGTTTGTAATATATGAAAAAGCTTGCATGATTTTTGAGATACATGAGCATGTGTTTTAGAAATGTCTTTTATGCTAGTATGCACTTCATGTACATATAGGTGCCAGATTATTTACCGTGAGATGAAGTCTCACATTTTCAATTTTACTCCGCATACTAGTTATTATTGTGGGAATGTCTTATGTTGCCAACTTTCCCATATTGTCACGAATGTGTATATATATGAATGGATAGTTTTTTTATGCATAATATTCTTGTGCAGGATGAGATTTATAAGAAAGAAAACTTGTGATTTCTAAGAAATATTTTATACGTTGGTTTACAGATTTATGTATTTATTTGTATTATGAAAGACTTATTCAATTCAATTTGTTACTTGTTTATCCATGTCACTAAACTGTGATCCATTACACTAAGCATGAGCTTCCTTCTTTCTTAAATTTTACAGGTTCAGAAGATTAGTAGATCCTTCATTTTTTTCATCTATTGTTTCTTCATCATATTCTGCCATTAGAGAAAGGTTGGGTCAACAGTAGAGAGTCTTTTGATGTATTTTGAGATGAATGATCTAGATATATCTTCTCATCGTGGGAGTATTATTTTGATATGGACATAAAGCCTATTTTGATACCTTGATGTATATACTTTTAATCATTGATGATTCTTTTAAGATAGATTATATATATGATGTTGTTACAGATTTTCATGTGTCCAAGTCATTCATATCCTACCTAAGTTGATAGATGTGACACATTGAGCATTATGGTGAGATCGTTTTCGCGTTTTGAACGTCTAATTGAGGTATGATTTCAATACTCATCTTAATTGTGCTTTTAAATTTAATACATCTATATGACTTGTGCTTATACTTTTATAATACTATCAAACACAGTTTAATTAGAGCCATGTTTTACATTTGATTGTGGGATGGCACGTCTTCCACTCATGGCGCGTCCATCATGATGCTATGACTATGTTTTATTTTTGATAAAATATTGCATGACATATTTATCAAAATAAAAATCAAAGTGCCAATTTTTGTTAAAATATGAAAATGACTATGATAAATGAAATTGGACATATTGCTTGTTTATGCAGCCATGTGTGACAATTGTTTATGTAGCCCTGAATGGCTCTTGTTCACGCGGTCTTAAGTAGGGTTATTAAGATAGTGACGACGTGTGTGTCCTTGGATGTAAGTCTATAAACATACGCAGGGTTTGTTTGTTATTACGTAGCCCCAAGTTAGAATTTATTCACATGGCTATATGTCACACCCGTCCATATAAATAGGGTATGAATGACATGGAGTTGTGAAACTGATAGAATTTTCCCTGTAAAATGAACTAATTCCCTATAATACAATACTAAAATATACTTTATAACATCATATATATATATATATATATATATATATATATATATATATATATATATATAATATATATATATCAATGTATCAAAATTAGGTTTTGTGCTTAACCAAATTAATATACCCACGTAGGGAAGACAAAACTATATCATTCATCTCAAAACATAACAAACGAATATTTATTGTGGGCACAGTCTTTCTCTAATAGAATAATATGATGAAGAAATAGTAGAGAACAAAATGGAAGATCTACTAATCTCCCGAACATGTAAAATGAAGGAAGGAATAAGCTCACACTTAGTGCAATGGATCACAATTTAATGTTGTGGATAAATAGGTAACAAAACAAATCAAATAAGTATTTCATAATACAAATGAATATATATAAAACTGTAAATTGACGTATAAAACATTATATAATCATTTCCTGTAAATCATAAATCACATTTCTTATAAATCTCAATTTTGTAAATGAATACTCATGTATAAACTAAAACAATTCATTTATCTAAATACATACTGACGATATAATGGCAATGCTGGCAACATAGGACTTTCACATGGCAATAACTAACATCCGGAGTGAAACTGGCAACATGAGATCTTATCTCACGATAAATAAATTTGGCATGTAAATGTACACGGAGTGTATCCTAACTTAAAAAAATCATTTTCTAAAATATACGCTCATTTATTTCAAAAGTTATGCAAGTATTTATATATACTACAAACTCATGATTTCTAATATAATCAATATCTAATCCTCTCTTTCATATCAAACTATAAGCTTTTCTAAAATTAAATCATTTAACTCATAAACTTAAAATTCATTTAAGAAAACATATATAACTATATACTTTAGAAAAACATCAATGTTATAAGCTTATTTACGCATCTGGCAAGCTATACTACTTAAAAGATAAACTTCATATCGTCCCGCTAATATTATCTCGATCGCCTAAAGAGATATAAGAATTTATCATAAGAAACGTGACTCTAACTAAGAGTATATGAAAGAATATGCCATAAATGTGACTTAACGCTCTCGTAATCCTAAAGAGATTTCTATTGAGTTTCATCTATAATATGGACTACCATTATACAATTCATTATAAAAACTTACAACTTTACTCAATTTTCAATATACATACACCCACATAATAATTCAACATCATTAACCCAAATCTCGAGCCTACAATCACTTTTTCACACACATTATTACTCGATGATATTTCTGATTAAGTCTGTATTTTAATTCTCAATCACATAACAACCATTTAAATAGCCTAAGCAAGTAAATTAATCACATTTTATGGCTAATTAGGTTATGAAACACTTAATACGCATAAATCGAATGTAATGATGAATTACACAAAAATCAAGAAACAGAGATCGCTTTTTATGTGGAAGGGTCAGGACAGCATATAGGAAGACTCGAGGGAAAGAGGCTGACACATTATTGTGAATTAATAATATGGGTAGGCTATAAGCCGAACAACTACTCATGAGGGTGAGGCTCTGTACTGAGACAAAACCGTGAGGAGCTAAGTTGTTGGACGAATCTCTAAGCTGCCAAAGCAAACAATATATGTTTCATTATGGGCTTGGTGCCTGCCATTGATCAAGCATCACATATATATCATGACTTATAAAACAGTTTATACATATTTTAAAATTTCATAATCTATAGTGGTTATTTATTACTAATCATGTAGTGTTTTTTGTAAAATCAATTAATATGAGTATGTTTTAATCCTTATTGAGCACGTGGTTGCTCATCCCTTAATTTCCCTTCAAGTAGTACTCGGTATTGTTTGGAGGGTCAGAAGCATGATTATCTCCTTGAGAACTTTGGATTTTGTCGAATGGGCTAGCTTCGCTATTCATTTATAGTACGTTTTTAGAGTTACCTGTCTTGTATTTAAATTATCAAATTATACCAACTGTTAGATGGTGCATAATATAATCGGACAGTTTGTTTTTATTGTAAATTATTTAAATATGATAGGTGATCATATTTATCTGTGATTTTAATAGCTATGCTACGTTATTTCATATTTGTTTATATTTTAAAGTCCTCGGGACATATTTTTAACTTTGAATTTTTAACAATTTTAATTGGTCTTTAAATTTTCCTTTACAATTTTATTTACCTAAATGCCACCAACCTCGATTTTTGGTCATGACAATCCGTATTATTGTAAGAAAAAAAACCATCGGATTACCGATGGAATTTTTTTCAATAATCCCTTAAGTTCTATTAGTAATTAATATTTTACCGACGAGAAAATTTCGTTGATAAACGCTTGCTCACTAAATATTAATCGACAAATTTTTTTTTTTTTTTTTTTACTGTGATGGAATTTTGGTCGCTTAATGCTGGCCATGTTGTTGCTAACCCGTCGTCAATTTTGTCGAGATTTAAATTATCTATAATTTAAAAATTATCAATAAAAATATCCGTCCGTAGATTAATTAAAAATATTTTTTATAATATATTCTTCTTGAGGACCACCCTGGGCCCCTAGCTGACTGGCCCCACCTAGGCCAACACTCAAATACAACCATTTTTTTTAGATGAGACACCGTTAATATCTCAAACCCTTATTCTTACTCTTGGTGTGAAGCCTAAGGTCCCTGCCGGCAAAATAAGCTAAAAAAAAAAAAATTAAAAAAATAATCCTATTTTTAAAACAAAACTTTTAAAACCTAACCATAAACAAATTAATCAACTCAACTATCCTAAGTTAATTGAATCTAAACAAAACTCTAAACTAATTATATCTAAAACTCTGTGATTTTTCCCCTCAAGATCAACAAAACCCTAAACTAATTTCCACTAAAACTGAAACTAAAATTACTAAAAACTAAACTATATATAGCAAATTAAAACAATTAACTTAAAAACTATAATAATAACAAAGATTCGATTCAAAACTAAACTAAATATACAAACATAAGATAAAGAAACTAAACAAAAAAACATAAATAACTTAATTTATAATTAATACTGATTGAAATATTATGTATTTTATTAATTTATTCAATTAAAAAATAGACGTATATAAAATTAAATTTCACTAAATTTTACGGTTGATATATTTCCATCAGTATTATTGTGTCACTATTTCATCAGTATTATTTCGTTAATAAGTGACGAATAAATTCGCATCACCTTTGATGACGGATTACTTCCGTCTGTAAATTACCATCGCTAATATGTGCATCATAAATTAATGCCATATTTAGTGACAGATATTTCCGTTATTAAATTACAGATAGATATTTCCGTCGCTAAAGTTGGAGAAATCTGAAAATCTAGAAGCCAAAAGTAAGCACACATTCAGAGCTGATATGTACACGACCTTAGTTTTGTTCACTTCACATCTGTCAGTTGTGAAGATGCCAAGGATTGATGTGCTGCTAATGCCCTAATACCCAAATCCGAGGTCAACTCTACTCATAAAAGATGAGAGTTCATGAAAGAGAGGATCTTCTCCACAATTTCAGAGGAATTTTGATTCTACATTACATGGTGTTAAATTAATAACAAGGGCGGCTCAGCGCAAGCACTTCTATACTTGGGCAAATTTTGCCGTCAAATCACTAGATCCGGGTAAGTAGAGTAGATAAAATATCCGATTGTCTCAGACTCTTACAAAAAGTACATCTCTGAATTCGAACCTAAAATTTGATCAACCAAATTCTAAATCTTAAGCTATCAAGCCACATTTCTTAAGGACCAATAATAACTACCTGCTTTCGGAAAACTGTCATAGAGATTATTATTCAAACTTTCCATCGATAAATGCGTCATTAAAAATTTCTATTTGATGTCAAAAAATTATGATGATTATTGAAAATAAGAACAATATTTATTTTAAAGATATTTTATTAATAAATAATTATGATATGTAATGTTAATATTAAATATATATGATAATCAAAATTAACAGGCTGACAGAAATGGCAAATCAAGAGAGTCACTGCAGTTCAGTAGTAATGGAAGACTAATAAGTAATGATCAAAAGAAGGCAATTTTTGTTTCTTTATGGGAGATGAGGGCCTTTGGTTAGGTAGGTTACGTACCCGGTTTCACTTATTGTTCTTTATTTGAATAAAGGTTTATTACGTCTAAAGAATTGATCTTTTGATTATTTTAAATTTATGAATTGAAAAGACAAAAACAGAAAAATAAATAACTAGAAAGTAAAGATGTTGACTAATTTTTTTTCACGAATTACAAAGATTTGTCAATAATGAGATTCACAAATTGCACCCACTATTACTCAAGCATAATTAGCTTAGAAAAATTAGCATAATCTCTTATATTTCATAAAATTAATCAAAAATTTTTAATATTTAAAACTAAATAAAATTCCTTACTGTTATAGCAACTCTCTTATATGTTAATTTTATTTATCATTTTACTATTTGCCTCTTATGAAAAATATAAATGCTTAAGAAATATGAATAAAATAAAATGATTTAAATATCATTAATGATTAAGAATAGAGAAACTAAAACGATTGAAATAAATGAAATTTTAAAAAGTACAATACATTTAACTTTACATCATTTTACCGTATTCATATTTCCTAGGAATTTTTTTTTGAGAAGTATTTTATAAGCATTTAAATTTTCCATAAGGGAAAAAAATTGTAAAATGATAATTTAAGTTAACATACATGGGGTTTTTATTTAGTTTTTAAATATCAGAAGGGTTTCGATCAGTTTTGTCAAACATAAAAGAGTTATGCTCATTTTCTAGGCTTGGACATCAGATTGGATCGGGTCGGATCAGATCCGATTTGATCCGATAATATCGAATCAAATTGAATCGGATCTGTCTCTCGAATCCAATTAGATCTTGTTTGTTTGGTTCGTCGAATTTCGGATTAGATTAGATTAGATAAATTTGATAATTATCGAATCGAATCGGATTTTATCTGATTTGATAACGAATCCGAATCTGATAGAGAATCTGATTAGATAACGGATTTGAATTAGATAGAGAATCTGATTTGATAATGAATTCATAGTAGATTCGATTCGATAACATGTTCGATTTGATAAAAGATCTGATTCGATAAAATTTATCTAAAAAATTATAAATTCATATCAATTTTATCGAATCGCAACTATTATCGGATTGGATCATTTCTCAAATCGAATCCATTATCGAATTCATTATCAAATTGGATGTTGTATCGGGTTTGGATCTGTTATCAAATCGAATTTATCCGATTCGTTAAGATTTCAAATCGGATCGAATAAATATGGTTTGATTCGATAGTTATCAGATCAAATCTAATCCGATTCGATAATGACTCAAAATCTGATCGAACCAAACAAGTCTATTCTTGTTGAATCGAATCGAATCGATTTTAGATTCGGTCAGATCCGATCTGAATCTGATAGTGCCCACCACTATCATTTTCCCCTAAAGAGCTTTAAACAAACCCTAAATGCCCAATGTAAAGAACAAACTAATAAGACTCTCAATCCAACCTGCATGACCAAAAATAACAATTGATCTATTCCGCAAAGCATATTTAATTTGTTTAATGGGCGTGGAGCTCTATTTATAGTGTTTCACACCAAATCCTAATTCTAAAGTAATTGACATAACTTGAATCTAATCTAATCATGATTCTTATGGTGCATTTACTTACTCGTAATTGAAATAAGATAGAATCGGAATAAGATGGAATCAGAATGAAATGAAATCGGAATGAATTGGAATGAGAATAGTAAATCGGAATCAGAATAAATTGTTTACTTAACTATTATAAGAATCGTAATCGAAATGAAGTAGTATTAACATTGATGTGTTTACTTTGTCTAGTAATCGAAATGAATTGTTAATAAGTTACAAAAATTCATTTAGTTATAATTACATATTAATTTATTACTTATTATTTATTAATTATTAATGTATTAAATTACTAAATATTATTTTATTATTTTATTAAAATATTAAATATTAAATATTATTAATTATTGATTAATTTTATTTATTATTTATAAATTAAGTATTAATTAAGTGTTACTTTATTAATTTATTAATTAATTATTAATGTATTAAATTACTAAATATTAATTTATTAAATTATTATTTTATTAAAATATTAAATATTATTTTATTATAAAATATAATTTTATTTATTATTTATAAATTAAGTATTAATTAATTATTACTTTATTAATTTATTAACTAATTTTTAATGTATTAAATTACTAAATACTAATTTATTCTTTTATTAAATTATTAAATTATTAATTTATTAAATATTATTAATTATTAATACATTTTATTTATTATTTATAAATTAATATTAATTAATTATTAATTTAATAATTAATTATTTTATGAGTAATCTTGTAATTTCTCATCAATAATGGGAATAAGAATCACATTCTCATGAGAGGTGGTGTGAATTAAATATTCATTCTTCATTCTCTATTTTAAGTGAGACTCACATATTTATTCGCATTCTCATTTTAACTTTTAGTAAGTAAACACTTCTTTCATTCTTATTCTACAATCTATCAAGTAAACACACCATTAGAGTAATCATTTTTAGATATTTTTTAATTTGTTGTCCATTTTGATTGGATAAAAACTCTTTACAATAATTTTCATTGGTAAAAAAGAAGGCTAGAACCCCTAGACAAATTTTATTTTTATCATCTTTACCCCATGCTTACAGCTTAGAGATTGTGTATCTTTTGATATGTGCCGTAGCATGAGATGATCTCACAAACAATATTGTAAAGAAATGCATCAATTTGGTTGACAATTTAGCTTTAGGCCTTAGTTGTTTAATTATAAACCCACCAGAGGACCAATCAGAAAACTGGGCTGCACTTAAATGACTAATTTCTAAAGATGGGCTTGCGAAAACAGTCTTTTTAGGCTCTGGTTTTCAATCATGAGCAGTGATGAAATTTGATCTCGTTTAATTTTATTAGCCTTCACTTTTTAAATTAATCTCATTTACTTATAAAATTATATTGATGGACATGAAAATAAATAACTCCATATTTCCTTTGGGATTGAGGTTGGAATGTCTACGAGAGTGGGAGTTTTATATCAAATGTGTTGGTAATGGAATTTTTCCACCCGAGAAGGGTTTGTTACCCAAAGAGTACCATCAGAAAGTTTTCCATGGAAAGACGAGACAGAGATATAAACGGGGCACTTTCTCGACCACGGCATTATTTATGAGTTTCCGATATTAATCCGTAAACCTTTTGGTGCCGAAAATTAGGGGACTGATGTTGGAGGTGGATTTTTATGTGAAGCTAAGATCAAACCCATTAGAGAAAATATGATTCAGGCCTTGGCCTAATTGACTCATACCTTATCAGGTAGGGTTGGTGTAATTCCATTACAAGAAGAAGTCTTAATCCTATAAAAGAGGAAACCTACAATGATAATGAAGCTACACCCTTTAAGGGAGGGAATCTTAGTCCTACCTAGATTATGAAATACAAATCATGTTGTAATAGGGTAACCAAAAACTATAAAATGGTAGTCTAGGCACCATAATATCCATATGATTCAAATCTCATCTTCTCATTCAGTCCATATGATTCAAATCTCATTTTCTCATTCACCATCATGCTCTTCACACAAAATAGCACTAATTGTAATATTCTTTTGATATATTGGAAATTTCTCCTCCTCTCTCGTTCATGGCGGCTTGGTGCATAATCTCCATATGATTTGAATCTCATCTTCTTCTCATTCACTACCATGCTATTTATACAAAAAGGCACCCATTGTAATTTTTTTGATATATTGGAAATTTCTCTCCTCTCTCGTGGATGTAGTCTTACTGTCGAATCATATAAATCCTTGTATGTTTTATTATTTTTTCTGGTGTTTTTTTTTACAGCCTCATTGCAAATTTACGTGTTAGACAATTGGTTGTTCAAGGAAAATTTACTTCCTTACCCTTAAATGAAAACTGACCGTCAACAAAATGTATTATTGAGATTATAAGTTGGGATGATAGAAAATACTAAATCTCAATTGCAATTCGTGGTTTTATATTGTTCGGTATGAAATATTCTGAATTTCGATCAATATATTGAACTGTGCTGCCCAAGATTGAGGACGATTTCTTCCCGAGATAAAATTTTATACATGATTCGGAATAATTTTTCTTCTCAAATCCATAATCAGGACGGGACAAATCCCACATGTCTCGGCCAATTACTTCTCTAAATCACAATAACATTCCAAAGCACACTGAAAATGCCGGAAAATGCTTCTTGGGATTGACATGGGGACATCAATGACTGATTCTATATATGGATGGCAATTTATACGAGGTGAGACTATTTGCAATATAAAAATTTATTTAGACTAATGTTATCCAATAACACTTAATTATTTTAGTTGATAATTATAATATCAGATATTATTTATTATCAAAAATTATCAGCTACCCAAGTGCTCAACGAGTACACTTCATATTGTGAGACTCTCTAAGTCTAGACAATTTGTCATATAAGCCTAACTTATATGTACGTAATTCGACCACCTCTGAATTCGAATTCGTGAAGAACACGAACAATCTTTCTGAACTATACAAGTCGAGGTCATCACATATGTTTAACAATCCCTTCATCATAGGCTATCCGAGTTGTGCTTAGGAAACATAGATTGCACAGTCAAATTTTCGAGGCGCACATCTCATGTCGACATGTCCACGATTTTTTACAACTAATCAGAACATCATTTCTGATATATGCGATCCACCATAGGTGATCGACTTTGGCCAAAGTCTTAAGAATCGTGACTTACTCACATGGATACCTAAACCTCTTATGGTACACATACGGGCCGACGGATTCTATCTTGATACACACTTGATTAACGACTGCATCGTTCCACACCCAACAAATATCTAGCGGTCAGAACATGAAAAGTCTCTGACATATATGACATCAAAGTGTGGAAGATCACACACAAAATCAATGTTATCCTATAGTCAAAGGATCACATATGCTACTCGACTCGATGAGATTCCTATTGACGATGGTGTGTACTTACAACTATTAGGAATCATCTGTGAGTCATTCAGTATTCGCTCCAACGAATACCTACATGTCTATACAAGCTTCCCAAGCTCATGGTACATCGGGTTACACCATTGGAACTTCAATTCCAATATACGATATGTGCTAGTCTTATAGGTTATATGAATTCGACCGTATTCCAAAACCAACGGCTATGAATATTTACTTTAATAATGTTTTATAATAGTAATACTACCTCAATGTCAGACCACCCAGTGTCCAGTATTACTATATGACTATTATAAGGTCGATGTCATTCTTAGCATATTTATATATCAATCTAATATGCATAATGACATTCTCACTAATAAAGTTTGAAATAAAATATAGTCATTTTATTAATAAATAATAAAATATAATATACAATACATTATTCGGATTGACGCTCCAAGCACCAACTCCAACAACATCGACTTCAAGACTATTTATTTAGGTATTAGGTCGAGCCATATTGTAATAAGTCATTGTCTTGATGGTAGGCAGTTGGCTATTTTATTTTTACATCTTTTACCATAGTCTTTGTATGAGGTAGTTTGTTACGGAATCTCAAATGGGGAGATTGTCAGTTTCATTTTTATTGGTAATATCTGTAACAAAACCAGCTCAATTGAGTTGTAATGAGTCTTGAAGATCTCGAAGCAATTGAACAAGTATTTGACAGACTGTGCATGAAGATATAAGATATGTGTTAGTGCTGCATTCATGTTTGCATTTGAATGAGTGGCGTTCGTGTCACGTTCGTGTTTGGGTTCGAATGAAGCTTGGCAGTAGGTTCCCGTACGTAATGGGTTCATCATTCCGCGCGAATGAAACATTCTAGTGTGTTTGCATTCAATGTACGTTCGGGATTACGTTCGAACGAGTTTACGTAACAATGTGCATTCGACTTGCGTTCGATGGGCGTTCAAAAAAATCATGGAACTAAGTTATTTTGGATGCGTTTTTTAGCTAGTTTTGCACAAGAAAAAGTCTGCATTTACCCTACTTATATAAACAAACATAAAGCCACCTTACCAATGGTTGGAAACACATTATTCAGAGCTACACAGTCTTTTATTTTCAACTTGCTTAATAATTCACCTTGAAGACTTTATTATTTCTCTTCTCTTCTTCGTTTTGGTGAGATTCCTGACTTAATAATCCAAGACTTTATTATTAATGCATTAACAGCCTTAATACATATAGATTATTTTCGGAGTTTCCCGTGCATATATTTAATCCATTTCTACTAATAATAACTGACTTATTATTAAATGAAACAGAAAAACCACATTCCATAAGTTTTGTTACAGAAATCAAATTTCTGCGAAAACCATGAATATATAGCACACCATTCAAACATAAATAACTTTTATTAAAATTCAAATTTGAAACTCCCACTGCTCTTGCTGAAATAGCATCCCCTGTCCCAACTCTCATGGTAAAGCTACATTCAGTAAGGTCCCTCCATGAGTCAAGTAGCTGCAAAGAACAACAAACATGGTTAGTGGCACCAGAATCAACAATCCAAGCGGATTTATCATCCTCCACTAAAAGAGTCTCAATGACAAGTAAATCATATTTACATGTATTCTTCTTCTCTTTAAGCTCTACAAGGTATTTAGGACAATTCCTTTTCTAATGCCCTTGTTGTTCACAATGGAAACATTTTCCTTTGGCATTGGTTCTTTTAGAGCTTTTATTGTTCTTCTTTTTCATTGTTTTTGCCTTTGCCTTCCAATTGCCTTTCTTCTTCTTCTTTGCAGATTTAGAAGATTCAGCATCATTTGCCTCGACATTGGGCCTACGATGACCGTTAATAACAGACTCATAATTGGTGAGTTCATTCAGCAGTTCAGTCAATGTGAAAGTCAACTTGTTCATAGAACAATTGCTCTTAAACTGCAGGAAACTCTTCGGAAGGGTTTCCATGATCATTGTCACCTGGCTTTGTACATTAATACGTGCACCATGGGTTTCAGCCATATTAAGATGAGCCATCATCCTTAACACATGGTCTCAGACTGATGTGCCTTCCTTCATTCTAGCGGTCAATACAGAGGCAATTGCCTCATGTTGTTGCCGGTCTGAAGGTTGCCCAAACATGTTCTGTAATGACTGCATAATCATTGATGCTGTCGCCATAGGCTTATGTTGTGCAGCAAGAACCTCAGACATGGATGCTATCAAATAGCTATGGGCCTTCTCATTAGCTTTAATCCAATTATTATAGGCATTACGTGCAGTTCTGCCAGCATTAGGTGCTGGCTCAGGAGGACATTCCTCCATTATGACAAATTTAAGGTCTTCACAGACCAAGATAGCATTCATGTCACTTTTCCATTTAACATAATTATCCCCGGTTAATTTTTCTTGTTGTTTGATAATGGAGATTATTGCAGATGTCATAACTGGAAAAATAATAAACGCACATTCAATATTCATTCGTCGCATATTAAAATTGTCAAACATTTAGGCATAAAATTAAACATGATGCATGATCAATGTATAATGAATTAGAAACCTAAAAGAATTAATATGTCACAATTATCTATCATCCCACAAATAAGTGCCGCCGTAGGGTAGGTCAAGTATTCGAATGATAGATTGAGACATTCTCAATTGAATAATATATCTAAAATAACTCTTATTCCTATATTAATCAACTATCGTTATTATGATCAAGGAAGCTTTGATTAACAACTTAACCATTCATTTGTGAGTGTGACCCATTATATCGGAACCCTTGGACTTAACTAGTGAAGTGCCGCCGTAGGGTAGGTCAAATCACCAAATACATCTAGAGTCCCTACCAATGGTTGGAATGTATCAACTATCTTGACAGACCATTTCACTTCAAATCGACACCACAGGTGGAAAGTTTGGAACTAACGAAAAAGAAGCGAATTAAGCCCTCGATTGAAGAACCACCATAGCTGGATTTAAAGCCACTTCCGAACAATCTCAGGTATGCATTTTTAGAAAACTCTTCTGATTTACCTATGATTATTTCTTCATCTCTAACATTGGAGCAGGAATATAAGTTGGTAAGAGTGTTACGAGAACACAAGAAAGCCATTGGCTGGACTATAGTAGACATTCGAGGCATTAGTCCATCATTTTGCATGCATAAAATTCTGATGAACGATGAGTACAAAGCCACAGTGGAGCATCCAAGGTTATCAGGGATATGTGTATTTTAAAATATTTTAATGAAAACTATATTTTGATACGAGTGCGTAGGAAAAAACGAGGACCAAATCGGAGTCAGAAAACTCCGAACGGAGAAAATAAAATTTTAATATTCATCAGCTCTCGGTGTCGCGACACCCAAAATATGAGAGCAATCTGCAAGAGCTCAACGTCTCGGAGTCGCGTCGTGCAAGGGTGAGAGTCGCGAAGCCTGGATGTCTGATGCTCAGTGTCGCGACGCTGCCTTGTGTAAAATGTTGGTATAGAGCATTTTAACCTTCAAATCAATCCTAAACACTTCCAATTTTCTCATATCATTTCAGTACACTTAAAACCAATTTTAACATCAAAACCAACAACAACACATGTTATACAACTAACATACGTGTATTCTAAATACATATATGTATTTGTTTGAATTAAAATACAAACCAAAATAGAATCCCACAATGAAATAACTCATGAACAATTCTAGGTCACTCAAATATGGTCAAGTGATTCTAGAATGGTAGCCTTAACTCTAAGCTTTAATTTAGAGTTCCAAACTCTTATTAATTGTTCCATGTCCAACATGAACATCTTTGACCCAATCACAAGCATTTTGTGTTTGTATACTTCGAAAGGATCTATACACAATTCATTAGCCTAATTTCAACTTTAAGCTATGTTATTATGTATCCAATATATAATTCATCACTATATGTTTCATTAATGATAACTCACTAATGAAGAACATAGCTCAGAATAAGATCAAACTTACCTAGTAAGTTTAATTCAAAGATCCAATCTTCTTCTTCTTGTTGAAATGGTATGAGAACATTCAAGGTTTGCATACTTCACTCCAAGATCCAATCTTGATTCCAATATTAGAAAGCTTCAATCCAAGATCCAATTTTGATTTCTCATAGATGAAATAAGAGAATCACTTCTCTAACTTAGGCTAATTTCTCTAAGAATTTGATTGTATTTAGCTTGCTCAAGCTTTTACTTTTCTTAATTAATTAAAACCTTACTAAAACTTGCTATTTATAGAAAAACTTAGGTAATTTTTAATTAATAAAAGTTATAATCAACTTTTATGCGGGCTTAATCTAATTTGTCCAAATATGTATAATTAAGTGTGGCTAATTAAATCAAGCCAAAGATTAGGAAATGAATTAGTTAAATGTTTTTCACTTTGATTTAATCCAATTAAATCAAGTTAAAACCACATATTATTACATACTTATAATTACCATAATATCCTCAAATGGTAGAGATAATTATGATTTTATAATTAAGCCATTGTGTAATTATTGAATTAATCCAATTAGGTCAAAGTAAATAATCAATGTTATCCAATAATACTTGATTATCTTAGTTGATAATTATAATATCGAATATTATATTTTATCAAAATTAATCGGCTACCCAAGTGCTCAATGAGTACACTTCATATTGGAAATGATCGGAGAACTTCCAAGGTTTAGCAAGCTTGACTCCAAGATCCAATCTTGATTCCAATGCTACCAAGCTTCACTCCAAGATCCAATCTTGATTTATCCTTGTTGAAATGTTGTAGAGATCTTCCAAAACTTCTCTAAACACTTCTCTAACTTAAGCTAATTTCTCTAACACTTGCTTGTTTTAACTTTCTTAAGCTTGATTAAAATATTTGCTCAAGCTTGCTATTTATAGCAAAACTTATGGAATTTTTAATTAATAAAATTTTTAATCAACTTTTATATGGGCTTAATCTCATTTGCCCAAATATGTATAATTATGTATGAATAATCATTTTTGTCTACCACTTTGATTTAATCTAATTAAATCAAGATAAATTTTAACTAATGGATTAGTTACATGTCTACCACTTTGATTTAATCCAATTAAATCAAACCAAATACACCTATAATTACATATTTATAATTACCAAAATATTCTCAAATGGTAGAGATATTTATGAATTTATAATTAAGCCCTTGTGTAATTTTGATTAATCCAATTAGGTCAAAATAAATAATCAATGTTATCCAATAATACTTGATTATCTTGGCTGATAATTATAATATCGAATATTATTTATTATCAAAAATTATCGGCTACCCGAGTGTTCAATGAGTACATTTCATATTGTGAGACTCTTTAAGTTCAGACACGTTCGTCATATAAGCCTAGCTAATATGTACGCAATTCGGCCACCTCTGAATTCGCGGAGAACATGAACGACCTTTCTGAACTATACAAGTTAAGGTCATCACATATATTTAACAATCCCACTGTCGTAGGCTATCCGAGTTGTGCTTAGGAAACATAAAATACACCGTCAAGTTTTCGAGGTGCACATTTCATGTCGACATGTCCACGATTATTTACAACTAATGTGATCCGCCCTAGGTGATCGGATTTGGCCAAAGTCTTTAAGAATCGTGACTTACTTATATGGATACCTAAACTCCTTATGATACAAATACGGGCCGACAGATCCTATCTTGATACGCATTTGATTAACGAGTACATCGATGTACAACTAACGAACATCTAGAAGCCATACCATGAAAGGTTTCTGACATACATGGCATTAAAATATGGAGGATCTCACATAAAATCAATGTTATCATATAGTCAATAGATAAAATATGCTACTCAACTCGAGGAGATTCCTATTGACGGTGGTGTGTACTTCCAACTATTAGGAATAATCTGTGAGTCATTCAGTATTCGATCCAACCAATACTCACACGTTTATACAAGCTTCCAAAGCTCATGGTACATCGGGTTAAACAATTGGAACTCAAATTCCAATACACGACATGTGATAGTCTTCCAGGTTACAGGAATTCGACCGTATTTCAAAACCAACGACTATGAATATTTACTTTTAAGAATAATTTATAATAGTAATATTAGCCCAATGTCAGATCACCTAGTGTCCAGTATTACTACAAGACTATTCTAAGGTCGATGTCATTCTTAGCATATTTATACATTAATCTAATATGCATAATGACATTACCATTAATAAGGTTTGAAATGAAAAAGTAGTTATTTTATTAATAAATAATAAAATGTACAATACATTTTTCGGATTGGCGCTCCAAGCACCAACTCCAACACCATCAACAAAAAAACACAATCCTAACTCAATTTTCTAAGCCTTCATAGTTCTTTTAGAGGTTGATTGGTAGTCGGAGTTCTGGCATTACGAGTTCGCAGGGTTGATCCACTCAGCGACTTAAGAGGTTTTGAAGAATACCGTTTTGTGCAGGCTTGAGAAGTTCTTCGAGTTATTACAGTCTAGAGGTATTCGAGTCAGCGAAGTTGTCACCATATGTCTTATACCATCAATATAAATTTTCTCATTATAGTGGATTTGTTTGGTAGCCTTTATACCCTGAGTGATTTTTTACTCGTGAGAATTTTCATTTCGTCAACAAAATCTTTGTGTTGATTATTTTATTACTTTGATTTATTATTTTACTTATATCTACTTTAGAATCATGGGTGCATGATTTTAATCTATAAAAAATAATTAGAACATGTCTTAAATTATTGTGTATAATTCCGCATATGGTCAATCTAATTCTTCTTTTTATTTCTTACTTAATATTCTTCTTTTTATTATTCTTCTATCTTGTTTCTATGTATTTCTTATAGCTCTTGTCCCTAAAAGAGGCTTAATGAAACAAAACCCTAGAATAGGGCTCAGTAAAATCACGTAATCTTGTCGCATCATGAAAACATCAAACTTGTCTTAGCGTTGTGGCACCCATCCTCAGTTTCGCGGCTCCGAGTCACTGGATAAGGGTCCAATATCTTGCCGCATCGGGCGCCGCGGAACCCACTCATTATTCTATGGTGTCCTCGGTTAGAGGTTTATATAGATATAGTTTATGTGGCGGACATGATATTTCTCGACTTTGAGTGATTGGAAAAAGGCCTAATGCATGAGTCATGCCAATGGGTCGGGCCTAAGTCATATAAGAAAATACATGGATAAATAATATGCATAAGTAACGACGCACATAAGGTATTCGACGAAATATCAAATGCGAAGACGTTGTTACTTCTTGCTTGGTAGATGGCTTTATCGCACGCTTGATAACTTTATTTACCGTGCGCTTGACTCAAAATATTGCTTTTATGATAATATTAATTAAGGCATTTTTTCCAAAATGAGATGGCTAAAATTATAAAAGACCCTCAAATTTTTGCCATTTACGTAAATTTGCCATTATGTTTTAGCTTAATTTCATCTTACTCCTACAAGAATATATCATGTGTTTCCAAATTCCAAGTGTCACAAGCAACATTTTCTCAGGGAGCATGTAAGTAACTAGGTTAGATTGGTACTATATGTTAGAGAACAATCAGTGAATGCAATAAATTTTTATTGTATGTATTTAAATAATATCAACAAACAAATCAAAATAGAAACTTACAATACAAGTAATTAAAATCAACAACAACAAAACTGACTTGTATAGATTGAGGTTAGTGTATAATTTTTTATTGGAATCGTTGGAAAATTTTGCCGCCAAACTACCCCTTCTGGGCTTAAGCGGAGCGGATAAAACCCTCCGATTGTCTCAAACTCTTACAAGAAACGCACTCATTGGATTCGAACTCAGGACCTTAAGGTGAGATCCTGAGCCTTACACCACTAAGTCACGTCTCTTGAGGACTAGGTTAGCATATAATGCTATGTTCTATAGCAGAAATTCACCCATACCATGTGTGTGTAGTTCGATGGACGTCTGCCACTAAGATTCAATAATCTGAAAGTCAAAATTCTGCACTGAAGTTTCGACCCCTGGCGAATTTACTCGGTGTTTGTTTTCAAAGATCAGAATGATTTGTATTTGAAAATGGAATTCTTCAATGATCTTCATTGATGTTTTATGTTATATTTATATAGAATAATAAGGAAAAAAGTGTTATTGATGAAGTGTTGTATTTATCAAACACAACCCAAACATTTTTTAGTTAATCATGAAGAGTTGTGTTGGTTTAAATGAAAAAAATATTTTAAAGCAAGACACTTAAAGAATCACAAGAGCGGAAGGCCCATCTTTTGATTAATTAAATATATTTATTAATCCTAAGTCAAGCCAATAATCCAACCACACACATCCAAGCCCAAGGTCAAGGTCAAGCATTGTTTTTTCTATTTAATATAAGTATCTAGTGTACACTTATAAACTCTTTATTTTCCATTTTCTTCTCTTATTTTATTCCCTTTTTTGTTATACAAACCTCTTATAAATGTACTCAAATTAAGGGGTAGTTGTAGAAAATTCCTTTTAAATTATTAAAAGTACTTTTTATTTGGTATTTGCTTTGGTAACAAATACGGGATGAATTCAAACACCCTAATCATAATAAAGCCAGAAGCAAGTAATTAATAAGATGCTTTTGGGAAATTAAAATGGCGTAATGAAACGAAACGTCATGAAAACGTTGAACTGATGTCATCATAAACCCTACAAACAAAATTACAAAAGTGGGAGCTTCTCGTGGAAAATGTTAGTGGTGGTGCAGCTATCATCAAATGTTGAATAGGGTATTTTAAAAAACCCACAATAACTTATAAAAGGTACACAAAAGATGAAAGGATAATAAAACAATGGGGGCCAATGCACCCATGCGTGTGACCACAGACAAAAAGACTTCTTAAAATAATAATAATACTTCTCTAAGCTTCGTCACAAGCAAAAGCAATTAGTATGATCCACATAGAAAGAAAATTATATGACAGTGCCTAGCTAGTGACTGATCTATTAGTTAGGTAAAAAGAAAGACTCCGTACGAAAGATATGAAGAATTAGTAGCACCATGGGAGACATTGCAAATGTGCTTGTTGGGTTTTGATATTTTATAATTCTAGTTCATATATATCTTGATTGTTAATCAATCTAGTTAGGTCAAGAGAAAAAAAATGGAAGCTATCCAGTAGTGGAAATCAAATTCCTCTGGTGCATTGTGAATAATATTTTCTTCCAATCATTTAGTGGTAAATTACATAAGTTTTGAGTCCATTTTAAGAGAGTAATTATTTAATATAAAAGAGATAAGGATGACTTGTTATCACAAACTAATAAACACATTACATACATAATTGTATCAAATATATATAACTATCATTTATTTGATAGTTTTTTAATATATTAACATGCATAATAAAATATTATTAGATTATTACACTATTACATCCTAGAAATTTTATTTTTCCCATTTTAGAATGGGAATGGGAGGTAAGTTGGTTTAATGATTTTTGTTTTTAACCAAGCTGTTTATGACTTTCATACAACTGTATTAGTTCCATAGCCTTCTTGGCATTTGTAAGTTCTAGCAGTCAAATCTAACCTGAAACCCACATACGCATTACCAATTTCTTATAATTACAGTTGAACCCCAAATTGGAAAAAAAAAATGGGTTTTTCATTTTGACAATTAATCAAATTTTGAGTTATGGTTAAAGCTAGCTCCTTGGGAAAACGCACGCAGCTGCTGCCGCTGGCTGTCTCTCTAATCTAGGCTAATTTTCTAAGCTATCCACCGATCCATGCCAATAACTTCTCTAATCCCTACATTTAATTAGTTGATAATTAACTTCTGCAAAACCCGTTTAATTGAGTTTCTTGGTACTCAATTCTCTCGTACATTGAACACATGTAACTGAAACCCAAGAAAGAAAGTAATTAATGGAAATGGAGAGATATAGAGAGAGAGAGACATGGAGTGCGTTCCAAGACACAATGATTACATGGTCTTGGGGAAGCAGAAAGGGTGGCATGGAAATAGCCAAGAGTATGGAAGAACGTGGGGCTGAGCTTGTGCTTGACCGAGACTTGGCTATACAATACTCTATAAGCTATAAAATCAAAAAAGCAATATATATATATAAGAAAAGGGTGGGTGCCCTAGGGTGACGCTGTTTAAAGGGAGGATATCATGAGATTTAGTACGTGAATGTTATGATTTGTATGCGTGGTGGAGTTTATACACTTGTCTAAGTTTTGATCTCTTAAATGAATTAAAATCTTCTTTTTCTTCCTTTTTTTTTCTTTTCTAATGCGATAATTTAATTATATGTGACATATAATTCATTGATAATATTAAAAGAAATCAAGAGAGGAAAAAATAAAAAAGAACATTCTTGTCCCTTTGAAATTACCCAGTATCCTTATGTTAAAAAAAAGGTGGGTTTGTTTAGCTAGCTATGCTAAGGTTTTAACATGATATGAAAGTATACCAATCTTTTCTTGGTCTTTGGTCGACGATAATCTGTGCGTTGTGTGTTCACTGTGTTTGTTTTTGTGTTTCCCATCTTCTACTCTCTCTTTCTCTCTCCCACATCTTGTACACAAGAGTGTAATTATACACTTTGAACCAATCACCAAGCAACAAAAGTAATCTTAATTTATACAAGCAGCTCGATATTAACTTTGTGCTGCATAAATTATATAATAAATCAAAATAAAAAGATCCTCACAACCCAAGATAGCTACAGTGATGAATTAAGAATATTGAAGAAAGTAAAGGAGCTCACCACCACCACAAGTGACCACTGAAAAATCAATCAGTTTATTTTTCTTCATATGTAACATATCAAAATAATCATGTGCGGTTTGAAGGACGACGATCAAGGGCAGTGTTCACAAACTATTCATAACATACAAGGCTACCAAGAACAGCTGTTTCTTCATCAACAACAAGTTCAGATGCAGCAGCAAACTATTCATATCCCTGAAGTTTCACCAATCCTACCGTGGTCTTTCACTCAGGTTCACTCATTCAGCCCGGCCGGCCACTTAGGTCCAAACCCGATTCGTGAAGCACCCGACCCATTTCTGCTCCCTCCTCCTCCTGCTCCACCTACAGCATCATATGGGAGTTTGATCAACAGAAGGGCACCTGGCGCCCTACAGTTCGCATATGATGGTTCATCAATCCATGATCATCTGAGGATTATTTCTGACACTCTTGGACCGATGGTTCATCAACCCAGTTCAGCCCCCTTTGGTCTACAAGCTGAATTGGACAAAATGACTGCTCAAGAAATCATGGATGCTAAGGCCCTTGCTGCTTCTAAAAGCCACAGTGAAGCTGAGAGGAGACGAAGAGAAAGAATTAACAACCATCTTGCTAAGCTCCGCAGCTTACTCCCCAGCACAACCAAAGTAAGTATCATCAATTAAAATAAAAATTAAATTAAATTGATTAAAACAAAAAACCCTTATAAATCCTCACGCGTACAACATGGTGTATATTATTATATATTGGGGTATCATGTGATAACCCTTCTGTATGCCCTTTTTGTTTTGTAAAATGGATGGAATAGCTATTTGTGACTAATCGCCGATTAATCAGCTTTTTCTCCTCATATATATATAATGAAGATCTCTATCGATCTTTCTAATATGCAATCGAAGACAATATTATATGGTTACATTTCTTTACTTTTCTTTTTTTGATAGCAAATTTAAGGGAAAATTTGTTTCGTTTTTTGGCTTGTTCTTCGGAGTCTAGTGGTAGTTTTGAGGAGAAATTTAAGAAAAATGCCAAAAGGCAATAAGAGTTGAATCACACTGAGTTAAATTTGTGTTGGGTACTGGATCAATATAAGAGATAAGCATTGGTATCGTTCAAACGACTTGATAAGAGGAACTAACCAGCTATTGAAAAAGAAATAAAGAGAGACAAAGCTCCTATTCTTGTGGTGCATTTGAATACGTGCATTATTAATGAAGCTGACATTGTTTTGGTTATATATATACACACACAGACTGACAAAGCATCATTGCTAGCCGAAGTAATCCAACACATGAAGGAGCTAGAGCGGCAGACTTCATTGATTGCGGAAACGAGTCCGGTACCGACCGAAATGGATGAGCTAACCGTAGATGCATCCGGCGAGGATAATGGTAAGTTTGTGATTAAAGCTTCACTTTGTTGCCAAGACAGGTCGGATCTCTTGCCTGACATTATAAACACATTGAACGCCTTACATTTGAGAACTCTAAAAGCTGAAATCACAACACTTGGTGGACGTGTGAAGAATGTTTTGTTCATCACTGGAGAAGAAAATTATTCAAGTAGCAGTGGCAGTGAGCAACAAAAACATCAAGAGCAGCAGCAGCAATATTGTATAAGCTCAATCCAAGAAGCATTGAAAGTAGTGATGGAGAAGGCTTCTGGTGATGAGTCTTCTTCTGGGAGTGTGAAGAGACAAAGAAACAATATCAATAACCTTGACCAACACAGGTCCCTTTGAATTTAAATTACTCATGTATGTTTTTTTCCCCTTGTGTAATGATGGTGTGTGTGTTTTGTGTACTTGCATGAACCCTAAAAATAGGAAAATGAAGAGAGGGGTATCTTTGGCAGTTCGTGATAATTGTTGATGATTCTTCCGTTAGTAACATAAATTATTGACACTAGATTTTAAATATTGCCAATATTTTATTAATGTTTTCGTGTCAATGATATATTAATATTATAGATCATAGATTACTAATGTTCTGATATCATTATCATAGTGATTAATCCAAGAGTGTTATGAATTTCTGACATTAACACTTGTAGTTAATGTCAGTGTATTTTAATTCGAGAATGCCCCCAAATGATGTGGTTTGGTGGCAAATGGATTAGAATTTGGTTGTTAGATCATGTGTTCGAGTCTAGATGTGTATTTCTTTGTAAGAGCATGGGGCAGTGAGAATTTTATCTATTCCGTTTAAGTTCGAGTCATGTGATTTGACTGTGAGATTTCCAACGTTTCCAAAGAAAAATAATTTAATTCAAGAAATATTGACAAATTTACAGTGAAATTCTTTACTGATACTTACTGATATAATGTGTCTATTTTGGCATAATATTATAAAACTACTGCAGAGATTATACTGTAGTAGAACTAGAAAACAAAGAAAATCTTGTGTTAATGTCCAAAATGGGATCAGATTTCACAGATGGAGCATTTGCTGTGTTAGGTTTTGATATTAGGTTTCACTTCCCACGAAAAAGATCCTTGACTGTTTTTGGTAGAATTTATGACCATCATCTTACGAAATGGTGACGATGTTGCTCTTGGCTTATAATGTCATGTCCTGCTACAACACCACATCGTCCCCACCATCAGCACTTAACGTGTACGATCTTCTTGTTGGTTTCGGGCACATATAAATCCCTAACGTGGCATTATACAAGTTAGTTTGGGGAGAAATACTTGCATCAGTTGGCGTGTAATAAATCTTACTATTTTATTTGGTAGAATATGTGGGTCTTAAATATAGAGTTCAAAATTTTAAATTTAAAAAGATTATAAAATAAAAAAATTTATGCAATAAGACTTGATTTTATGAAAAATCAACTTATATAAGGCAAAGAACAGCTAAAGGAAACACCACTATTTCATTATAGGAACCTTCTTTATACAATGGAAAGAGCTCTGTATTTATAGAACTCTAAGGCCTAGCTAGCTAAGAAAACGTGAAGCTAAATGACAAAATACACTCAACAAATATTGTTAACAGAATCAATCTCAGCCCTTGATCATTAACCAAATTTGTTCCTTCAATATCTGCTGAGATTCTTCACTACAGCTGTTCTGCCAAGTCAGCTTATCCATCTCATATGTGAGGCCATGTGCTGTGATATTGGGTTTTCTTGTATGGCATGCTGACATTGTTGCCACATCAGCTCCTTTCAATATCTGCTGCTGACTTTCATCTTTGCAGTCTTCAACACCCTCTCTCAAACTTAAGGTCTTATCTCTGACCTTGAGTTTGTCTCTGAACATGTTGAATTTGTGAAAGGGTAGTGCCTTTGTGAGCACGTCAGCAATCTGATCTCTACTTGCTATGAAGCTGATATCTATTTCTTCATTTGCTACTTTGTCTCTCACAAAGTGTAATTCAATTTCAATGTGCTTGGTCTTTAAATGATACACTGGATTTGCAGCTATAGCAGCAGCACTTGTGCTGTCACTAAGTATCAGAGGTGTGTTCTCCAGTTTGATGTTTAGTTCCTTCATTAAAGAGCATATCCAAGTTATCTCAGTGCAGCAGAGTGTCATTGCTCTATATTCAGACTCTGCACTCGATCTTGATACAACATCTTGTTTCTTTGAGCTCCAAGCAACTAAATTTCCAGCCAGAAATACACAATAAGCACTAACTGATCTTCTATCATCAAGGTCACAACCCCAGTCGGCATCTGTGTAAGCTACAATATCTAGAGCTTTTGATTTATTGAAGGACAACCCATAATTGGTTGTGGACTTTAGATACCTGAGTATTCTTTTACAGGCTAACCAGTGAGGGTAATGAGGTTCTGCGATGAACTGGCTGAGCTTGTTAACAGCAAAGGCAAGTTCAGGTCTCGTTAGAATAGCATACTGTAAACTTCCTATAAGGCTCATGTATAGAGTTTTATCCTTAAACTTATTTCCTTCTTCTTTTGTTAGCTTCTCAACAGTGCTCAATGGGGTATCTATCCCTCTACAATCAGTCATGTCTACCTTGTTGAGGAGCTCTTGAATGTATTTGGATTGGCACAATGTCAAAGAGTTCTCGGTTCTGGTTACTTCAATTCCAAGGAAGTAGCTGAGATCTCCCAAGTCTTTCAGGGCAAAGGTGTTGCTGAGTTTCTCTTCTATATCTTCAACTTGTTTAGTGCTACTTCCTGTGATTACAATGTCATCCACATATATCAGAATCAGAATTATATCAGTGGTGTTCTTCTTGAAAAATAGTGAGTTGTCACTTCTCGAACACTTAAAATCCCAAGATATTAATGCACCATTTAGCTTATCAAACCACGCCCTTGGTGTTTTTCTTAGGCCATATAAGGCATTCTTCAATTTGCACACATGATTAGGTCTTGCTTTGTCTTCAAAACCTTCTGGTTGTGGCATGTGCACTGTTTCTGTCAAGTCCTCATTTAAGAATGCATTATTGATGTCAACTTGTCTCAGAATCCAATCATTGCATACTGCTAAACTTAAAATTATCCTGATGGTGGAAGCCTTTATCACAGGGCTGAATGTTTCCTTGAAGTCAAGTCCAGGAGTTTGTTAAAACCCTTTTGCCACTAGTCTAGCCTTGTATTTGTTTAGGGATCCATCAGAGTTCAATTTTACCTTGAAAATCCATTTGTTCCCAACCAATTTGATGTCTGGTTCATATGGAACAAGAGTCCATGTCTTGTTGTTGGAAAGAGCAGTGAACTCATCTTGCATAGCTTTTCTCCATTTTGGATCATTTAGAGCTTCTGTGATGGTTCTTGGAGTTTCTGTTGATGTTTCATTGCTGGTGTGATATACTTTTGGTTTGAAAATCCCTGATTTACTCCTTGTTATCATAGGATGAGTGGAAAGGCTATTTTCTGGTGCTTGGTTTTGTATTTGAGGTTCAAGTCTTTCAAGCTGTGAGATGTTTGGTAAGTTCTGAGAGGTGTTTGGGTCTGCGTCTTGATGGTGTGGTGAGTCAGGCATGTTGCATTCAGAGTTGCTGCTGGATTCAGGATCACCAGAGGTGTTTATATCATGTCTTGTCTGCTCATGTGACTGATTGTTATTAATTGGAATGTTGACAATGTGGAAGTTACTTAGCAGTGAAGCATGTTTCAGACCTGATGACTCTTGACTCATGAATTTCGGGTCATTTGAAAATGGAAATGAGAGTTCATTGAACTTGACACTAGCAGAGATATAGATTCTTCCTGTATGATGAAGACACACAAAACCTTTATGCCTATTACTCACTCCTAGAAAGACACATTTACTAGTGTGAAAGTCAAATTTGTGACTGTTGTAGGATCTCAGATATGGAAAGCATTCACATCCAAATACCTTTATGAGAGGGTAGTCAGGTTTGGTGGTGTATAGGAGCTCAAAGGGAGTTTTGTTTTTTATGACTGGTGAGGTGATTCTATTGATTACATAGGTTGCTGCACTGAAGGCTTCCCACCAGTACTTGAGGGGCATCTTGGCTTGAGCCAGCATGGATAACCCAGTCTCAACCAAGTGTCTATGTTTTCTCTCAACCTTTCCATTTTGTTCATGTGTGTAAGGGCACGAGTATCTCAATGATATGCCCTCTCTTAACAGATATGGTTCAAATGCCTTAAATTCCCCACCCATATCACATTGCAGGGTTTTGATTTTTCTGTCTAATTTTCTTTCTATTGACTGTTTGAAATCAATGAATGTTTTAAGTGCATCTGACTTGGCTATTAAGGGGAAGGTCCATGTGTATCTGGTGTTATCATCCACAAAGGTTATGTAGTATCTGTGACCATTTGTGGAGTTTATCGGTGCATGACCCCATAGGTCAGTATGTATTAGTTCGAGGGCATTTTGAGTAACTGTTTTTGAGCTTTTGAAAGGTTGTTTGGCTTGCTTTCCATATTGCATGCACTACAGAATAAATGAACATCTAGTTTATTGATTTTGAATTGATTACAAGACATCAGTGTACTTTTCAGGGCATTAATGTTAGGATGACCTAGTCTCTCATGCCATAAATCCACTTCATTCATTTTCCTCACATCACTGGTGCTTGAATCACTCATACAATTCAAAGACTCTAGATTGACCATACTAGATAACATAGACACAGGACTACTAATGTTTATTGACTCGGATACTAATGCATTAAAAGGAAACTTGTCTGGACTCTTTTGAGCAGGCAAGCATTTCAACTGATAAAGGCCACCTCTAGCCACTCATTTCACCAGAGTTCTCCCCAGCTTAATGTCCTTAATCAAACAGACATATTTGTTAAACTCAATGTGAATATCATTATCTTCAAGAAGTTTGGATATGCTTATGAGATTTTTGGTGATAGCAGGAACATGTAGAATGTTTTTCAGATGTATATGTTTGTGGGGATTAGGAGTAGGAATCATAGAATAACCAATATGAGTAATTAAGAGTTTCTCACCATTTCCAACAGCAAGCCTGTCATTTCCCTGGTAGTCTGAGCTCATATTGAGGTTGGCCAGATTGTTGGTCACATGATTGGTTGCTCCGCTGTCCAAATACCATGCATTTCTAGCTGTGTTTTCTGCTTCTGCAATGTAGACACCTCTTTCTCTTCTCCTGTTATTTTGTGGGACATAATCTTTCTTGTACCTGTACCAACATTCAGAGGCAGTGTGATTCTTTCTGAGACATATTTGACATGGTCCTTTTGGAATGTTTGATTCATCATCATTCATAAGAGCTTTTCTTTTCCCTTTGTCATGAGAGTTTGACCCCACTTGATTTTGGCTTCCAAATATTTGATGATTGTTAGTGAACATGTTTTGTCCCTGCCAGTTTATCCTATTCCCCCTTATATTGACGTAGTTGGCCTCAAGGTTAGGTGTACCATGGTTGTGCTCGATCCTACTTTCTTGACTAACCAACATACTGTAGACTTCAGATGGTAAGGTTCCTTCAGGTCTAGAGGTAATGTTGGTAACTACAGAGTCATATTCAGACCCTACACCAGTAATTATGCATAGTATAAAATCATCATCACTCATATTGTTCCCAGCAGCTCTAAGATCATTAAATATGGCTTTCATCCTATAGTAATATTCATGAATGGACAGTGATCATTTACGAGTGGTTTGCATTTGGGTTTTGAGGTGAAGGATTCTGGCTCTAGATCTAGCACCAAACTGGTTTGCTAGAGTTGCCCATACCTCATAAGAAGATGAGCAATCTACAACAGCACTCAGAACTCCTTCACTGAGAGTTGAGAGAATCCAACTCATTAGTGTTTGATCATGCTTCTTCCACAGTAGATACTCAGGGTTTGGTGTGGTGATACTTGTTTGTGTTTGATCATTTGTCACAGTGACTCTACTTGGAGGAAGTCTTGTGCCATCAACGAGGTGCTCAAGTTCATTTGCACGAATACTTGCAATGACCTGAGACCTCCATAGCATGAAATTTGTGTGACTTAGCTTGATTGGGTTGGTGAAAACGATGGCACTTGTTTGGAGATTTTGAGGTGCGGTTTGTGAAGTTCTATGAATGTGTGTTTCATTACTGCTGCTACTGGCCATAGCTCAGTGGCTTCTGATACCAACTTGATTTTATGAAAAATCAACTTATATAAGGCAAAGAACAGCTAAAGGAAACACTACTATTTCATTATAGGAACCTTCTTTATACAATGGAAAGAGCTATGTATTTATAGAACTCTAGGGCCTAGCTAGCTAAGAAAACGTGAAGCTAAATGACAAAATACACTCAACAAATATTGTTAACAGAATCAATCTCAGCCTTTGATCATTAACCAAATTTGTTCCTTCAATATCTGCTGAGATTCTTCACTACAGCTGTTCTGCCAAGTCAGCTTATCCATCTCATATGTGAGGCCATGTGCTGTGATATTGGGTTTTCTTGTATGGCATGCTGACATTGTTGCCACATCAGCTCCTTTCAATATCTGCTGCTGACTTTCATCTTTGCAGTCTTCAACAATAAGATCTCTCATTTGAGACTCGCCTACTTTATCGATTTATTAGACACACCACCTCAACATATTGAGGTACTGAAATGATGCGTCTATCCCATATAATTTTTTTTTCTTAATTACGTATCTTGAATTGCATATATATATTGAGATGTTGTGTTTGTCGCATGTAAAATTTTATGTCTGGGTGTCTCGCGGGTTGCTGATACATTTGATGTTCTTTGTAATAGGACCTTCAGTGAGTGAATGTTGTAATGGAACAAAAATGGATCGTAAGCTGTAAAATGAGTAAAAGATAATAACTATTGCATTGATTTCAATTTTCCATTGTTTACAACTCCAACAAGCAAAAGGAAATACATAAAGCTAATGAAATAGGAAAAACAAGAAAAGATAGAAACGAACAAGCCAAACAAGCATATCACTCCCTCAGGAGTTGCCCAGCTTCTTACTGCCAAAATACATCACAAAAACGTACCCCTCCCCTCATCATTCCCTACCATATAATCTAACATATTTTCCTAACAAACTATGTCAGCTCAGCATTCCACACCATTTGCTCTTTTTTCCACAACCTCCAGTGCACGTGCTTGTTAGACAATTATGACCCATAGCGTCACTATTTGTAAAAGACATTGTGGTTTTTGTACAAATTAACTATGTGACAATGGAAATTATATTTTATCATTTTGTAATTATATTACTTTAATATATAAATGATAAAAGTCCTTATGATTAGTTCCGGATTATAAGATATGAGATAGTATCAATCAATAACAGTTTAATCATTAATCTATAGTCGTAGTATTATCGAGACAGGACATCGATAATGCGGAATAGACTAGTATTGCACTTGTGCGTGTTATGAAAGCGTAACATCATAGTTCTCATATATTTAAGTATTAGATACTTATGCAAGTGTGATAGGAGGTTGTGTTTACCGATGGTACGGAAACAACTTTGCTCTGGATAGACCCCTCGGAATCCCATTGGTAGTATGACTATGTGTTTATGGGGATCCGAATCAGGGCAGGTGTATTTGGTCTTAACCTGAGACTTGCATCGCTAGTACTTGCGAGAATCAAATACGCTTTGGTTTTGGTCGTCCAGGACTTTAACAGGTTCTGTGTACGCCTCTTATGAGTTTATTGAGAATCGTAGTGTATTGGGTGTGATGTCACGACGAAATTATCACTTCAGTCATATGGAGATGATGATCACGCAGGGATACAGAACTGGTACTCTAATGGGTTGCAACCATCGGGATAATATGACAAGGTCATGATTATCCGATTAAAGAGACTAGTTGCTTGTGATCCGATATATGCTTCGTACGGGGCAGACACTTTTCCAGCCTCAGGCCTTGCATGTGACATCTGATACTGGATCACAATACGCAATACTATGTATACTACACCTGACCTAGACTATATATTCCTTTAAGAATATTTCTGAAGAATTGGGTAGGCACGGTGTTTTGCTAGAAGCCAATCATGTCTCGTAAATTGGTAAGAACGTAGTACGAGGTACTCACGTGTTCGGATAGTCCGACGACCGGATTTACTGTCAACATATCCAGGGATCTCATGGGTCGCTTCTCGAAGAGTCACCGATGACGTATGATTCGAACATAATTAATCTAGGATTAACTGCGGAGAGATTCTATCTGGGATAAAATACTATTTGAAGAAAAAGAACGATTAATTTGGAATTAATCGATAAAATAATATATTCAATATATTAAATGAAATTAGATTTCATAACGGAATTAAAATTAGATTTTAATTCGCGCGAACAAGTTAATTTAGAATTAATTCGCTACCGACGTGAATAGTAATTTTGCTAGGCATAATTATTTAATTAAATTTGATTTAATTACATCACAACGGAAAATTCGTTAATTCGAAATTAGCGAACCTGAGCCCGGGATGTGTTGCGGGCCCACTCGGATTTTGAATCAAGTGGGGCCCACACGTCACATCACTAGTCACATCACTTGTCACTTTATTCACTTTTTGGTGATGGAAGTAAGTGAAGACTTTTGAGATTACTTGTTTCTTACACAAGTTGAAAGGTGAATGACTTAATACCAAATATTTGATATATCATCTTTTTGATTTTTGAAATAAAAAATAAGTCAACATAACTTCATCTTCCTCTCTCTCACATTCACGTTTTTTCACTATCTCCCTCTCCCATTTGGCTTGGCCGAAACACACTAAAAGGAAGAAGAAAAATTGTGGCGATTTTTCTAAGTGCTAGCACACCAAATGAATCATATAAGGTGACAGGGAAACCAATCCCAAGAGCTTGGAATCAAGATCAAAGCTTGGAGCTTGGATTCAACATTCAAATAGGAGCTTGGAGGAACTTCTTAAAGCAAAATTTTTGTTATAAACGCATCCTATATCCGATCAAAGTGAGTTTATTTCGGCTATTCTCCTTTATGTATTCACATGTTTTATGCTTGAATTGATCTTGGGAACCCCTTAGAAACCCAACAATGGTATCAGAGCGCCTATTTGAGCATGAAATATGATTAGGGTTTATATATTAAAATTTAGGTAAATTTGATTTGAGCATGATTTAACCAAATTGTTTGTTTGAGTATGCTTGTATATGGATAACTTGGAGTTATATATGATCAAATTGATGAAAAACTAATTGGATTATTTTTCCCCAATTTGGGTATGTTGGCCGAATGTAATGGATAAACCCTAGGTCATGGTGATTTTGTTTTTAAGACCATTGGATGTGTTTAAAAGACATGATATATTGATTTATGATTTAATTGGATTGAAATCGAAATCGGATATAAAATCCTACCATTGTCGTGACCATCAAAGCATGAAAATGACTTGATTTTATTTCAATAATGTTGGACATGTATTGATTATGAATTAGCATGATTAATTGATTAGATTAGTATTTTGAAAATGTTAACTTAAATAGTTAATCATGGCTAAACACTTTAATTAATTAAATTGAGAATTTTGGAAAATTAGAATTTAATTAATTGGGCTTAATTTGGAATTGGGCTTAAAATGTTGTGTTTGGGCCTAATGGGATTATTTGGGCCAAGTTGGTTTAGGATAATTGGATTGGATCCAAATTGGGTCTAAATCATTCCATTAAGTCCAAATATAACAAATGGGCCTTTAAATATTTAATTGGGCCTAATGGGCCAAAATTGATTTCTTGGCAAATAGGGTGATTCCTTAATTGGGCCTTGGTATTTGGGTTTGACCCATATTGACCAAAGCCCATGCCTTAAGAAATTAATTGAAAGCACATTGGACTTTAATTAAATAAACATTGGATGTTAATTGGGCTCTGAGACCCATTAAGATTAGATTTAGAATCTAAGTCGTAAAGGCGCATTAAAAAGTGTAATTATTTAATTTGGAATTAAATATAGAATTAGTATTGAATACAAATTAAATTATATTTAAATTGTAGTTTGATATAATTCAAGAATTTGTTCTTTGAGTACTTATTCTTAAACGAGTTGGACTCGCGCAAATCAAATCGTTGTTTGAACATTGGATGATCACTTTATTCAAAGATTAATTAATTGGATTAGATTGATTGAATAACATGCTTTGTGTGAATACATGGATGTGTTGTATGAATAATGTATATCAGATGGATATTAGAAGGGAAATGGCAATTTTGGAAATTGTTGTAAATTTAGAATTTATTAAATTGGACTTGCGTGTCCAGCCTTATCTCTCGATTCTTTGTAATTCTCTTCTCACCTAATTCCCCTCAATGTTAATGAGGTTTCTTTAATTATATTATGTAATTGGGTAGAAGTTAGAATAGTGCTAGCCGTGGAGAGGAAATAGAGTGATTTCTTCTAGGAACAATCTGTGAGATATTCATCCGCATATCATTATTAATTTATTTATCGCGCCTTATTATGCTTTTAGAATGCATGTTTAAGGGTGAATGATGAGACCTAATTAAAGATAATAAATTGGTTGCCAATTTATGCGAAAAAACCCTCAATAAATATTAAGCGTTTTCCTTCCATTGAATGATTCTTTCTCAAGATCCGAGATTGGCACTGGTTTGTTGGCCAAAGTCAATACCTTTGTCCATCGCGGATGTGTTTGAATCATGAAGGCTTTGTTCCATATCGTATGTCTTGTCCAAGTTGTGATTTGTTGGCCAAAGTCAAGATCACTTCCTGTCCATCGACATCGATTACGAAGCTTTCCAAAGTCAATGGGTTCCGCTTAACTGGAATCATTAAGCTTGTTGTGCCAAAGCCAAGGCTTAGTTCATTCAGAGGAAAAGGTTAGGAAAATATATTGGATATATTGACATATATATTGTATATATGTTTCGGACTTGGAGGTCCACCTACCGGATCTAGGACTTGGATGAGATCCAATTGATCTTAGAGATTTACCTAGTTAAATATCATACAGCTTGTTGGCGAAAGTCAAGGTTGTGTGTTATTTAACGGGATCCTAGCCCATTAGGAAACTAGGTTTCCCGAGTACTCAACAGAGGATTAGAGGCTCGCTGAAAAATAGTGGGAGACCAGTACTGAATTTGCAATTTCGTTCAAATACTTGATTTTACGCGCTTTCAAAATATTTCGTCAATTATATTTATTAGTTGGACTAATATTTTATTATTTTTCTTGTAACAGTTAGACTGTATCTATACATCGTTAATTGAATAGTTTGACTATTGCAATTAAGATGACAAGAAAGTTAAGAATTAGAGATATTATCATAGGCGAAAATGTCTTTAATGGCACAAACTTTCAAGATTGGGACATGAATTTCAGGATTGTCCTGGGATCCGAGAAGTTGCTCTACACTATAGAGAGACCTCTTGGGCCTAAGCCTAAATCTGATCAGATAGTTGAGCTAGAGCTTTGGAAGACTCATAGCGATGACAACTTCACTGCTCAATCTATAATACTTGCTGCTATGACTCAAGAATTCCATTGTCAAAACAGGGGATTGGATCCCTATAATATGATGGCGAAGTTGCATGATCTTCACCGATCTAATCTTAGATCGCAAAGATATGAGTTGCAGAAGAAGCTCTTCCGCGCTCGCATGTCAGAGGGTACGTCTGTTGAGCACCATGTGTCACAGATGATTGCTGACATTGAGCAGCTGGGACATATGGGCATTGTCTTCGAGGCTGAGACTTCAATAGATTTGATCTTACAGTCTCTCCCCGACACTTGGAGTGGGTTCATCATGAACTACAATATGATGAACCAAGATCAAATTCTTGGAGAGTTGATGTCCACACTGCGCGAAGTAGAAAAAGAGCTCATAAAGGGTAAGAAGCGCGAGGCGCACTTCGCTTCAACATCTCATACTCCGAAGGCTTGGCCCAAGGCGACTGGAGGTGTAATAAGAAGAAGAAGAAGAAAGGCAAGGCCAAATCGTCAAAACCTTATGGGAAGGGTAAGGACAAATCCCAAGATGTATGTCTGCAGTGCGGCAAGCGAGGTCACTGGAAGCGTGACTGCCGCGAGTACAAGGTGAGTCCAGTCCATTCCTTACTTCCTGCTCCATTTCTTCTCTCAGGTCCCTAACAGTTGCATATTGCAGTTATATATAGACTGTACATAACGGATAATATTGTATTTGACTTTCTTGTTCCTTTTGTTATTCTACTTTGATTTTGATAACTCTTTGTTTATAGATATGGCAATTTTTGTTCTTCCCAAACCCGGATTTCGATCAATTTTTCTCATATTAGATTCAGATGAAAAACTGAATTTGTAAAATTTAGGTTTAGATCGAGTTAAATCTGGATCGGGTCCCGGTACTCAAAATTTGAGTTTCAAATTTATATTTCATTAATAAAAAACAAATATATATATATATATATATATATATATATATATTTATTTATAGATGCTGGCTCAGGTACATATCATATTGTTCGCATAACAATAAAGATGTCACGACCCCCTCCTGAGAGCGGGCCCAATTCTAGAAAAGGATTCACAGACTTTTTTAGTTCGAACATTTTACATGTCATACAATTCAAACATTTATGCAAGAAAATAATACTTCTTAAATTATAATTTAACAAATCTCCGAATAAAGTCTCTAATATTAAGATTTACAACACAAATATTAAAAATATTAAAATAGTGTCTTAAATGTCTGGACCAACCCGAAGAGCGACTGTGGCATGTGGATAAAATTCTGGTACTGCTACTGCTATGCTGGCGAACTACCTGATATGTTTGGGAAAATGAGGGTGAGCTTAAAGAGCTCAGTAAGAAAACATTCATACTCTCAATATGATCTCACTAACAAAATATGGATATGTATGTATGTGTGTGTGCATATGTTTTTGTGTAATATTTAAAAATAACATATATTATTATGGGTGGGCGCGGTTCGGTTTGGTTCGGTTTTTGCTAAAAACCGAACCAAACCATATTTTATGGTTCGGATTTTTTACCTCTCAAACCAAACCATTAAATAACGGTTTGGTTCGGATTGAAAATTTTTTAAACCAGCGGTTTACGGATTGGTTCGGTTCGGTTTACGGATTATTATATTTAAAATGAAATTTCATCCACTTAAGTGGAAAAAAAAAAAAACTTAGTCTATCCAACAAACGGTATGAAGTGTTAGGGTGTAAGATGTGACTTAATGGAACATATGCACTCCATAAAAGATTGAAAAATGAGGCACAATTAATTATTGTATTTTTTAAAAATTACCTCGAATAATGATGCTACCATCATTCTAATTAAGAGACAAATTCAACATCTTACTTTCAAGAATAATGATGCTACCATAAAACAAATAAATTGAAGAATAAAAGTATTAACAAATAAATATATTAACAAAATTTAAGAATAAAAGTATTAACATACTAATAAAAAGAAAACATAGAATAAAATTAAAAGAAAAATACAAAATTTTTATAAAAATTTATATTTCTTTAATTATAACGGTTCGGTTCGGTTTTACAGGTGCGGTTCGGATTAGGTCCTGAACCGAACCGTAAACCGTTTGGGGTGGGCCAATCCGAACCGCAAACCGAACCGTTAGGAAAAAAACCGTAAATTCGGTCCGGTTTGGTTCGGTTTGCGGTTTGGTTCGGTTCGGTCGGTTTTTTTGCCCACCCCTATATATTATAATAAGAACTATCTCAAGCAATCATTTTCACAACAATAAAAATATTCATCAAACATGATTTCTAATTCAGGTCCAGTATAACAGTGGATTGAAACCAATAGGAGAGTACCTCATCACTACTCTCAAGGTTTCCCACCATATATCTCGCACAAATGTGTAAGTAGGAAGTGAAACACGCTCCTCCACTAATCTTGCATACCATCGCATAACCTCACATCATATATCATCTCTTATCTGGCCATTATTATACAAAACTCGACAGCTTATAGTACAACACACATCATCTAATACAATTAAATCTCACATTCAATCCATCAATCTCATCTCTGTTAGGGTTGGTGCTCGGAGTGTCAATCCGGATCGTATTTATGTCCGATTCATGAATACGAGCAATTCCATTTTCCATAATATTACTTATTTACTGGTAGCACCTCTTGTCTTTTATACACATATTCGATCTAATTATGATTAGATATCTAATTACGATTATATTGAAACTAAATCTGGTTTAGTGATACGTGTATATTAGACAAAGACCCTAGGATTTACAATATAGTGCGTAGTTACAATATAGTATGTAATTGACATTGGGAAGCACACTATAAGATGTATATCTTTAAATAAAGTTCCTGGTCAAGATTTACTAACACGGATCGGTTAGTAAAATCCGTTGAGACCAGTACATGTCGTATATCGTGACTTGGTCCGATGGTTTATCCCAATGAACCATGAGTCTCGGGAGACTTGTATAGACATGTAGGTGTTTATTTGATAAACACTGAACGACTCACTGAAGATTTCTTAATAGATGGTACACTAATGTCAATAGGAATCTTCTCGAGTTGAGCGAGCATAATGGTCCTTCGACTTGAGATACCAATGTGGGATATATGAGTTATCCTCCACACTTTGATGGCAGTCATGTCACCGATCTATTTAAATCAGACCTCCGCCTGTTCGTTGGGTGTGGACTGATGCTCATAATATCCAGTGCGTATCAAGATAGAATCTGTCAATCATGTGTATATGGCATAAGTATCCTCACGTGTTTTCGATCTAGTAAATCCATGGCCGTGGTATAACTTCGGAAGTCAGTTCCGAGTGTTATTTAGAGATCGTAAATTGAAAGTCGACTATATTATACCGAACATATTTGATGTTCTTATTTATATCTTAGGTATAATATGGATAGCTTGTGACGGAGGGATTATACGTATGCAATGACCTCGACTTGCATAGTTTAGCGAGATTATCTGTGGTCGTCATAATTAATGAGTGGGTGAATTATGGACATGAAATTGGATTTCGTGACGGATAAACCTAAACTTAGAGAGTCCCACAATATAAAGTGTACTTGTTGAGTACTTGGGTAACGCGTTATGAATAATACAGATTATTCAGAATACTTCATCGGATTAACTGAGTTAATTCGAATCGGTTAAACGAAAACACATGTATGGGGGCATTTTTGGTCAATCGTAATTATTGTGTATTTGTATTTGATACATAATTTGATTAGATACACATTAATTAATTGTCAAATGAGATTTTGACACATGTCATTAATATATGTATTTGTTATTTAATGTAAATAAAAATACATATATAATAATAATTATATTAATTAATTATTTAGATATTTAATTGTTAAATAATATCCATATTCCATAAATGTTATGAAATATGTTTAATTATTATTGAAACACATGGCATGATTTTATTAAGTATAATGTGTGCAAATTTGATTTGCTAACATTAAAGCTTATTATAATTTAATGAAATTAAAAAATGCAAAAATGACCTAAATGCCCTTGCTAAGTCGGTCATCCTCTTTTTTATTTGAAAAATTTTTCTTTTGCTTCCAAGGGAATCATATGGCCAATCATCATCATCACCAAAAACCCCTAAAATCATAATTGATGATTCATGAAGAAAATAAAGGAAAATTCAAGAAAAATGTTAGGAAATCAAGAAATTAAAGGTAATCTTCTACAACCCTGAGCTTGGAAATTAGTTTCTTATTTTCTTGAATTGTTAGAATAGTTCTAGGGTTCCTTTGTTTGATAAAATTGGGTCTTTTGGTTATGGATGATGGATTTGGAAGTGATGATGCATGTGTGAAGTGTTTTGGGTGCTATTATTGTAATATGTATCCAATTTATTCATTTGATGATATGTTGTCATTCTAGAGTATTATGACCACTCTTGTAATGCCTAGAATTGTTCTTGGGTGGTTCATGTGTGGTGACTTTGATTGGTGTTTTGATTAATTGGATTAATCTTGAAAAAGTTGGATTAAAGCATAAAAAATTGACATTTTAGGTTTCTGGATCAGATCTGGAAAATATAGGTTTATGTTAATGAAATTGATGTTATATAAATGTATTGGATGTGTTTTGGGTGTTGGAACAATTTCCGAAAATCATTTCGGAGTTGAAATAAGCGAAAACGGTGAAAAACGGCGTTATCGGGTGATTTTTGAGCCAACCGAGTGACGGCTGCCCAAACAGTGAATTTGTCATTGTTGGGGCAGCCCATGAACTGCCCTAATACTATTGGGGCTGACCTGGGCAGCCCTCATGTGTATTGGGTAGTCGGTTCGGTCAAAAATGTGTTTTAAGCCATTTTACGGAAAAATATTTTCGTAAAAGTTTCGCAACGTTTATTAGTTATTTATGTCGTTATTTGATATCGAATAAATACGTTTAGGTGAAATATGAATAAATTATTCATATTGAATATTGAATAATTTATTCCGTAATTTAAAAGTATTAAAATTACGATTTCGCCCGAACAACGCTTCCGCCGCGCCCTTCGCCCAAAACCCCAACAATCTCAACAATCACAAATTTATATTTCTCATGCATTCAATAACTCAACAAATATATCAACACAGACACACATATATATAACTATATTTATATTATAATATATATTTATATAGACTTTCGCGACATACATCAATCAACAAATAATTATGTCAAGTGAATCATCGTGCATTGCACTTATCTCAATCCATGCAAAAATCCTATATATGTCTATATCCTCATTAAGATCTCAAAAATATAAAATTACGATCATGTTCCTCAATTTTGCTAAAATTATGATTTTACCTTTAAACTTTTTAAATTTCCAATTTAACCCCAAAACTCTTTTACTATGTCTGTATAGTTCTAAAACTCTAAAATATTACCTATGAACCCCTAAAAATCAGAATTTACAGATTCGTATTTCTAATCATTCTAATATGTAATTAAGTCCAAAATTTTCAAAATCTTATGTTTACACCCAAAAACTGTAACAATCACATACCAAGCTCCAACAACCTCCAAATTTCACAACGAATGAACCAATAGTCAGTATACGTCACAAGGATCACAATGATGGTGGTGGTGACGGTTAATTCACACTGCATATCTGTAGCTCATATAATGATAACTACCGTTTTTGGTTTGTTTCTTAACAACCAAATGTCAGATTTAGGCAAATGAAGTATTCACACTGCATATCTCGACGGGGGAAAGATTATGGTATAGGAGGCGAGGATTCTTCAAATGTGATCACTCACTTAAAAAGGTGATCGGACGACATCGAACAAGCACTTTCTCTCTCTAATTGATTCTCTCTCTACTGGTTTAATTTCTCTCTAGCTGCTCACTGGAAAATGCTTCAATTCCCTTTGTCTGTAGCTCAACACACTGCTCACCACACACTCCTCTTGATCTCATGTTAAACACACACACACAATAGACTAATATGTGGTTGTTATTTTAATAATATGAAGTGGTAGAGTAAGTAAAGTAGGGAGTAGGGACATGGTTGTTGTTTGTTTGTTTGTTTTGGGGACAAAGAAACATATTATGTATGAATATGATGTGATTGTATAAGGGATTAAGAAGAAAAATCTAATTTGCTTAAATAATATAAAGCATGATGTTACAAAAGCAATGTTACTTTATCGCCGTGCAAACGATATATATATAAGCATGGCCCGGGTTTGTAAGTATGGATCTATTAAACCCGAACCTAACCCTAAAAATTCAGATTTAGAATTTATAAATCAAATCCATATATTAAATACATCAACCCAACACAGACCATTTAGATTGAGTATAGGTTTTCCTACCATCTCTCTATATCCAGCACAAAAGCAATGACACTAGTATAGTAGTATTATTGGGTTGATATATTAGCCATATGTCGATTCTCATTTATTTGAGCATTTTTAATGGATCAGAAAATGTATTTCATGTCTTAAATTTAGGGAGTGAGTTAAAATTTTAGTCTCTAACAACACTCTTTATTTTTATCCTATTTAAGTTTTCGATAATCTCACTCCTTAAATTTAAGAAGAATAAATAATGTCATACACATTAACCAATGTTATCATAAAAATCAATTAATTGACATTGCACTATATTTATAATAAAATATATGTAGGAGGTATGTATGAGTGTTATTGGAACAAATCTTCTATATAACTCTTTAAATTAAAATTGCATATGCAGATGACTGTATTTACCTTTTTGACCAGTGTTGTGTATGCACATAGCTGAATATTTTTAATAAGTTTAGGTAGAGTTTGTCAATTATAATATCTATATTTTTATTTTTTCATTTCAATAATATTTATACACACATAAGGACATTTGGGAGGCATAATCATGTCGTCATCTCATTTTCCCACTTGGGTTTAAAAAGATGAATGGTATTTTTGGCGAAATATGGTGTTTTTATTCATTTCTTGAAGGAAAAAAAATGGGAGTCAAAATTAATATTTTTGAATTTAAAAATACCTGAATTTAATAATTTCCATAAATTTATTTCTTAATATACAATCAAAATCATGGACATTATTGATGGTGGTTTTCGATCCCAAGACGTCAATAACTCAAGGAATGGTATAAAAAGACCCAAGCCCATGTAGCAGTGGCGTCCGACCCAACAAAGAAACCAGACTTGTTTGCGTTTCAAGACCGACACGAGGTGGTCCATGACTGCCGACCCGACTGTGGATAACAGAACCTGGGCGACGCCGTTTCTAGGCTCGCGGCACTAGTTGGGAAGTACTAAATAATATGGAGTCGCCATCCGGTGTGAACCGGGACAAAGATTTAAGGCCGCACTCACCCCTCGCAAGGGAAGACCTCAAACCGTTGGGTTCAGAATTGTCCCTTACTTATGTCACTTGTAATAAAAGGATTTATGTAATAATTTAACCAGGCTTAAATAACATTTATTTCCAAAAATATCATGCTTCTAGATTCATATGCATACATCAACAAGTTCATCACAACATGCAACATCACATGACAATCTCATGAACATATTTCAATCCTATGATATGGAAAACTAAGAACAACCTAATCATGCTTGAGTACTATCTCATGAGCCTATTAACCAAATAACCTGCTAACAGCCTAATCATGCTTGAATACAATCCCAAGAACACATAGAATGGATAAATGCAAGAATACAAATAATACGGTTGGCTATATAACACAAGAAAGATCAACCAAGAGGCAATTATGCATGAATACTCAGTTCAGTGTGTGCGCGTTCGTGTAGCGTTCGTAAACGCATTCGAACGGTAAACAGAAGGTTCGCGTTCGTGTGGCGTTTGATAACGCGTTCGAACGGAAATGAAGCAGAATGCTCGCGTTCGTATGGCGTTTGATAACGCGTTCGACGAACGTAAATGAAACAGAATGCTCGCGTTCGTATGGCGTTTGATAACGCGTTCGAACGAAAATGAGACCTGATGCATGATAAGGCAAAATGCATGCGCGTTCGAGTTGCGTTCGTAAACGCGTTCGAACGGGAACAGACCTGATGCATGAAATGGGACACAATACATAAAACAACAAAATAAAGGGGGCGCGCGAAGTACTGCCGTAAAGGTGGCCTTTTGGGGGGCTCTTGATCTCTCAAAGAGAGGACCTTTAGACCAACATACTAAGCCCATGCGCGTCATATCACATCATGCATACAAAAATAAAGACAATCATATTCAACTAAGTATGTCCGATTGAACGTGTCTCGCATTCAACCGAACACACATCAACCGGCGCGGCAAAGCATCGTGGTGAAGGATTTTAACCCTTCCGATTAGGGGACCTTTCATCGCACTTACTGAGCCCATGCACTCGATTATATCATACATAAATAAGCGACATGCAGAATTTAAATAACAAGAAATAGATAGACCAAAGCAACACAAAACAAGAGAAGGTGCCGTTTACTCAAGTGGTACGTGGAGTTGTGTCCCAAGTACAGACCGCACTACCGTCCATTCGGATTCGGCTACCGAATTTACGTCTGGGTTTCCATCCTATATACCACAAGAGACGACACTCTTCCATTTCATTCAAGCCACAACATGCATCCATAAACGACTCTCATGCGAATAAAATTCAATAACAAAAGAAACGGATAGAAACTAATGAAAAAGTGCCCTCAGGTCTAACCTTTAAGTCGTCTCTCGGACTCGCGTTTCACGAAGATCGGAAGGGGTAAAGCTCCGCAACTCTTCCGGTTCACTGGTTCACTGCTCTCGTTCGTTGTCTTACTGTTTTGGGTCGTCGTCCTCCGTCTTTTGCTGCTGTTTTGACTCCGATTCGCTGCCGCTGCTACTGTTTTGCTACTGTATTTTAGTTACTGTTTTTGGGATGTTTTGGCTACTGTTTTGGGCGTTATTTTCGGTGGTGTTATGGTGTGGTTCGGGGGCTGTTTTATGTGTGTGTTTAGGGCTGCTTGGGATGTGTTTTTCGGTGAGGTGAGGGGCTGTTCGGGATGTGTTTTGGTCAAGGCGATGGGGGTTCTTTGGTTTGTGATCTTTTGTTATTGAGAGTGAGGGAGAGTTGTGTCTATGAGCTAGCTAGCCTTGAGAAGGTTGGTGAAGGGTTCTTTTTATAGGCAAAGGGTTAGGCTTGACAAGGAAAGGGATTTGATTGGCTTGGATAAGGGAAGTCAAAGATTGAGGGGGGACAAATCTTGGCTAGATAGGGAAGGTTGAATATTTAGTTTATGTTGATTAGGCATACAATATTTAAGTTTGGGAATAATATATTGGTTGATTGATTTTAACTTGGTATGATTATATTTGATTGGTTTAGATTAGGCATTTAGTTTGTTGGTTGATTTTAATTAGGCATGCAATTTCTTTAATTTGTGTAAGTATTTTATTTAATTTGGTATATGATTTTTAGATTTGTTTTGATTTCACCATGTGTTAAATATGTGTTTTAAGTGGGCTTGGGCGTGTGGGCCAAGGTTTGGGCGAATTGGGCTTAATGTGAGGCTAGCAGCAAAACCAGAATTACCGACACCGTTCGAACGCTTACTCGAACGCGGCACCAACGTCCGCAATCTGCCTGACGTTCGAACGTATACACGAACGTAGCACCAACGAAAACAGTGAACCTTGTTTATTCTGAATTCCCCCTTCCATGTCCGTTTTCCGTGACCTCCGTGACTTAAAAGGTAGTGTCTCCAAAATGAGACTCATCATAGGGACTTATGTGTAAAAATGTAGTTACAGTCGCCCCCACTTTGATGGGACTTGTGCCGTGTGTGACAGTGACAATCCTATCAAAGTACATGCAATGCATTTCACTTACCTGGCTCGCCAGCTGCCACTTGACTTACCATGTGTTGATTTGAGTTGATTGGATGGTGAGGTGCTGCGACCCTGGTTCATTCTCGAACCGTGCTGTGATGTGGTCCATTCTCGAACTGTGCTTCCATTATTGGAGTGCCATTCCCGGCTTGTTCATTCTCGAACTGTGTTGAGATGAGGCTTTATTCCTCTAGGCTTTCTTCCTTCAATTTTGTTGAATGTGGGCTTTCTTCCTGAATTGCACTGAGTGTGGGCTTTGTTCCCGACTGAGCTGAGTGTGGGCTTTATTCCCGAACTGCATTGGATGTGGGCTTTATTCCCGAACTGGAGATAGTGTGGGCTTTATAACACAAGAAAGATCAACCAAGAGGCAATTATGCATGAATACTCAGTTCAGTGTGTGCGCGTGTGTTGTAGCGTTCGTAAACGCGTTCGAACGGTAAACAGAAGGTTCGCGTTCGTGTGGCGTTTGATAACGCGTTCGAACGGAAATGAAGCAGAATGCTCGCGTTCGTTGTTTTTATGGCGTTTGATAACGCGTTCGAACGTAAATGAAACAGAATGCTCGCGTTCGTATGGCGTTTGATAACGCGTTCGAACGAAAATGAGACCTGATGCATGATAAGGAAAAATGCATGCGCGTTTGAGTGCGTTCGTAAACGCGTTCGAATGGGAACAGACCTGATGCATGAAATGGGACACAATACATAAACAACAAAATAAAGGGGGGCGCGGCGAAGCGAAACTGCCGTAAAGGTGGCTTTTGGGGGTGGGGCTCTTATGATCTCTCAAAGAGAGGACATTTAGACCAACATACTAAGCCCATGCGCGTCATATCACATCATGCATACAAACATAAAGACAATCATATTCAACTAAGTATGTTCGATTGAACGTGTCTCGCATTCAACCGAACACACATCAACGGCGCGGGCAAAGATCGTGGTGAAGGATTTTTAACCCTTCCGATTAGGGGACCTTTCATCGCACTTATGAGCCCATGCACTCGATTATATCATACATAAATAAGCGACATACAGAATTTAAATAACAAGAAATAGATAGACCAAAGCAACACAAAACAAGAGAAGGTGCCGTTTACTCAAGTGGTACGTGGAGTTGTTCCCAAGTACAGACCGCACTACCGTCCATTCAGATTCGGCTACGGAATTTACGTCTGGGTTTCCATCCTATATACACAAGAGACGACACTCTTCCATCATTCAAGCCACAAACATGCATCCATAAACGACTCTCATGCGAATAAAATTCAATAACAAAAGAAACGAATAGAAACTAATGAAAAAGTGCCCTCAGGTCTAACCTTTTAAGTCGTCTCTCGGAATCGCGTTTCACGAAGATCGGAAGGGGTAAAGCTCCGCAACTCTTCCGGTTCACTGGTTCACTGCTCTCGTTCATTGTCTTACTGTTTTGGGTCGTCGTCCTCCGTCTTTTGCTGCTGTTTTGACTCCGATTCGCTGCCGCTGCTACTGTTTTGCTACTGTATTTTAGTTACTGTTTTTGGGATGTTTTGGCTACTGTTTTGGGCGTTATTTTCGGTGGTGTTATGGTGTGGTTCGGGGGCTGTTTTATGTGTGTGTTTAGAGCTGCTTGGGATGTGTTTTTCGGTGAGGTGAGGGGGCTGTTCGGGATGTGTTGTTTTGGTCAAGGCGATGGGGGTTCTTTGGTTTGTGATCTTTGTTACTGAGAGTGAGGAGGAGGTTGTGTCTATGAGCTAGCTAGCTTGAGGTGGTTGTGAAGGGTTCTTTTTATAGGCAAAGGGTTAGGCTTGACAAGGAAAGGGATTTGATTGGCTTGGATAAGGGAAGTCAAAGATTGAGGGGGGGACAAATCTTGGCTAGATAGGGAAGGTTGAATATTTAGTTTATGTTGATTAGGATACAATATTTTAAGTTTGTGAATAAATATTGGTTGATTGATTTTAACTTGGTATGATTATATTTGATTGGTTAGATTAGGCATTTAGTTTGTTGGTTGATTTTAATTAGGCATGCAATTTCTTTAATGTGTAAGTATTTATTTAATTTGGTATATGATTTTTAGATTTTTTGATTTCACCATGTGTTAAATATGTGTTTTAAGTGGGCTTGGGCGTGTGGGCCAAGGTTTTGGGCGATTGGGCTTAATGTGAGGCTAGCAGCAAAACCAGAATTACCGACACCGTTCGAACGCTTACTCGAACGCGGCACCAACGTCCGCAATCTGCCTGACGTTCGAACGTATACACGAACGTAGCACCAACGAAAACAGTGAACCTTGTTTATTCTGAATTCCCCCTTCCAATGTCCGTTTTCCGTGACCTCCGTGACTTAAAAGGTAGTGTCTCCAAAATGAGACTCATCATAGGGACTTATGTGTAAAAATGTAGTGCCTACAGTCGCCCCCACTTTGATGGGACTTGTGCCGTGTGTGACAGTGACAATCCTATCAAAGTACATGCAATGCATTTTCACTTACCTGGCTCGCCAGCTGCCACTTGACTTACCATGTGTTGATTTGAGTTGATTTGGATGGTGAGGTGCTGCGACCCCTGGTTCATTCTCGAACCGTGCTGTGATGTGGTCCATTCTCGAACTGTGCTTCCATTATTGGAGTGTCATTCCCGGCTTGTTCATTCTCGAACTGTGTTGAGACGAGGCTTTATTCCTCTAGGCTTTCTTCCTTCAATTTTGTTGAATGTGGGCTTTCTTCCTGAATTGCACTGAGTGTGGGCTTTGTTCCCGAACTGAGCTGAGTGTGGGCTTTATTCCCGAACTGCATTGGATGTGGGCTTTATTCCCGAACTGAGCTGAGTGTGGGCTTTATAACACAAGAAAGATCAACCAAGAGGCAATTATGCATGAATACTCAGTTCAGTGTGTGCGCGTTCGTGTAGCGTTCGTAAACGCGTTCGAACGGTAAACAGAAGGTTTTGTTCGTGTGCGTTGATAACGCGTTCGAACGGAAATGAAGCAGAATGCTCGCGTCGTATGGCGTTTGATAACGCGTTCGAACGTAAATGAAAACAGAATGCTCGCGTTCGTATGGCGTTTGATAACGCGTTCGAACGAAAAATGAGACCTGATGCATGATAAGGCAAAATGCATGCGCGTTGAGTTGCGTTCGTAAACGCGTTCGAACGGGGAACAGACCTGATGCATGAAATGGGACACAATACATAACAACAAAATAAAGGGGGGCGCGGCGAAGTACTGCCGTAAAGGTGGCCTTTTGGGGGGCTCTTGATCTCTCAAAGAGAGGACATTTAGACCAACATACTAAGCCCATGCGCGTCATATCACATCATGCATACAAACATAAAGACAACATATTCAACTAAGTATGTTCGATTGAACGTGTCTCGCATTCAAACCGAAACACACATCAACCGGCGCGGCAAAAGCATCGTGGTGAAGGATTTTAACCCTTCGATTAGGGGACCTTTCATCGCACTTACTGAGCCCATGCACTCGATTATATCATACATAAATAAGCGACATACAGAATTTAAATAACAAGAAATAGATAGACCAAAGCAACACAAAACAAGAGAAGGTGCCGTTTACTCAAGTGGTACGTGGAGTTGTGTCCCAAGTACAGACCGCACTACCGTCCATTCAGATTCGGCTACGGAATTTACGTCTGGGTTTCCATCCTATATACCACAAGAGACGACACTCTTCCATTTCATTCAAGCCACAACATGCATCCATAAACGACTCTCATGCGAATAAAATTCAATAACAAAAGAAACGAATAGAAACTAATGAAAAAGTGCCCTCAGGTCTAACCTTTTAAGTCGTCTCTCGGAATCGCGTTTCACGAAGATCGGAAGGGGTAAAGCTCCGCAACTCTTCCGGTTCACTGGTTCACTGCTCTCGTTCATTGTCTTACTGTTTTGGGTCGTCGTCTCCGTCTTTTGCTGCTGTTTTGACTCCGATTCGCTGCCGGCTGCTACTGTTTTGCTACTGTTGTATTTTAGTTACTGTTTTTGGGATGTTTTGGCTACTGTTTTGGGCGTTATTTTCGGTGGTGTTATGGTGTGGTTCGGGGGCTGTTTATGTGTGTGTTTAGAGCTGCTGGGATGTGTTTTTCGGTGAGGTGGGGGGGCTGTTCGGGATGTGTTTTGGTCAAGGCGATGGGGGTTCTTTGGTTTGTGATCTTTTGTTACTGAGAGTGAGGGAGAGTTGTGTCTATGAGCTAGCTAGCCTTGAGAAGGTTGGTGAAGGGTTCTTTTTATAGGCAAAGGGTTAGGCTTGACAAGGAAGGGATTTGATTGGCTTGGATAAGGGAAGTCAAAGATTGAGGGGGGACAAATCTTGGCTAGATAGGGAAGGTTGAATATTTAGTTTATGTTGATTAGGATACAATATTTTAAGTTTGTGAATAATATATTGGTTGATTGATGATTTTAACTTGGTATGATTATATTTGATTGGTTTAGATTAGGCATTTAGTTTGTTGGTTGATTTTAATTAGGCATGCAATTTCTTTAATTTGTGTAAGTATTTATTTAATTTGGTATATGATTTTTAGATTTGTTTTGATTTCACCATGTGTTAAATATGTGTTTTAAGTGGGCTTGGGCGTGTGGGCCAAGGTTTGGGCGAATTGGGCTTAATGTGAGGCTAGCAGCAAAACCAGAATTACCGACACCGTTCGAACGCTTACTCGAACGCGGCACCAACGTCCGCAATCTGCCTGACGTTCGAACGTATACACGAACGTAGCACCAACGAAAACAGTGAACCTTGTTTATTCTGAATTCCCCCTTCCAATGTCCGTTTTCCGTGACCTCCGTGACTTAAAAGGTAGTGTCTCCAAAATGAGCTCATCATAGGGACTTATGTGTAAAAATGTAGTGCCTACAGTCGCCCCCACTTTGATGGGACTTGTGCCGTGTGTGACAGTGACAATCCTATCAAAGTACATGCAATGCATTTTCACTTACCTGGCTCGCCAGCTGCCACTTGACTTACCATGTGTTGATTTGAGTTGATTTGGATGGTGAGGTGCTGCGACCCCTGGTTCATTCTCGAACCGTGCTGTGATGTGGTCCATTCTCGAACTGTGCTTCCATTCTTGGAGTGCCATTCCGGCTTGTTCATTCTCGAACTGTGTTGAGATGAGGCTTTATTCCTCTAGGCTTTCTTCCTTCAATTTGTTGAATGTGGGCTTTCTTCCTGAATTGCACTGAGTGTGGGCTTTGTTCCCGAACTGAGCTGAGTGTGGGCTTTATTCCGAACTGCATTGGATGTGGGCTTTATTCCCGTACTGAGCTGAATGCAGGCTTTTTCCTGAACTGAACTGAATGTGGGCTTTATTCCCGGTTTGCTGGACGTAGGCTTCCTTCCTGAATTGTATTGAATGTGGGCTTTATTCCCGAACTGCACTGAGTGTGGGCTTTGTTCCCGAACTGTACTGACATGAGGCTTTCTTCCCCTTGAGCTTTGTTCTCAAACTATACTGATATGAGGCTTTCTTCCCCTTGAGCTTTGTTCTCAAACTATACTGATATGATGCTTTCTTCCCCTTGAGCTTTGTTCTCAAACTATACTGACATGAGGCTTTCTTCCCTTGAGCTTTGTTCTCAAAACTATACTGACATGAGGTTTCTTCCTCTTGAGCTTTGTTCTCAAACTATACTGACATGAGGCTTTCTTCCCTTGAGCTTTGTTCTCAAACTATACTGACATGAGGCTTTCTTCCCCTTGAGCTTTATTCCCGAACTATACTGACATGAGGCTTTGTTCCGGATTGTACCGAATGTAGGCTTTATTCCCGAGCTGAACCAAATATAGGCTTTCTTCATGAACTGATATGGGCCTCGCCCTCGATCTGATACTGATAAGGGCATCGCCCCCAAACTGATATGGCCTCGCCCCCGAGCTGACATGGGCCTCGCCCCCAAGCTAAAGATGATGTGGGCCTCGGCCCTGAACTGATACTGATGTGGGCCTCGCCTCAAACTGATATGATATGGGCTCGCCCCTATGTTGATATTGATATGGGCCTCGCCCCCATGCTGATACTGATGCTAATATTGATGCTTCTGACTGGCTTTCATTTGCCGCTTTTCTCTTCTTCTTCAAAAACCTATGAACACAAAACAAACACAAAACACAAAAAGGAATGCAAATATGTTACGTGTATGCATGCATGCGTGAATGAGTTTCCTATCTCGTTGGGTTAGGTCTCCGTCAATTCCATTGATGACCATTCTCCTCTTAGGGAAAGTACCATTTCCTGTCTACCCTGATTTTTCCAGGAACCCGTTTCTTTCCAAGTCTAACAGTCCCACTGTCTCCATTTCCCAATTCCTGAATGACTAACTTATCTTTTCTGCTTGCTTCTTTTGAGGATTCCCTACACTCTGAGCATCACATTACCAAGATTGAACACACTCATGTTGCAAGTTTGAAAGTAATAGTTTTAGGCAGATAAATGAAATGATCGCCTTTATTATTTTGAGGAAAGCGTCGAACAGGTAAACAAAATCAATGTCTTTATTAAAGTGCAAGATAAAACTAGGAGAAAACAAACAGTGCCTCTTTCTTCAGCCCATGTTTCTTCACCATTGTTATCCCTTATTCCTATGAAGCTGAGTGGTTGAGAGTTTGGAGGACAAGGGTTTCGGGTAGGCCAGAGTGATCATTGTAGGCACTGTGTTGTTCTTTCTCTGAGTCGGGTATTGTATGGGCATCGATGAGGTTTTGGATTTCATGTCTGAGGCGGGTGCAGTTGTCGGTGTCATGGCCTTTCTTGGTGGAAGTGACAGTATAAGTTTAAGTTCATGTGAGGTGGCACAGGATTTGGAATGGGCCTAGGTTCCAAAGGTTTTAAGAGTCCTTGCGCCTTCAGCTTTTCGAATACCTTTGAAAGAGGCTTACCAAGGTTAGAAAATCGTCTGTTCTTAATGGCAGTGACCTCAGCAGTAGCAGGCATAGTCCCTGAATGCCCCCAATATTCCTTCTGTTCTGTCCATAAAACTTTCTGTTCTCGGCTTCCTCCTCTCAATATCCATAACTGTCTCCCTCAGCTGTCGAAAATCAGTAATCATCGAAGTCATTCTCCTCAGTTTGCCATAAATAGAGGGCTTGGTGCCCTTGATGATCATTTTGATCTGGTCCTTTTCTGAGGGTCGGGTCTGCATCTTCAGAAGCTGGCTCCTCCAGCGGTCCACATATTCCTTGAAATTTTCCTCCGGCTTCTGCTTGATTTTCTAAGTCACGGAGTGACAAGTCAATCTCCAGGTCCGTGACATATTGTTTTAAGAAAGCATCAGCTAACTCCCTCCAATCTTCCTTAACCTGCTTGTCCAGGTTATGGTACCATACTACGGGTGCCCCCTCGAGTGACATCCCAAACATTTTCTGTACCGGCGTGGCGCTGAGACAAGCCAACTGAACTCATAACAGACACATACTGACGGAGATGCACCCTTCGGATCTCCATTGCCATTGAACTTAGCCAAATCCGGCATCTTAAACTGCGCTGGCAACTGCTCCTCAAACTTCATTGTCTCATAATCTAGCAAATCTTCATTCTTACCCCTCATCTTGCGGGTAACGGATTCAACCTGATCCCTGAGTTTCTGTATCTTGAGGTGAGACCCAATCACTCTGTCTGTTGCATACTCTGCCATATCATCATCAAAAGCGGGGATATCATCCCCCAACCCATTCGGAGGCTCCTCGCGCCTTACATTCTCAGAATTTCCCCCAGCACGGGGCACAGCCATATTTGTCATGGCAGTAGTAGTCAAGGCTTGCAACTGTTCAGTGACCTTGGCGAGACCGTTTTCCAACTGATCCATACGGGACACCTCAATATCTGATTCACTCATGTCTGTTCCCAGTATTTTGATGAGTCTTCCTTTTTTCTAACCCAACGGGAATCTATGATGGCTTTTAGAACACAAGGGTTAACATGATGTATGTATGCATGATGTGCATAAGAGGCATATAACATATAAATCATACTAAGTCAATAAAATTTTCAAACAAGTCGGCCCATTATCATTTTAGAAGCTTTTGGGCTGACTGTCATAAGAGTGAACACGTCTCAGTTTAAATGGCCCAACGAGTTCATATCTTATGGCAAGGAGCCCAACTAAATCCAAATGATAATACTCCGAACACAAGCACAAGGTGGCCCATCAACACTTAGACGCCTTTGGCCCAATAGTCATGGAATACATTCTTGTCCCAGTTTAAATGGCCCAACAAGTCCATATCCCATGACAAATGGTCCAAATGGATCCAAACGATGATGTTCCCAAACACAAGCATAGAAGGGCGATAATGCAAACATAACATAATAATTTTTACATAATGGCCCATCAACATTTCAGAAGCCTTGGGCCTAATAGTCATACAGTACGAACTTGCCCCAGTTTAAATGGCCCAACGCCCGCATTTCTGACAATAGTCCAACTGCATCCAAATGAGGATGGGTCTATAAGCACATTCTCAAGGAAATAATTGTTACTTTAACCATACAAACCGGTCTATGGGTGGATTTTGCAAGAGTATGGACAAAACTCTCACCGGCGAAGGATAGCCCACAACTAGGTCTCCCCACTCAAGGGTTCAAGCGACCAAGTGAGCGTATCCTTTTTTATACACTAAGGTATGTGCCAATGAGCTATGGTGTGTAACGGACTGTCAAATGGATTTCCCGTTGTAGATTCCCCAGAGGGAAGGTGGAGCGAGGCTCACTTAAATACCCAAGCCTCTTAGGCTCTTATCGCTTGGTGTCAGGAATAAACAACGAGTCCTCCAAATTAGTCCATCACAAAGGCTACGAGTAGATGGCCATATATGTGTCTTCACAGCTTTTCCTTCTAGAAAGGTAGTGAGTGAAGGAAGACACCAAACCATTACCTAGCCTCAAAGTGCCCTTGATTAAACCCCCACTTTATCCACTATAGACATGGCCAATTAAAACATAAATCCAAACATTACAAGACAATATTTCGGGGCCAATTCTCTATCCCCAGTGGAGTCGCCAGACTGTGGATAACAGAACCTGGGCGACGCCGTTTCTAGGCTCGCGGCACTAGTTGGGAAGTACTAAATAATATGGAGTCGCCACCCGGTGTGAACCGGGACAAAGATTTAAGGCCGCACTCACCCCTCGCAAGGGAAGACCTCAAACCGTTGGGTTCGGAATGGTCCCTTACTTATGTCACTTGTAATAAAAGGATTTATGTAATAATTTAACCAGGCTTAAATAACATTTATTTCCAAAATATCATGCTTCTAGATTCATATGCATACATCAACAAGTTCATCACAACATGCAACATCACATGACAATCTCATGAACATATTTCAATCCTATGATATGGAAAACTAAGAACAACCTAATCATGCTTGAGTACTATCTCATGAGCCTATTACCAAAATAACCTGCTAACAGCCTAATCATGCTTGAATACAATCCCAAGAACACATAGAATGGATAAATGCAAGAATACAAATAATACGGTGGCTATATAACACAAGAAAGATCAACCAAGAGGCAATTATGCATGAATACTCAGTTCAGTGTTGCGCGTTCGTGTAGCGTTCGTAAACGCGTTCGAACGGTAAACAGAAGGTTCGCGTTCGTGTGGCGTTTGATAACGCGTTCGAACGGAAATGAAGCAGAATGCTCGCGTTCGTATGGCGTTTGATAACGCGTTCGAACGTAAATGAAACAGAATGCTCGCGTTCGTATGGCGTTTGATAACGCGTTCGAACGAAAATGAGACCTGATGCATGATAAGGCAAAATGCATGCGCGTTCGAGTTGAGTTCGTAAACGCGTTCGAACGGGAACAGACCTGATGCATGAAATGGGACACAATACATAAACAACAAATAAAAGGGGGCGCGGCGAAGTACTGCCGTAAAGGTGGCCTTTTGGGGGGCTCTTGATCTCTCAAGAGAGGACCTTTAGACCAACATACTAAGCCCATGCGCGTCATATCACATCATGCATACAAACATAAAGACAATCATATTCAACTAAGTATGTCTGATTGAACGTGTCTCGCATTCAACCGAACACACATCAACCGGCGCGGCAAAGCATCGTGGTGAAGGATTTTAACCCTTCCGATTAGGGGACCTTTCATCGCACTTACTGAGCCCATGCACTCGATTATATCATACATAAATAAGCGACATACAGAATTTAAATAACAAGAAATAGATAGACCAAAGCAACACAAAACAAGAGAAGGTGCCGTTTACTCAAGTGGTACGTGGAGTTGTGTCCCAAGTACAGACTGCACTACCGTCCATTCGGATTCGGCTACCGAATTTACGTCTGGGTTTCCATCCTATATACCACAAGAGACGACACTCTTCCATTTCATTCAAGCCACAACATGCATCCATAAACGACTCTCATGCGAATAAAATTCAATAACAAAAGAAACGGATAGAAACTAATGAAAAAGTGCCCTCAGGTCTAACCTTTTAAGTTGTCTCTCGGACTCGCGTTTCACGAAGATCGGAAGGGGTAAAGCTCCGCAACTCTTCCGGTTCACTGGTTCACTGCTCTCGTTCGTTGTCTTACTGTTTTGGGTCATCGTCCTCCGTCTTTTGCTGCTGTTTTGACTCCGATTCGCTGTCGCTGCTACTGTTTTGCTACTGTATTTTAGTTACTATTTTTGGGATGTTTTGGCTACTGTTTTGGGCGTTATTTTCGGTGGTGTTATGGTGTGGTTCGGGGGCTGTTTTATGTATGTGTTTAGGGCTGCTTGGGATGTGTTTTTCGGTGAGGTGAGGGGGCTGTTCGGGATGTGTTTTGGTCAAGGCGATGGGGGTTCTTTGGTTTGTGATTTTTTGTTATTGAGAGTGAGGGAGAGTTGTGTCTATGAGCTAGCTAGCCTTGAGAAGGTTGGTGAAGGGTTCTTTTTATAGGCAAAGGGTTAGGCTTGACAAGGAAAGGGATTTGATTGGCTTGGATAAGGGAAGTCAAAGATTGAGGGGGGACAAATCTTGGCTAGATAGAGAAGGTTGAATATTTAGTTTATGTTGATTAGGCATACAATATTTTAAGTTTGGGAATAATATATTGGTTGATTGATTTTAACTTGGTATGATTATATTTGATTGGTTTAGATTAGGCATTTAGTTTGTTGGTTGATTTTAATTAGGCATGCAATTTCTTTAATTTGTGTAAGTATTTTATTTAATTTGGTATATGATTTTTAGATTTGTTTTGATTTCACCATGTGTTAAATATGTGTTTTAAGTGGGCTTGGGCGTGTGGGCCAAGGTTTGGGCGAATTGGGCTTAATATGAGGCTAGCAGCAAAACCAGAATTACCGACACCGTTCGAACGCTTACTCGAACGCGGCACCAACGTCCGCAATCTGCCTGACGTTCGAACGTATACACGAACGTAGCACCAACGAAAACAGTGAACCTTGTTTATTCTGAATTCTCCCTTCCGATATCCGTTTTCCGTGACCTCCGTGACTTAAAAGGTAGTGTCTCCAAAATGAGACTCATCATAGGGACTTATGTGTAAAAATGTAGTGCCTACACCGACCTGATAAGAAGGTATCAGATTCGACAGCGTGAACATCAGTGAAGGCCGACCCGAGATGGTCCATGACTGCCGACTCGACCTGATAAGAAGGTATCAGATTCGACAGTATGAGCATCTGTGAAGGCAACCCGAGGTGGTCCATGACGGCCGACCCGACCTGATAAGAAGGTATCAGATTCGACAGTGTGAGCATCTGTGAAGACTGACTCGAGGTGGTCCATGACGGTCGACCCGACCTGATAGCTTAGTAGGCCATGACAGTTTTGCTTCTGTCTCCGGACCTGGTAGGGCGGGCCGAAGTGGTAATAATAATATGATCATGATCAAATGACGTAAGCCCTACATGTGAACTTACACATTTCAAATAGGTCTGACATGACAAATTACAGGCTGGAGGTAGTGTGTGGCAGATGGTATAGTAGCTTGATTTAAAGAGATGTCAGTTGGCAGAGTTACTTTCGGCAGAGCAGTTGGGGAAGAGAGTCGTCGCATTAATGGTAAAATAAATGGCTTACGTCATGAGATTAATGTAACAGTAGAGTTTGTCCTAGTATATAAAGGGGTTAGCCAAATTCATTAACACATAACTTGTAATAGAGAGCTAAAAACTTAAGTGTAAAAATGAGTTTGTAAGAGGTCGGTCATACACGACCACGTTATAAAATTTTTCTTTTCTTTTGTGCCCGTGGACGTATGTTGGATACATTCCGCCGAACCGCGTTAAATCTTTTGTTTGTCTGTGTGTATTCGATCTTTTGCCAAGTTTGCATTTGATTCCCAACAAACTAAATAAATTCACAGTTGAATGAGGGTTGTTCGAAGAGTGAGTTTATCGATTTGCCTCCGGAACGAAAATCAGCCATAAACAAACATGATTTTATTATAGGAGTGACTAAAATTTAGTACTTGCTGTTTGAAGAAAATTATTCGAGTGCAAAAAGAGCAGTCTTAATCATTACCATTTGGACTCGGGGGAATAGAGAAGGCTTAAACAAAATCTTGCGAAGGCCCAAGTCTAGCCCGCAAGAAAATTGGTCCAACTGACTTACCCCGAGTCATTGACCGAGTAGTGCCACTGCCACAAACAAACCATACTTTTATGATGCTTAATGGAAACACTCAAAAAAAAATAGTATAAAAAAATTTAATTATGCAAGATTTTCTAAAAGAAACAATTGGAAAAAATGCTATTTTGTTTGGTATAATTTTTTGAATAAAATATTTATTATGCCTTTAATAAAGTTTTTTGATCATTAATGAAAATTTTTATTAAAAATTATAAATTATAAAATAATAATATTAGAAATAAATAAAACAAATATATTCTAACTAATATAAAAAAATTTTAAAAAAAAATCATAAAACCCAAAATATAAGCTTATTCCAATAAAGGAAAAAAAATTAATACCTAAAAGTAAAAACTATACTTAAATTACTATCATTCAAATAACACAACAAAAATAAAAAATAAAAAATATTTTAATATTAGAAAAATAAAATCCATTTAATCCCTCCACCTCAACAAACCCCACACGGCCACACCAAATATTGGTGAAAATCTATCGTTACGAAGCTTCTTTTTGGACACGTAAAATAATTTTAAAAAAAAAGTATTTCGAAGACGCCAAATGTTGCGACTTTTTAAACCAATGATATGTCGCGTTCGATGTGATGAAACCTAATTGCAGTTGCAATTAGTTGCGATACCGACTGGCATTATTGATAATTAATGCTAATTTTAAACTAACCCCTTATTAATTCTATAATTAAGTTGCTAGAATCTATGATTTAGATTTTAGAGTCAACTTCAAGGAGATTGGCCGAGGGCCCCTTTGATTTATGCCCCTCTTAGTAAGGATGTCGGAAATCCCTAAAAGAATGAGACCATCGAAGATCTATTTTAATTGGGGAAGTGATTTGAGATGAAAAATTAAAAAAATTAAAATCAGGATGAAGACATGAAAAATTTAATATCCATTTTTTATTTGGAGAAAATACAGAGATTATATCAAATCTACATCCCCTCTCAATTATCAATTTAAGTTTTAATTTTAATTTTTTAATAAATATGTTCAAATTTTTATTTACAATTTTATATATATGTAAATAAAAAAATATGAATGTATATAAAAATATATAAATTATAAATAATATAAGGGCTTAAATGAAATAATTGTATATATAATGAATTTCAAATGAGGGATCCATCATTTTATTAAGTTGAAGATCATATAAAAAGATAGAAATATGAATTTCGATCTTTTATATAAATTGTGATTTGTGTAATAGATATTATCAGTTTTTTGAATATGTATGCTTGATTTCTTGATAAAATAATAGTTAAATTAATATGTTTTTCAATGACTTCAAGTTTTTTTTTTTAACAAAAATTATTTATTATTTGAAATTCGAGACACCTTGGGGATCCCATTTTATTATTTAGGGATCATCATCACCTCCCATGAAATAATTACGAAGCGATGGAGATGAGATGAAGACTATTAAATATTATCGGAAATTGATATGGAGATATCGATCTCATCCCCTTTCCATTGTCATCTCTAACTCTTGTGATATTCCATTATCCTTCTTACTTAGTCCGTAATTAGCATTATACCAAATTTTGCTTGTGTAAACCTAAATAGTAAACTAGACAACTAGATTCAATAAACTTATAAGCTACGTTACATTTTCAAATATTATATTTTATTATTAAATTTATAATAAAATATTTTTTTGTCAAAATCTTAATTAGGTGGTATATTTTAACACTAAATCAACTAACATTCAATTAAAAAGAATTATAAAATATAAAATTTTATATAATTTTAATAAACAAATATTATTTTATCATAAATTTAATAATATAAAATAATATTTTAAAATTCAAAATACTTAATTATTATTTCATTATAAATTTAATAAAAAAATATAAATACTTAAATTATATAAGAGTTGGATGGATGATAAATGTACCACACCACCACTTATCCCTCCGACAAAACTTTCCGTCAATTTCCCCAACTTGAGATCTAATCAATAGGGGCATTTCAGTAAAACTATACATATATCTAATATTTGAATCCGTCTTTAGAATTGGATCAGTAATTAAATGGGTGATATAAAAAATTCGTGTTAAAAAATTTTAATTACTTAAAAATTATAAAAAAATATTAATTTTTAATTTTTGATTTTATAAAAAAAATAAAAAATAGTTCATTTTTTTTGTGTTTCATCATACCACAATTTTTTTTTTTGGAAACTTATATTTTAAACCATTCAATCTAAATTTAAATAAAATTTTTGATTATCCTAAATTTTTAGGAAAAAATATACCCTAAAATTATAATCCGAAAGAAATTATGCACTAAGCCAGGCCTAACGACTCATCACACCAATGACCAGCGCCTGATTCGACCTGGTCGGTTCCGACCGGTCTGGTCCTAAATTCAAAACAATGATTTGAATAAACAAAAGTCGTTTTGTTTGAAAAGGCAAAGTCACGTATGTAACACAAGGAAAACAAAAACATCAATGTTTTCAAAAATTAAGATATCGCCGTCTTTGATATTTCCCGTGTGAATGGTGAACTCTAATTGTCCCTTTCTCCGCAGTTCTGTTTCTGAAATTTCTGATCCAATTCTCAGCTCCCAAAATTCGTTTTTTGATTTTTTGTTTTTATTTTTAATATGTCGAGACAGAGGAGAGTGGTGAGCTGTTGCAGAGTGTTCAAGTCTCTGCAAGCAGTTTTAGCGCATGGCTTGCTCTTCACTTTCACGCTTTTTCTCGCTCTTAAGCTTGACCATGCACTGCGTCACTCTTGGTGGTGAGTTCTTTTCTTTTCTTTTTGTTTGCTTTTATTTTATTTTTTTAATATATATTTCATATTTGGGTCCTGTTTTATGTTTGGCTGCTCAGAAAAAAAAATGTGATTCTTTAAATTCGCTTAATTGTCGGTAGAATTTGTTTTTTTGTTTTTTTTTTTTGGGAAAAGTTAATTTCTGCTATATATGATTTCACCGACTATACATGTTATTGAGTTATTTAAAATTTCACACTTTCTTGTAGCTTGTGATTGATTTCCTATGTTGGTGGTTCCTTTTGAAGATTAAGACAATCAAATATGAGATCATTGATTAACTATGGAGTGAATTTCAATGTACCATAGAGCATTCAGTCAGTTCATTGTACTACTAGAATGTTTTCATTTTTCGGCTGCGAACCTGCCCTTCATGTGGTTATATTTTGAGCTCAGCTTGATTGGGAGGTATTGGAAAATTATGAGCTTGGTAATGTGGATCCTGACAAGGACAAGGTTCTATGATGCATGGTTTAATACCTATGTCTTGAAATTCAACTACAAAGAAAGCTATGAGTTGTAATGATGGCTCTTTCTCTTTCTTCACTGTCACAAATCTATTTTTTAAATCTCCAAGCGGTGTAACTGAAAATTACATTGTCGTAACTACGTTTTAGGGATGAAGAGGTCAATTCTGTCGAATGCAAGTAGTTATATGTCGTAAATTTTCAGTAAATGCACTAGGGTATGTCTTGCAGGTGAACAGGGAAAACTATGTTCAGTTTTTCTTTTTCCAGTAAATCTATTTAGGCCTTCTTTGTTAATTTTCTTTGGTGGGAGGACAGGGAGGTAGGGGAGTAGGTGTGCCGGATATTGCCTATGTCAGCTATCACCTGCATGTCGGCTGTTAACCGGAGAATATGCTTTTTCTTTTTAATGATGTATTAATGAGTTTTTGGCTTTTATCCTGCAGGATTGTTTTTTCTCCTTTGTGGCTATTTCATGCAGTCGTAGCAAGAGGCAGGTTTTCCTTGCCAGGTCCAGTGATGCCTAATGATCGCCACGTACTACATAATATCTCGATCTTGTTTTGGATAATATATTTGTTGAGTAACAATTTATTTCTCTAATTAATGATAGCGAAAGATTAAGTACTTCTTTCTGTTGGACAGTGGGCCCCATCTCATGCCATCATGGCAACGCCGCTGTTTGTTGCATTTGAATTAATGGTCTGCATACGTCTTGAGGGAAATTATGGTAATTGATCAGCTTCCTCCACTACATAATATTGTATAGAAGCTACTGTGGATACATTCAATGTTTCTCTTTTAAAGATTTTTTATTGTATTTGTTCAAGCAAGTTTGCACCGACAGAGTAGGATTATTTGAATTAATCATGAAATATGTTTAACTTTTTTGACCAAAAAATTAACATATATAATGGACCTTAACGAATGTCTATGTTAGTGTTTCATTGGTTAAACTCTATCAACCTACTTCCTCTGTCTACATGATCAATAGGTTTAGCCAGGCATTTATAACACGGCCAAAGTAACCATCGGTTACTAGTGTCTGATAAATTTTCCTGTTGCTAATGCATTGCAGTTGTAAATTTGAAGACTATCTTTCTGCCCTTGCTGGCATTTGAAATGGCTATTTTGGTTGATAACATCAGGTAATTTCTTTTTTCAACATGTAAGGCTGTCATTGATTTGTGTTGTGACAATTACTAGCATTTATATTATCATTATGCTGATGATAGTTAAATTTCCTGCAATACCTAGGACTCTAAATTTCAAGACAAGAATGATGTCCTCACAATCTCCTCAGACCCATCTGTAGTGCAATAGTTGAGCTGTAATAAAAACCACATGTTTTTTTATCATTTCTAATAGAGAAGACTTCTCTTCTGTAAAATATTTTCCCATATATCGAATGGCTTCCCTTTCTTGCCAAACTTGAATTGTTGAGCAAGTCAGGGTATCTTTGCCACTTAATTGAATTAAAGTTAGTGATTGCATCAGAGATTTTTTTATATTTTATCAACCAAAAGCAAACTTTGTTTTGAATAGTCATAGAGGACTAAAACAAATATATTAAGAAGGGTTGGATCTGTGTTTCAATTCTTTATTCTGTGCAAAATTTTGTTTAGAATATTGTATGTTGTCATAGTAACCAAATACTTGCTTTAGTATAGGATGTGCAGGACTTTAATGCCTGTAGATGAAGAAAGCATGACTAATGAAGCAATATGGGAGACCCTTCCTGTAAGTCTATAGTTACTTTATGAATTAAAGAATTGATCAGATAGATGCTACATGATTATATTGTTGACATGCTCCAATAACAGTTAATTTAGTATAGGCCTTATTGCTTAAAATCCAATCAAGCTATGACTGTTATGAAAGACTACTATTATTGTTCAGTTGCTCTGTTTGTCAATCTTTTTGTGATTTTGGTCTGTGGACCATTGTAATAAGAGTAGCCAAATGGTGTCAAGTTCCCATGACGGTTCTTGATGGTCCAAGGATAATCATCTCATAGCCAGCAGCAATGTTAGGGATTGGGACTACTAATGTTTTGGAAATTCTCTCAATGTGGGTAACCATTACACCATACTCAGTTAGGCTTGATTTGCTCTCACTCTTTATCAAAACCTTGAAGAAATAATAATCTTTCAACTTGGTGCCTGTGATAATATTCTCATGGGTGATGATGATAAAGAGTTATGGGATAAGTAATTCGCTTGCTTTTGGTACTTTGGCTTGGCTGTTGTGTAACCATCATTTGGTTGGTTGAGGTAATGAAGAAGAAAAAATTTCATAAAGGGATGTAAAAATACCTCTGCATATTAAGATTTAGGATACTATCCTCAATCTGAAGTTTGTTCACAAAGACCTGTGTATGTGTATATGGAATATTCTAGCCTCCTAGGAATGGTTCAAAATCCACGGTGAGGCCACTATTATAAGGCTTAGAATAGTAAGTGTGAGGAAGACAACATTAATTTCATTAGACTGTTGGATTTTCCTCTATAAAATGCTCTTGGTATGAATTTTGGAACAACACAGATTGGTTAAATTTGGGGAATTTCTGAACACTACTGTTTCCTATCTCTTTCTTCTCCTTCCAACTTCTTTTTCATATTTTCGTTCCTCTTTCTTCCAATCACCTTTCTTTGGTTTCCTGTCCAGCCTTTCTTTCTGGTTGTCATAGAGTTTCTTTAATATTTGGCATGTTATATATTTGTTGTATCTATTTAAATGGGCAATCATATCATTTTATTTAAATGAATACTTTTGTCAGCAATCTCATAGAGCCATTTCCTTTATGACCGCAGTGTGCCCTTATTGAAGTTTAAAACTTTAGCTGTTCCATTATTTTATGTAACCTTAAATCTAAAAAAAAATAGCTCGACATGACTGAGTCTTCTCTGACAAACTTGCAGGAGTTGACTAACCTTCTGCTTTTAGGAGTTATGGTTACTGCTATATCTTCAATATATAAGCTATTATTCTTTCATTTCTTGTGGTATGAGTCAAGTAACTATCGAAGAAGTAATATTAAGGACATTTTAAATTAGAGTATTGTAAAGCTTGAAACCTTTTACAGTGTGGCTTTCAAGACGTCCTTTTATTTGTCATTTATGATGTGTACTCATTGGCAGAGCCACATATAGTTGACTGCCCCGCTCAATCCGAAAATTTGTTAAAATGTGTCCTATAAATTAATGAAAAATCAGGTTTTTTAATGAGATAATTTTGTTTTGCCCCACTAAAATGAAGAGTATCTTCAACTTTTTGTGAAAATCAAATTTTTCCTCCCACTGAATCAATGTTCTGGCTACGCCATTGTTTGTACTTGTCCAAATTTTTTTTAATGTCTGACATGAATACAATGCTCATTTTGAAGTATCCAAGAGAAATTTGGGTCAATATGCAAATTTTGCTCCACATTTCTGGCACTCTTAGAGCATGCCTAACTATCATAACACAATTTGAAAACACACACACACATAACTGTTTGTTCAGAAAGAAATGAACTGATATGTTGTGCCACATGAAATTTGACTAATATTTGACGATATTGTAATGTTCCACAATATTTCCCTGATATTATGCCTCAGTTTTGATGCTAAATTATCAATCTTTGGTTTCTAGCACTTCTGGGTTGCAATATCGATGATTTTCCTCCTTGCTGCGACAATATTCACTCTTTTAAAGTTATGCGGTGAGTTGTTCCTTTTTATCAAAATGGTAATTACATGTACTGTAATGTCATTCTTTCACTCCTTATATCTCTGTTCATATAGCTTATGGCCTAGTATTCCTGTGGAATCATCTTAAAATTCCAACTTTCCTTTATAAATTTTTGAATTCTGATTATAGGTAATGGCACAACAATATTTAAACATGATTACAAATGACTTGTTACAATTTAGTTAATATAACTGCTGAATTGAATATAAAATCATTAGGTCAAATTGCTCTAATACTAATTAAATTGTTACCTAACTTGAAAACTTAAACTTATAGCCAAGGGCCTGACAATGGTATTTACGCTCAAGGATTTAAGAATTTTTTATTTAGAAATATATAGATATATTAAATAATTCCCCCAATGTTGGTGTGAGGGGGAATCAATCCCTTGACCTCTTCCTTCCATTGTAATTTGTAAGGGCCAAATCAACTGGGCTATCCTCTTGGGGGTAACATCGTTATGTAGGAACTTGATGCTTAATGACTCATCAATTAGTCTTCATTCAGTCGGCCTGGTGGTTGTGCATAGATTGCACATATTGTATGTCAGTTACATGTTCTTTAAGTTGTATCCTGATAACTCTTTTTAGGTGCATATGTTTACTTTGCTAAAATATTCCTTCATGATAACAGTTCATACGCTAATCCTTATGCTAATCATATTTTGGTATTTTCCCAATTTCCTTTTTACAACTACATGCAGGTGATGTATCTACGCTACGTTGGTGGGATTTGTTTATAAATTTTTGGTAAAGTTTATCAGTTTTCTCAGCAATGTTTGATCATCGGTGTTTATCATTCTGTTTCTTTAGCTGTGGAAGTAATTCTGTATATTGCTTCACAGTATTGCAGAGGGTTTTGCTTTTCTTGTTTGCACAAAGTGGTATAATCCGGCAATTCACAGGCAGTCTTGCATTGGAGAATCTAGTTCTTCTGCAACAGCTGTGAGATATCTTGACCGGAGTGGAGGCATTATAGTTACTGCTGATGATGATCAGCACCAAAATATGAGAATGTGCAACCTACAAGCCATTGGTGGACATATTATGAAAATCCTATTTATCTGTTTCCAGATATTGCTTTTCATGTACTTAGAGGTATTACAGATTTTGAGAAGTGCCCAACCGTGGATATTCAAAAACTTTTATGAGTACTGAAGTTGAGTATTTTTCTGTCTTGTCAGGGAACACCATCTAGTGCTAGAAATATCCCATTACGGGTTATTTTTGCTCCTCTTCTTTTTCTACAAGCCACTGGTGTTTTATTTGCTGCATATAGATTACTTGAGAAAATATATCTTTTAGTTCATAGTGGTTCTGTTTCTGGAAGATACATGAGTATAGCATCAAAAGCTCGTGATTGCTTGGAGTTCTTCCACCATGGGTCAAGGTATAGTGACTTCAAAATTTCAATTGCGCATTCAGTGGATCTCTGCTGAACCAATGAGGAACCAAATGAAGCTTGTCTCGCAAGCATAATTTTGGTTTATTTTCCATGTACAGATTGCTTGGTTGGTGGTCGATTGATGAAGGTAGTCGAGAGGAACTTGCTAGACTCTATTGTGCTGATACTTCTAGGTTAGTTTCGCATACTAAGAATCTGTACAGGATCTACAATTACAAATAGTTTCATGGCAGTTGGTGGTTTTATTTTTGTTACTGGCCAACAGCCGGGATATATGATAACATATCGTACTCTCACTTTTAACCAGGTAGCTAGTCAAATTCCTATAGCAGAATGGTATGGATTACGGTGTCATATTATTTCCCTTGTCCTCTTATGCAGAGACTAGTGAGAGTAAAATGATAACGATATTGCTTTGTCTCTTGTCCTTGTCTATCTGCACCTTTCATGCATTCATGAGTTAAATTTCATTCATCTGTTAGGCAAAATGATACTTATTACTAATGTATCAAATATTGCCTACAAAGTAATTGATAAATTACTTTGATAAATAGTTTTTGGTTTTGCAATTTGCTTATAACATTCGAGTCTATAAGAATAACCGGTAATTTCTTCAAACCTGCTGGTTGTTTGTGTAATATATGTTTGATGACTCGGTCTTATAAGGTAGTACTAGTACAACTGCTATGGCAAAGATTTTTCCCTTACCTAATAATTCTGTTTGTCCTTCCAGATACAACACTTTTGCTCCAGATACTGTGAGAAAAATGCCTAAAAAAGATCTGATTGATGAGGTAAATACCTCCTATTCAGCAATAAAGGAAAAAAAGGCTAAAGTTTTCTGCTTTATATTTTTCTTGTACTCTTCTCATTTTAGTAATTAGTTTACTTATATGCACCAGCTATTTATTGCTGAAGTTACTTGTTTTCTTTCATTCACAATTTGTGATATTTTGATGCAAATCTTCATTCATTTTCCCTCTTGTTGCAGATTTGGAAATTACAAGTATCACTTAGCGCACAAACTGAAATCACAAAGCATAGCCAGCAGGAATATGAAAGACTTCAGAATGTATAGTTAGAACAAAATTATGTTCTTCAACGTCTTTTTATTCCTTACTTTTGGTATTCATTCCTTCAAATTTTGTATCTATTCAACTCTTACATACAAATTTAACGAATATCTTTCAGGATAAGATCCTATGTAGAATTTGTTTCGAAGAACAGATTAGCGTAGTTTTGCTTCCATGCCGGCATCACGTCCTATGCAGGTAGTTGCATCAACCCTGATGTCAATATATACTGCTCCTATTTTTTTGCATCATCTAGTATAAATGTAGATCAAAATATGGTATAGTAGGCTATTTTCTCAATAATAATTGCTCACCAGCTCTTTTATCGAAGTTGTACCTTCCTCATGCATACAATAAAATTGAATCTTCAGCTTGATTGATGACTTAGAATTAGATGTTTAGCAATTCAGTTCCTTGTTTGTTTGTTTGTTTGTTTATGTATTTACTTTTTTATCATTTTTCATTCAGAACTTGTGGTGAGAAGTGTAACAAGTGTCCCATCTGCCGTATCTTGATCAAAGAGCGACTACAAATATCCGACTTTTAGCTTTCAATTTATCTGCAGAAACTTGAGAACTGAAGGCATTCTCTGCCGATCCCCAGAAAAAGAAAAAGAAGAAAACAGCTTTCTCTGCGAAAGAAGTGTGAGAAGCTGTATTTGTTGCTCGTGATTTTAGATGAAGCAAGTATTAGAATCTAAAAATAGGATTCTCATGATGGTGTGAGAATTTTTAACATCATTTTGAGATTTGTATATAGGCAGTTGAAGAGTGCAATGGCTGGTGCTTTTGTTAGACTAGAAACTGTACAAAGTTGAGCAATTTCACAACAATTTATTGAATGTAAAAAAACTTGTGACAGTGAAAGCAGCATATATTTCTGGGCACATAAAAGTCATCAAGTAGGGTGATTATGTAATTTGTTCTTGGTGGGCAGTGATTTAAACTTCAAGGCCATTCATGGATTTGCCCTTCAACTTCATGAGAAAGTCACTGAAGCAATCATCCAACGTACGAAATTGTTCATCAGGATAGAGATTGGTCACTTCAATATCATTAGGGCCGTCGATTGAAAAATTAACTTGACACCCTTTTATGAAAATGTCATGTGTAAATGATGCAACTACACTTTGCGGTATAAGGTTCTCTGCAAACAAAAAAGATAAAAATAATAAACATTCAAAATTCAAAATTAAGAATTCAGAATTATTAAAAAGAAGGTATAAAAAATGAAACCTGCAGCTGCAGCTAGAAGGTCATTTTCAGTGACAGTGACTCTAGGTAAAGTTCGTCCAATTTTCTTTTCCCACAAAGATGCAAGCTCGTTTATGTTATAATAGTTGCAGTGTGGCCTAAAATGAACTGACTTGTTTAGAGCTCTAATGTCATCAACAGTTCTCATTGTAAATTTCCCAATATCAGTGCCTGCAACAAAATATGCTACACGAAAAAGGAGAGATTTTGTAACAACGTGTCGTCACTGTACATTAATTAGACATCGTCACGTGACAATATCGTTCACCATAAAAGCAAAGGGGAAAGTCTTTATGGAAGCACCTTTGACGTTGCCGTCGCCGTAGATTTGAAACTGATCCAATGGTGGAAGAACCTCCGAAGGGTGGTGATTGTTATGATAAGGCCATGAAGCAATGGAGTTGCAACAAATATAAGTGTAAGGCACTCCCAAATCCTCGATCAATCGCCTCACTTTGCGCTTCTCTTCGTACATAAACAGTCCTGGCTCCACTGGATCAGCCCTGTCCACGTCGTGCCCAAACTCCGATGGAAAAAATCTCTACAACGATCAGTCAGAAATTTAGTTCAGATGCAAATTTAAGTTCAAAACATGTAATATTATTATTTTTTAAAATAATTACCTTAATTGTACCAACAGCTTTGATGGCCTCAGTCAGAGTGAGCTGGTCCAGTACTTGCTCCCCGCCAACTGCAGATATGACTATATCAATCTCATGCTCTTTCAGTATTTTCTCCATTAATTCTCTGTCACTTATTGTTCCCTGCAGTAAAACACAAACATAAAAATGACAAATAATTTACTTAAGGAAGAAAAAAGGAAACATATTACTATATATGTAAAATTGTACATGTAATAAGATGGCGCCCTTGTCTTTGAGTGCTTCTACACTTTTAGCCTTGTTACAAGGGCCATCGGGACTTGGCCGGACGAGAACATACGTAGGCCGACCGGAGGCGAGGCTGGCTTCCGTTACAAACCGGCCGATGAAACCGGTTGCGCCAGCGATCAGGACTCGGCTTTTGGCTTTTGTTGTGACAGACTTGGTCATTTTTGTGTTTAATTTTGTCACAAATATGTAAATAAAGAAATTGAAAAAACAAAAGAAGAAGAAGAAGAAGAAGAAATATATTACTAGTTTGGAAAATCTACGCATGTGATGAAATGTATATATAAGCAAGCCAAATGGGCTAATTAATAGGTATAATATTTTAAGTTATCAACTACTCTTCAACGTGTATTAATATTGTACCCTATTGTTTATAACGATGGGTTAGATAAGTAATTTATTCCATATAACAGATATAATATTATCAATTAATAAACTTATAACATTTATAGATATATTAAAAATAATTCTCATTTATTTGATAATTTTTTAATATTTTAATACGTACGATAATGTATTATTAAGTTATTATATAAGTGTCGTAGTATAGATATTATTGTTTTCATTAACTCACATTATATAAAATAACTGCAATTTATCTATATATATATATATTTTGGAATCGTTGGAAATGTCGTCATCAAACCACTACTTCCGGGTTTAAACGGAATAGATAAAACTCTTGAATGTCTCAGGCTCTTATAATAAACGCATTCTCTGAATTCGAATACAGGACCTCAACATGAGATTCTGAACCATACACCATCAAATCACGTTCTTCGAGGAATTAGTTTTATGTACTTGCTGAAGCTTAGGTCAGTTTCTAAGTGCGTGAATGGTAGCTGAAAATCTCGTGCTTGAAAACTAATTTTTGCTGGGTCTACAACTCCAATATTATTTACGTGTTTTTGCATGTACTTCACCTATCGGTCCAGCTATATCATCATCTCTAGCTAAATATCAATCATATTATCATTCTTCTTTATACCATTACAGCCATATATCAATAAAAATATATATATATATATATATATATATATATGTTCAATAAAGTCGGTGATTGACACATTCCATTCTTGAAATAATTATTTTTCGACAATATCCCACGATTAAGACAATTAATTGATTCATATTATATCATATCATTTCATGAAAATTCATTGATATTGAAGATACACACATCATCACTATAATATCTACTTTGTGACTCAAAGTGTTAGGGTTCAAATCATGCACCTCGCGAGGATGCCTCTCACATCAAACTTTGAAACAAAACCGTGCAGGTTGGGCTCAAAGCCATTGTTAGACCTAGAGCAAACTATATATATATTTTCATTGGAGTGATTAATTTATGGATGGACAAAAAGATTAACTCAAATTGAAAAATCGAAACAAATCGGAAAAAACTGAATCGAAGTGATAATTTTTTTATTTTCAAAAATGATTGTTCAATGTTTTAACTAAAAACCGGACTGAGTTAGAATATTTTTTAACTAAAAAACCGAACCGAACCGAACCGAACTAATTGAATTTTTAAAATTTTTTAAAATGTAATCATACTATGTTGTTAATTTATAATTATATTTGTTACATGATTTAATTTATTTAGTGTCTAATATTGATTAATTTTATGAAATATTTATAATTTTTTGCTTTGGTTATTATTCTTTTTGTTTTTCTATATTTTAAGTAATTTAAATAATGATTAAAAACTTTTATTGGTGTAACTATGATTAGAAGAATTAGAATATAAAAAATTTAAGTAAATGTTAGATTTAGTTAATGTTATTGATTTATTAATTTTTATTATTATTATTAAAATTTTGAAAAAACCGAATTATACTGAATCGAACCGATAATTAAACATAAATATAAATTTTTTAATAAAAAAATCATACATTTACTTTTTTTTTTTAATAATTATAATCATAAATTTTTTTATAATCATACCAAACTGGATCGAATCGAATCGTGTCCACGCCTAAATTAATTGTGCACCTTCAAGTATGTTCATTTTATAAAACAAATAGACTTCGATTATTAAATAATCGGCATCGCTTTGGCTTCTATTGCAACAAAAGTATTCACTTTTATATGGAAAATGTCTGTATCAATAATTATGATACTGAAATTAAAGAATTAATAGATCAGTTCTGAATAAAATTTAAGCTCACTCAATAGTACCAGAACCAGGACAAATTGTTTGGTGAATTATGGGAAAGATCACATTGCAACTTGCAAGCTCTGTCTTTTTTCTCACCTTTGAGTTGGTTGGCAGTCAACTAATAATCTTTTCCCCTAATTTATATTAATGATTAGTTTGATATATCTTTTCAAATAGAGTTTTTGAAAATTAGAGTTTTTGATAATAAAAAAATTTAGATATTTGATTGTGAGAGAGAATTTCTATTAAATATTATAAAATTATTTTATTGAACAAGTTTTTTTAAGTTGTGTTACGAAAATAATGAAATAATATTATTAAATTAAATAAATGTATTATAGATAATTTATTTTTTATTTTTAAAAAAGAACTTTCAAAACTCTACTCTTAAAAGACCCAAATTTTGAACTTTTATTAGTAGAGTCGAAATAATTTTTTTAATCCTCAAAAACTCTATCAAAATATAACCAAATAGTCTCGAATTTTTGAAAAGTTCGTTTGGAATTAAAAAAATAATAATTTTTTTTACTTGTATTAAAAACTATACCAAAAAGGCACTAAAAAGCATAAAGTATTAGTGCACATTTTTCAATTTTTATTTTTGATCTGTTTACAATTTTATCCCTCTACTCGAATTATTTATTTATATATATATGTATTACTTTCTAGGAAAAATGTTAGCTATCTTAGAATCAATCGTCAATTGAATAAAAAAGAGTCGGATTATTTGAAAGCACAAAAAATGCTTTCCACATCAACGTTTTAGGGACAAATTTATTACTTTAAATGAATAAAATAAAATAATTCTATTCGCCTACTCTATTATAAAACCTATAAATAACTAAGTACTATATTTTGTAAGAAATCTTTGTGAATAATTTCGATAGATAATCGGGATACAACTCCACGTACTAAAGAAAAATAACATAAGCTACTTATATCTAATTAAATATTTTGATTAAATAATTGCCTTAATCTAAATTTAATTTTTAAACTTAAATGGTGAACTAAAAATTTTAAGAGTTAAAATTGAAATAGCTCAAAAAAATACTTAATTAAATTTTTTTAATTGAGTTATATTTGTTTAGACTAATAAAATCAGTGAACACAATTTTAAGTGTTAAAATTTGGAGATATCACTAATAATCCACTAGTATTAATTATGTTATGTTTTAGCTACGCACAATCTAAACAAATTAGATACTAATGTAATAGAAACTTCAAACTGTAAAATAGTGAGTAAGAGAGATATATATGACAATATATCCCGCGATCATCCCCCGCAAACACTGGTAATGGCGCCTCATAACATAATACACAAAAACAAAATAAAACGACAAGTGTAACAGTGGTGATGTATCATGCGTTCCGCACCGACCCAAAAACATCGAGGCAATTGAGGCAACGTCATATCCCATGTTATCTAAAATAATAATTCTGAACCTCACAATCCAAATGTCTCAGTGAACCAAGCTAGGGATCAGGGGTCGCCCAACGTCATTAGGGCATTCTTCTCCTCATGCTAGGCAAACCCCGAGTCTGCAAACACCACAAAGGCCTTCTAGCATTTGCTTTAAAGTTAATCGAATCGAACGAATAAACGAATCCTAACCCAAATTGTCACCCCTATATTTCAATAGATAAATAGTGATAAATATGTATATATTTATCACTTATCTTACCCCCAAGGTTAAACTTTTGCTAGTCCCGAGCAAAATCAATAAACTCAAAATAAATAAGCAAACTGACTAAACTACTTTCGTAGGGATCACATGTAATACCTCATTTTTTTATCACATTATTATCTTCATTATCTACAAACCTAACCAAACCCCACAATCATATTATCATTACCATTATATGTTTAATTGTCTCATAAACCAAACAAAACATTCAATAACTATCCACACCACCATAACCCTACCAACAACCACTAATTCTATTAATGCAGCATCTAAGCCTTGTTTTGTTTTTATTAAGATCCAAAAAGAAGAGGGTGAGATGTGTCTTGAGAAATTCCAGGGAGAATTGAGAGAAAATTTTAGGGAGTTTTAGAGAGAGAAATCAAAACCAGTTGAGAGAGAAATATATATAGAGAGAGAAAGTGTGTCCAGAGAGAGAAATGACCTTGTTCAATGTCTTTCGATCTCTGTTTCCGGTGAGTGATCACATCTGGAGAATCCCATCGACGAGACGAATTCAACGACATCGGTCCGCTGTCGTGTAAGCATGGCAATAGACCGGGCTCGGGCTGGGCTTATTAGAATTTAGGCCGGGACCCGGGAAAAACTCGCTCGGACTCGGGCCGTGCTTTACCCATGCCTAATTTTTTTAATATAAAAAATTATACATATAAAAAATTTATTATATATATATATTTTAGTTGAGCCCAGCTCGGGCCCAGACCCGAGCCGGGCCCCTCATTTTAAAGCCTGGGCCGGGCCCGCCCTCACAAGCCTACACGCGCCGCCTCACTACCGTCGCCACGCGCCCACGTACCGTCGTGCGTGAAGAACACCTCTCATACCAGAATCTTCCTCTCGTCGAGATACGTAGGTTGGACATTTCTTTTGCCCAATTTGGACTTTCGGTTGTTGAGAAACAAGTCAAAAATGTTAGTTATCATCGTTTAACCGTTTGTCGGTAACCACCGTGCTTCAGTCCTCACCACCACCATCACTGTTATCCTTGTGATGTATATTGACCAGTGGTTCATTCGTTGTGAGATTTGAAGATCATTGGAGCTTGGTACGTGATTGTTATCGTTTTGTGTAGGGGTGATCGGAATCAGAACCTACCCGGAAAAAATCGGTTCCTAACTAAGTGGTACTGGAACCTACCCAATTAAATATGGTACCATATTAATTGATTCCAATTCGGTTCCGTATGGAACCGGAACCTACCCAATTAAAAAGGGTACCCTATTAATCGGTTCCAGTTCGGTTCTGCGTGGAACCGAAACTTACCCAATTAAATATGGTAACCTATTAATCGGTTCCAATTTGGTTCCGGTCCGGTTATGATTTACCCTATTTATTTTTTATTGTCAAACTTTGAAAATACAATTATTTCTCACACTTGAATATCACATAATATTATTGGCAATTGTCTATACAAAAATAAAACAATAAATAAAACTGCATATTGTATAATATTTTTGACTCAATACATAATATTCTTATAGGAAGTGCCTGAATTTAAATTATGTTTTAATTGAGTTTAAATTGGGTTGTAATTTGGGTTATGAAATTGGGTTTTAAAACTGGTTATGAAATTGGGTTTAAATTGGGTTATGAAATTGGGTTTAAATTGGGTGTTAATTTGGTTCTGAAATTGGTTCTAAATTCGGTTCCCAAAATAGGTTCCGGTTTTGGTTCCAAAATTCGGTTCCCAAAACAGGTTCCAATTTCGGTTCTAAAATTCGATTCCATTTTCGACCATTTTGGAACCGGAACCGGACTTGTTAAAATCGGTTCCTTCAATTTGGAACCGGAACCGGACCGGCTACAACCGGTTTCGATTTCAAACCCAAAAAATCGGTCTGGTTCCAACTGATTCCGGGTAGAACCGGAACCGGTGCTCAGCCCTAGTTTTGTGGGTGTAAGCGTAACATTTTGAAAATTTTGGACTTAATGATATATATTGGCACGATTGTGAGGGTAAATCTGTAAATTCTATTTTTCAGGGGTTTATAAGTAATGTTTGAGAGTTTTATGACTATTTGGACATAATAGAAAAGTTTTGAAGTTAAATTGAAAATTTAGAAAATTTAGGGGTAAAATCATAATTTTAGAAAAATTGAGGGACCTAATCGTATTTTTATATTTTTCAGATTCCTAGCGATGATATAGACATATAAAATACTTTTATGTGGATTGAGGTAAGTATAAGACACGATGATTCCCTTAATATAATTGTATGTTGATTGATGATTGTTGTGAAAGTGTATATATATATATATATTATAATTATCGTTATGTATAAATATTATTATTATTATTATTATTATTATTATTATTATTATTATTATTATTATTATATGTGTGTGTGTGTGTTGAGATATATATTGATTTATTGAAAGTATGAGAAATATGAATTCATGATTGTTGAGATGAGATTGATGAATTGAATATGAGATATGTTTGTATTGGATGATGTGTGTTGTTATGTTATGCTATCGGGTTTTGTATAATAGTGGTCGGAGATGAGATGAGTTGAGATGATATGAGATATGAGAAATAAGTAGAGAGAGCTCATGAGAGGCTATGCGATGTTATGCATAATTAGTGGTGGAGCGTGTTCAGTTCCCACTTATATATTTACGCTGGATGAGTTGGTGGGAAACCTTAGGAGTTGTGTGTTACCTCTCATTGGTTTTAATCCACTGTTATACCGTACCCGGATTAGCAACCATGTTTGATGGATGTTTGCACTGTTGTGAGAATGATTGCTTGAGATGATATTATACTACATGTTATTTTCATATATTATTACATATATATACATACATATCCATATTTTGTTGGTGATGCCATGTTAAGAGTATGAGTGCTTTACTTACTGAGGTCTTTAAGCTCGTCCCCGATGGAGTTGGTGCTTTGAGTGCCAATTCGAATTGTACATTTTATTATTTATTAATAAAATAACTACATTTTCATTTCATAACTTATTAATGGTATTGTCATTATGCGTATTAGATTGATGTATAGATATGCTAAGAATGACACCGACCTTAGAATAGTATTGATACTAGATGTAAAATATTCTTAAAGTAAATATTATTAGTCGTTGGTTTTGGAATATGGTCGAATTCCTATAACCTAGAAGACTAGCACATATCGTATATTGGAATTGGAGTTCCAATGGTTTAACCCGATGTACCATGAGTTTTGGAAACTCGTATAGACATATGGGTATTCGTTGAAGCGATTACTGAATGACTCATTAGTGATTCATAATAGTTGGAAGTATACACCACCGTCAATATGAATCTCCTTGAGTCGAGTAGCATATGTAATCTAACCGGCGTAAACACACACGTATAACGCAAGCGCACGTATCGTTCAAGTAGTATAAAAATATAGATCCCACGAGGACTTAATATCTAAACTATAATTTTATGAGGTCAAATGATTACTAATATCTAACAAGTTGATTGATTGATTTGAAATGGTGACGATTCTAAATTTTAAAGCAAGTAAACAAATTTTTCGAAAATAGGTTTTAAGAAAATTCAATATTAAAAACTATCCAGGGTTGTGATTTCTTCCTATATCATTTTAAAGATGAAGTGGTTATCTTAAAGTTGGGTAATATATTGATTTATTAACCTGGAACACTAAATTATGTGTAAGCCTCTGTCGATGGTCAGACACAAATACCCAGTTTAACCCAATTGAACCATATGTCTATGTCAACCAAATTATCTGGATTCATTAAGTTTAAGTCTCAATTATGGCTACCCCCGCCCGACAGGTATATTCCTATCATGTAAGGAAATCTATTAAAAGGTTATTTATCCTCAAGGAAGATCGTGGGCTATTGAGTCTAAGGTCTTAAACTTAAAATCCCTATGTCTAGTTCATTTTAAGTTTCCCAGTTCAATTTTATTAATGGCCAGTTAATGAAAAAGCATTAAGATTAAGACTCAATAAATAAATCTTTATATACCCAAGCTATAATCTAACCCCTTATAAACCGGTGATATTAGATTTCATCACAACCCCAGATAACTGGCTTAGTTACGACACATATTTACGGGTAGTAAAAAAAACTTAATAAAATAAAAGACATAAAGTAAAATACTGAAAATTAAATACTGAAAAGTAAATGCTGAAAGTAAATGCTGAAATTAAATACTGAAAATTAAATGCTGAAAGTAAATTACTGAAAGTAAATTGCTGAAAGTAAATTGCTGAAAAGTAAATTGCTGAAAAGTAAATGCTGAAAGTAATTACTGAAAGTAAAAACTGAAAATTAAGAAAGAAAAGTATGTGCGTAAAAGTAAATTGCGGAAAGTAAAAACTGAAAAGTAAAGAAAAGAAAGTGCGAAAACGAAAATAATTACTGAAAGCTGTAAATAAACAAACAAGATACAATCTTCTTAGTATTCTTAAGGAATTCCTTAGAAGAAAGTATGAATTTTACAAATGAAATGGCTTGGTATTTATAGGCAAAATTTTGCCTCCATCAAATCATCCACCAAATCAATTATTAATTGCTCCACTAATTGCTCCACCAAATCCATTATTAATTGCTCACTAATCTCTTATCATGTTTGGTGATAATTTGATGATTTGATAATTTTTATTATTTATTTATTAATTTATTTTTTGCTTTGAAAATGATTGAAAGTGACTTTAATAATTACACACTACACACTTCTGGATGGTTCATCAATAGCGGGCATGAAATCTTCAGAATTTGAAATTATTTTGTCTTTCAAAGTTGTAGATCTTTGAGTCTTCTTTAATCTGGAACTTGAATTAGCTCAATCCGATATCTGAGTAAAAAGTTATGCCAAACATACGACAGATGCGCAAAACTGGAATTTCCAAAACTGCACTTCGTCAAAACACCCTTTCAAGTTTCCAATCTCCAAAATTAAAATATCAAGTCCAATAATTGCCATTATTTGACCCATATTTCATCCTAAATGATTTCATTGAGACCCGATATTATTTTATCTGCAAAATAAACTAAAACACATCAAAAAGTTCATCAAACCCGAGAAACTAAATAAAATATTAAGTTAAAGGGGCGGTAAATATTGATATATTTTCCGCTCATCATAATCCTTTGACTATAGGATAACATTGATTTTGTGTGAGATCATCAACACTTTGATGCCATGTATGTCAGAAACCTTTCATGGTCTGGCCTCTAGATGTTCGTTGGGTGTGGACTGATGCACTCAGTAATCAAGTGCGAAGCAAGATATGATCTGTCGGCCCGTATGTGTACCATAAGGGGTTTAAGTATCCATGTGTGTAAAGTCACAATTCTTAAATCTTTGGCCAAAGTCGATCACCTAGGGTGGATCGCATCAGTTATGAAGAATTGTGGACATGTCGACATGGGATGTGTGTCTCCGAAACTTGACGGTATATTCTATGTTTCCTAAGCACAGCTCAGATAGCCTACGACGGATGGATTGTTAAACATATGTGATGACCTCGACTTGTATAGTTCAGAAAGGTGTACGGGCCAAATTTGGGCCCATGGATAAAATCGTACTTACACTTTGAATCTGTAGATAAGTAAGGCCCAAAACACGCCTCATGTTTCCCCATTAATCTCTCAACTGATGTAACCCTATTTTCCTAACAGAAATACCAAATCCACATGCAAATATTCCCCCCACCGAAAGCAAAAACATCAAGCATGTTATGGGTCCCCCATCAAAAAAAAATCACATCGACTGATGTATCCCATTTTCTAAACATAAAATATAATTTCACATGCTAAGATTCTTCATTGCCGAAAGATGAAGTCTTGAACACGTTGTGGGCCCTGTTGCCAGAGATATCAGCACATTGTAGATCCCACCATCACATGTACAACTCCTATTATAGCTATAAAGTAACACATTCCAACCTATAAATAGATGAGAACTGAACATACAGAGGATGAAAGTCTGAGTTCTCCAACTTGAGCTCTCAGAGCCCCTTAACCTATAAACACTAACCCACCGCCCTCACGGCAGTCAATGGAGGTCAAGGTAACCTCAGACCTTACTCTTCCTTATCGCTCGTCTTCACTACTGACTTGAGCGTCGGAGTGCCTACGGCACCCACCACATCGGTGGGCAGGACTCCCGCTCACTCTACCTTTGTTTTGCAGGATCGCTAGTGCCCCCAACCTACAAATTCTTGATTGTGGACCTTGGGAGAAAACCAACATCCACAATTTGGTGCCTACCGTGTGGCCTTAGTGATTCATAGCAAATAAAGATCTCTCAATCTACAATCCTTACAAACATAAACTATCCATGGCTTCGAGCAACAAACAGAAACCAGACCCTGTGGTGGCACAATTAGCTAGTCTACAAAACAGTTACGATCAATGGAAGATGAAAATTGATCCATGTAAAACTCCAGTACTAATCTCCAATAGTATCTGGAACATAATTCTTTCTTCAGCCACTCAAAGGCGTGAGGCTACAAGTCATTTCATCTATCTTATCAACCCAATCTCTTATGAGCATTCAAGAATATGGAAAGTGAAAAACCACCATCAAACGACCATCCATTTAATCACCAAAGAAGCCATCACATTTCTCCAGCCGACCTATCACGACAAGTCACATCTTCTATGTGAAAGGAAATGTTGGAGTAATTCTCTTCATTCTACTTGGAGTCAAACTACCAATAAGGAAAAGCCGAATCGAGATAACATCAACACTCTTTCCCTATAAATCATCAGCTCTTAAAGACGTGGAAGAATAGCCATATTCTTCATACGACAGGGATGAATCCTTATCTTCTTCATACGACAAGATCCCGCGACGAAAGAGCCCAACAAACGTGTCTAACATAAAAATCAGCCGGTTTAACCAAACCAACTTGCCCAAAAGATCAGCCCACACTCAAACACCTTAACATTTCAACATCCGGAATAAGCCCTGAAGCGTCCATGTTGGCCCACCAGCGAAGCTAATCAAAAACCAACCATGCTTCGAGTCCCACATCGATTAGAGCATGAGAAGAACAAAATTTTCAAGTAACAAAACTCATCCCTCATCACCATCACCAACTTCCATCACCAAAAAAAAAACCCCACATCGATTAGGAGCAGAAAACAACAGCCCCTCACCCCAGCGAGTGAGACTACATCACTGGAAAACAGCAAACTCGAAACAATCAGAATAATACCAATTCGCAGGAAAGAACCCCAAAAGCCAAGCAAAGCAACCCAACCAGTGAGACTACATCAAAAAAATGGTCCTCATCTACCATCTGAACCAAACCAGAATCCGGGAACAAGACCTCTAAATCATCAGAGCCCCCATGCTTGCTTAATTGAATCAGGGAGTGCCTTTTGGGAGTGGAGGTAGTTCAACCTACATTTTACTGTCATATGAATTTCCTCTAGAACTTTATCCATTTTGGTTGATATTTTGTCAAAAACCTTTCTATTCATCTCAAACCATATGTAGTACCCGGCTGCAGCTAAAGATATTCTAGCCATTGCAGTCTACAACTCAGTTTTCTTCTTCAACTTCACTACTACCCAACTGAGGAAGCTTTGCCAGTCAATCGAAAGCCACTGAAAATGGGTTTTTGTCGAAACCACATGCCAGATCATCTTTGTAAAAGTACATTCAAAGAATAGATGATTGTGAGGTTCACTCGACAAAGCCACATGCAAAGGAGAAGTGGTTCACTCGACAAAGCTCCATGTACAGACAAAGTCACATGGGATCCAACTTGATATAAAATGACCGGGTCTCATTTGACACTACAAGATATTCTAATTTTGGAAGACCATCAGATAAGTACAAAGGAAATTATACACCTTTTTATTCAATCATTCACAAACCATCCCATGTGCATGAACATCATGCACCTACAAAACATGCACGTCACACACTGCCACACTACAAAAAGCCCATAGCCTCTCATGCAAAAATATTGTCCCACATCGCCTGAGAAGCTACTTTCAAGCAAGTCACGCGCAAGGAAACAAAGGCTGCCCACTCGCCACCGCCAGCAAACCACACGCATGCTGCCACTATGCCCAAAGCGCCAGCTGTTATCATGAAAAAGTCTACGCACGATAATTCCAAATAATTCAAAATAATCTCTCAGCCCAAGCATGGAATCTCCCACACGCAAACAAGGAAAATGACCCGTGTATCTTTTTTCCACTCGACATTTTGATGAGTGGTAAATCTATCACTATTTCTCACTCATTTAACCTAATATTTTGTATAGTTACTTGAGTTTTGTGAATATTTTGATGTGTTTTGTGTTATTTTATAGATAAATAAAATTTCAGGACATTCTGGAGGTGATTTGGGCCAAAACAGTGAAAATTAGACGAAAAGGTATTTTGGTAAATTCTCGCGTCGCGACGCCTAACGTGCACCGAATAGTGCTAATGTGTGCCGGGTCCACAAATCAGAATCTGAGAAAAGTTTGACTTTACTAACGTGCGATGTGCCACGTGTCACCATCACAGCCGATCTGCTAACATGCACCGTGCCACGTGTCAGCATCCTACGGTGCCGACAGTCATCATCGTCATGTGTGCCACGTGTCACTCCACGTCATTGCCATGTCATCATCCATATCACCAGGTTGACCAAGTCAAACTGCCACCTCACCGCCACATCATCATCAACCAATCAGGAAGTGCCACGTGTCGCAATCCTACGGTGCCGACAGTCTCTTTCCCACGTGTCGCCACGTCACTGCCACGTCACTGCCACATCACCGCCACGTCAGCATCAATCATTGAGTATCTAATCCTTATCTGACACGTGGCGGATAAGAATCTCATCGACCAATCAGAAGTCGCCACGTGTCACAATACTTGAAGCCCAACCACCTCGCCACGTGTCATCTTATCAGCTTATCCAGAATCTGCAAACCGGCGAACCAGACCGTGCCACGTCGACAAAAGATGGCGTAGCGACGCCAGAGGCCTTGGCGTCGCGACACTGGAAGCCTACCGGGGCCTATAAATAGAGCTTCAAATTTCAGTTTTAGTTGCACCATTCTCTCTCACCTCTTTGATGTAAATAGAGAGTTTCTCTCTCAACTTTCTTTTAATTTTTAGTTTTTTAGTTTTTTTTTTAGTTTTGTAATTAATTTTAATTACGTTTTGTAATAATAGTAATTTACTTGTTTTTTACTTTTTACAATTTTTACTATTTACCATGAGGAGGTCACTTCCCCAACTAGGGTGAAAGGTAATTCTTTTACTATTGCTATTTAGATTAATCTCCCTTAAATATAATATATTCACTATATAAAATATTGACTTAAAAAGGATACCGCCAGATTGGTCGGTTGGTAATTAAACTTTCTTACCGCCTATATGGCAGGTTCATGGACAAATCTTTTTACCGCCTTAATGGCTGGTTGGACTTAATTTGACTTAATCAGGATACCGCCTATATGGCTGGTTGGTAATGTTATCACAAGTTTATATATTATATTATGGGAGATATCTAAATTAGAAGTAGTAAAAGTAATTCATTTTACCTTAGCATTTTATTTTATTGTAATTTACTTTTCAGTATTTACTTTACCGCATTTTTACTTTATGTCTTTTATTTTCAAGTTTTTACTAGCCATAGTTATGTGTTGTAACTAAATTAGTTATCTGGGATTGTGATGACTTTTAATATCATCGTTTTATAAGGGGTTAGATTATAGCTTGGGTAATATAAAGATTTATTATTGAGTCTTAATCTTAATGTTTTTTCATTAACTGGCCATTAATAAAATTGATCTGGTAAATCTAAAATGAACTAGACATAGGGATTTTAGGTTTCAGCCTTAGACTCAATAGCCCACGATCTTCCTTGAGGATAGATAACTCTTTAATAGATTTCCTTACATGATAGGAATAGACCTGTCGGGCGAGGGTAGCCATAATTGGAACTTAAACTTAATGAATCCAGATAATTTGGTTGACATAGACATATGGTTCAATTGGGTTAAACTGGGTATTTGTGTCTGACCATCGACAGAGGCTTACACATAATTTAGTGTTCCAGGTTAATAAATCAATATATTACCCAACTTTAAGATAACCACTTCATCTTTAAAATGATATTGGAAGAAATCAAAACCCTAGATAGTTTTTAATATTGAATTTTCTTAAAACCTATTTTCGACAATTTTATTTACTTGCTTTTAAATTTAGAATCGTCACAATTTCAAATCAATCAATCAACCTGTTAGATACTAGTAATCATTTAACCTCATAAAATTAATAGATTAGATATTAATTCCTCGTGAGATCGATATTTTTATACTACTTGAACGATACGTGCGCTTGCGTTATACGTGTGTGTTTACGCCGGTCACATTTCCATATGTGTAGCTTGAGTGAGGCATGATGTTGATCACAGTCGACACTATACGCCTGTAGCTTGGGCATGATGTGGATCTCATTCAACACTATAAGCTTGTAGTTTGGGAGTTGTTAAGGATGTCCCAGTCGACACTACAGTCTGAAGCTTGGCACTTGACGAGGATCTCAGTCGACACTACAAGTATGAAGCTTGGTACATGTTTAAGATCTCATTCGACACTATATATAATGTGATTTTTGAATGAGATCCTTCATTTTGTTCCAAATAATTTTCATAAATACTTATAATATCTTATCATACGGACCCATTCTACTGTTATGAGATAATCTCCATACGACATGTATGAATCCATTGGTCATTTGACCAGTATTATAGGGATTATCCTGACCTTCATCGGGTTCAGTCGATTGGGAACATTCCACATCGCTCATGTAGAGTCAAGTTCAAGACCTAGCCTTCATCTGGTCCAGATGACAATTATAGACTCATCTGGTCCCTGACCAGTAGTATGGAGATTGTCCTGACCTTCATCTGGTTCAGTCGACTGGGAACATCCCATGGCTCATGTAGAGTCAAGTTGAAGACCTGGCCTTCATTTGGTCCAGACGATATTGAAAACTCCCCTGGTCATTTGACCCGTAGTATGGGGATTATCCTGAACTTCATCTGGTTCAGTCGACTAAGAACATTCTCCATGGCTCATGTAGAGTCAAGTTCAAGACATGGCCTCCATCTGGTCCAAATGACAATTATAGACTCTCATGGTCGCTGACCAATAGTATGGGGATTATCCTGACCTTCATCAGGTTGAGTCGACTGGGAACATTCCTCATGGCTCATGTAGAGTCAAGTTTAAGACCTGACCTTCATCTGGTCCAGAAGACATTGAAGACTCCATTGGTCTTTTGACCAGTAGTATAGAGATTGTCCTGACCTTCATCTGGTTCAGTTGACTGGGAACATTCCCCATTGACTCAGGTAAAGTCAAGTAGAAGACCTGACCTTCATCTGGTCCAGGCGACATTGAAGACTCCCTTAGTCTTTTGACCAGTAGTATAGATATTTTCCTGACCTTCATCTGGTTCAGTTGACTGGGAACATTCCCCATTAACTCATGTAAAGTCAAAAAGAAGACCTGGCCTTCATCTAGTCCAGACGACATTAAAACTCCCCTGGTATTTGGACCCGTAGTATGGGAATTATCCTGACCTTCATCAGGTTCAGTCGACTGGGAACATTCCTAATGATTCTTGTAGAATAAATTTAAAGTCCTAACATTCGGCTACTCCAGACGATATTGAAGACGTCCACATACCAGGATCAGATCTCTAACGATACACTCGACATAGTACTCTCCAAGTCAAAGTGTGGGACACAGAAACTGAGCGACGCCGTTCCTAGGCTCGCGGCCTAGTTGGGAAGGATTACATAACATGGAGTCGCCACCCGGTGTGAACCGGGACAAAGATTTAAGGCCGCACTCACCCCTCGCAAGGGAAGACCTCAAACCGTTGGGTTCGGAATGGTCCCTTACTTATGTCACTTGTAATGAAAGGATTCATGTAATAATTTAACTAAACTTAAGTAACACTTATTTCCAATAGTATCATGCTTCTAAATTCTCATATGCAAAATAAAACTTATGTGTACGCTTTTACATATATCTCATATTTAAAATTGCATGCTTAACATATATCAAGATAGCAACGAACATACAAATTTACATATCACATTCAGGAAAACGCAAGCACACATATCGACCCTACAAGCACACATATGGGCACTTTTCCAAGCGGTACGTGGAATTGTAGACCAAGTACAGACCGCACTACCGTCCATTCGGAATCGGCTATGGAATTTACGTCTGGGTTTCCATCCGATATACCGCAAGAAATAATACTCAAATGTTATCATGACATAAGCATACGAATTGTGACACATTTGCGTAAGGAAGATCAACCAATAGGCAATTATGCATGAATATAATAAGACAGACTCAGTTCAGTGTGTGCACGTTCGTGTAGCGTTCGTAAACGCGTTCGAACAGAAATGAAACAGAATGCTCACGTTCGAGTAGCGTTCGTAAACGCGTTCGAACGGAAATGAGACAGAATGCTCACGTTCGAGTAGCGTTCGAAACGAGTTCGAACGGAAATGAAACAGAATGCTCACGTTCGAGTAGCGTTCGTAAACGCGTTCGAACGGAAATGAGACAGAAAGCTCACGTTCGTATGGCGTTTGTTAACGCGTTCGAACGGATACGAGACCTGACACATAATAAGGCAAAAACACATGCGCGTTCGAGTTGCGTTCGTGAACGCGTTCGAACGGACACGGACCTGATGCATGAAATAGGATGCAATACATAAACAGAAAATAAAAGGGCGCGGTGAAGCACTGCCGTAAAGGTGACCTTTTGGGGCTCTTGATCTCTCAAAGAGAGGACCTTTAGACCAACATGCTAAGCCCATGCGCGTCACATCACACATACAAGAATAGAACCAATCATATCAACCAAGTATGCCCGATTGAACACATCTTACATCCAATCCGAACACACATCAACCGGCGCGGCCAAACATCGTGGTAAAGGGCTTTTAGCCCCTCCCCATGGGATCTCACAACACACTTACTAAGCTCATGCGCTCGATTGACTTATACATACGAAAATAAAGATAACAATATCAAACTAAGTATGCCCGATTGAACGTATCTCGCGTCCAACCGAACATACATCAACCGGCGCGGCGAAGTAGTAGTGTCACGAAGGTGGCCTTTTCGGCTCTTTATCTCCTAAATGGAGGACCTTTGGACTAACTCACTAAGCCCATGCGCTTGGTTGAATCATGCATAACTAACGACATACATAATTTAAATGACGAGGAATAAATAAATGAAAGCAACACAAAACAAGAGGATGTGCCGTTTACTCAAGTGGTACGTGGAGTTGTGGCCCGAGTACAGATCATATTACCGTCCATTCGGAATCGGCTATGAAATTTATGTCCGGGTTCCATCCGATATACCGCGAGATTTGACACATCTCTCATTCATCCAATACCCACAACATATTACATCTCATAATTCATGCATATTTATCTACTCAAAGACCACAACATGCATTCATAGACGACTCTCATGCGAATAGAATTCAATAAACAATGAATATAAACTAATGAAAAGGTACCCTCAGGTCTAACCTTTTAAATCACCTCTCGGATGTATGGTACACGATCGTCGGAAGGGTGGATGCTCCGCAACTCTCCCGGTTCACTGGTTCACTGTTCTCGTTCGTTGTCTTTACTGATTTGCTTGCGGCTCCAACTCCGTTCTGCTCCTATTTCCTCTTTATCTTTTGCTTACTGTTTTTGGGGTCTTCTTCCTGTAGTTTTTATGTGTGTTGTGTATGAGTTAGAGACTAGCTAGCTAGGGTTGAGAAGTTGGTGAAGGGTTCTTTTTATAGGCAAAGGGTTAGGTTTGACAAGGAAAGGAATTTGATTTGTTTGGTTAAGGGAAGTCAAGAGATTTGATTTGGTTTGGTTAAGGGAAGTCAAAGATTGAGGGGGGACAAATCTTGGCTAGATAGGGAGGTTGGATATTGATTGGCTTGGATTAGGAATACAATATTTTAAGTTTGGGAATAATCTTATTAGATTGGGAATATAATTGTTGATTGATTTTAATTAGGCATGATTATATTTTGATTTAGTGTGTGATTTGTTTAATTTAGGCATGATTTTAGTTTAAGTTGGTAATTGTTTATTTTATGTTTGGTATATGTTTTATTTAATCATTTAATTAATTTGATTTATTTATTATTTAGTTAATGTTTTAATTAATATTTATTTATTTAAATTGGGATGTGTTTTATGGGCTTTGGGGGGCTAATGGGCTGGATGTGAGGCTAGCAGCAAAACCAGAATTACCGACACCGTTCGAACGCTTCCTCGAACGCGGCACGAACGCCCGCAATCCGTTTGACGTTCGAACGTAAACACGAACGTAGCACGAACGAAAACAGTGAACCTTGTTTATTCTGAATTTCCCCTTCCGATGTCCGTTTCCCGTGACCTCCGTGACTTAAAAGGTAGTGTCTCCAAAATGAGACTCATCATAGGGACTCATGTGTAAAAATGCAGTGCCTACAGTCGCCCCCACTTTGATGGGACTTGTGTAATGTGCAACAGTGACAATCCTATCAAAGTTATGCAATGCATTTCTACTTACCTGGCTCGCCAGCTGCCACTTGACTTACCATGTGTTGAGTTGCTTTGTTGATTGGTGGTGAGGTACTGCGACCCTTGGTTCATTCCCGAACCGTGCTTTCATTCTTGGAGTGCCATTTTCGGCCTGTTCCTTCCTAACTGTATTGAGATGAGGCTTTATTCCTCCCGAGCTTTATCCCGAACTGTTAAGATGAGGCTTTATTCCTCCGAGCTTTATCCCGAACTGCTGACTGACTGTGTAGAGATAGGGCTTTATTCCATGATTGTTTGGACTGTGGGCTTTATTCCCGAACTGTATTGAGATGAGGCTATATTCCCCTGTACTTTGTTCCCGAACTGTTGCGATGAGCTTTATTCCTCCCGAGCTTTATTCTCGAACTGTTGAGATGAGGCTCTATTCCTCCCGAGCTTTATTCCCGAACTATACCGACATGAGGCTTTCTTCCCCTTGAGCTTTGTTCTCAAACTATACTGATATAAGGCTTTCTTCCCCTGGGCTTTGTTCCCGAACTGTTGCGATGAGGCTTTATTCCTCCCGAGCTTTATCTCGAACTGTTGAGATGAGGCTTTATTCCTCCGAGCTTTATTCCCGAACTGTTGAGATGAGGCTCTATTCCTCCCGAGCTTTATTCCCGAACTGTATGACATGAGGCTTTCTTCCCCTTGAGCTTTGTTCTCAAACTATACTGATATAAGGCTTTCTTCCCCTGGGCTTTGTTCCCGAACTGTGTTGATATGAGGCTTTATTCCCCTGAGCTTCGTTCCCTCACTGTGTTAACTGTGGGCTTGTCCCCGAACTGTACTGAATGTGGGCTTTCTTCCTGAATGATACTGATATGGGCCTCGCCCTCAGACTGATACTGATATGGGCTCGCCCTCAGACTGATACTGATATGGCCTCGCCCCCAGACTGATACTGATATGGGCCTCGCCCCCAGACTGATACTGATAGGGGCCTCGCCCCCAGACTGATACTGATATGGGCCTCGCCCTGGAATCATTACCTGAATCTGATACTGTGCTTTTTACCGTTTCTGATTAGCTTGTTCTTTGCCGCTTTTCTTATTCTTTAAAACATGTGAACCACAAAACAAACACAAAAGGATGCAAAATGTGTTACGTGTATGCATGCATGAATGTTCCTATCCCGTCGGGTTAGGTCTTCTGCCAATTCTCTTGGTGACTGCTCAGTCTTCCTTTCCTCAGGCAAGCCACCGCTTTAATCTGTCTAGCTGATCGGCTTGGTGAACTAATTCCCTTCCAAGTCTGAAGCTCTCACTGCCCCCCTGCTTGTTTATTCGAGGATTCCCCGTGTTCTGAGTATCATATTACCAAGATTGAACACACTCATGTTGCAAGTTGAAAGTAATAGTCTTAGGCAGATAAATGAAATGATCGCCTTTATTAATGTTGAGGAAACGTTCGAACAAAATCAATGTCTTTATTAAAAGTGCAAGATAAACTAGGAGAAACAACAGTGCCTTCTTCTTCAGCCCATGGTTCTTCACCATTGTTATCCCTTATTCCTATGAAGCTGAGTGGTTGAGAGTTTGGAGGACAGGGTTTCGGGTAGGCCAGAGTTGATCATGTAGTTGGGCAGGGGATTTCTGTGTGCGTTGGTTGTTCTTTTTCTGGGTCGGGTATTGTATGGGCATCGATGAGGTTTTGGATTTCATGCCTGAGGCGGGCGCAGTTGTCGGTGTCATGGCCTTTTTCTTGGTGGAAGTGACAGTATAAGTTTAAGTTCATGTGAGGTGGCACAGGATTTGGAATGGGCCTAGGTTCCAAAGGTTTTAAGAGTCCATGTGCCTTCAGCTTTTCGAATACCTTTGAAAGAGGCTTACCAAGGTTAGAAAATCGTCTGTTCTTAATGGCAGTGACTTCAGCAGTAGCAGGCGTAGTCCCTGAATGTCCCCCAATGGGCTTCCTGTTTAGACCATAGAATTTTCTATTCTCGGCCTCTTCTTCCTCAATATCCATGACAGTTTCCCTCAACTGCCGAAAGTCTCTGCAATCATGGAGGTCATTCTCCTCAGTTTGCCATAAATAGAGGGCTTGGTGCCCTTGATGATCATTTTGATCTGGTCCTTTTCTGAGGGCCGGGTCTGCATCTTCAGAAGCTGGCTCCTCCAGCGGTCCACATACTATTTGAAGCTCTCATCCGGCTTCTGCTTAGTGTTCTCCAAATCTCGAAGTGACAAATCAATCTCCAAGTCTGTAACATACTGCTTCAGAAAAGCATCAGCTAGTTCCTTCCAATCTTCCTTAACCTTCTTCTCAAGGCTATGATACCAAACCACGGGTGCCCCCTCGAGTGACATCCCAAACATCTTTTGGACTTGGCGCTGAGACAGGCCAACTGAACTCATAACAGACACATACTGACGGAGATGCACCCTCGGATCTCCATTCCCATTGAACTTAGCCAAATCCGGCATCTTAAACTGCGCTGGCAACTGCTCCTCAAACTTCATTTCTCATAGTCTAGCAAATCTTCATTCTTACCCCTCATCTTGCGGGTAACGTACGGATTCAACCTGATCCCTGAGTTTCTGTATCTCGGCCTGAGACCCAATCACTCTGTCTGTTGCATACTCTGCATTATCATCATCAAAAGCGGGGATATCATCCCCCAACCCATTCGGAGGCTTCTCGCGCCTTACATTCTCTGAATTCTCCCCAGCACGGGGCACAGCCATATTTGTCATGGCAGCAGTCAAGGCTTGCAACTGTTCAGTAATCTTGGCGAAGCCACTTTCCAACTGATCTATCCGGGATACCTCAGTGTCTGATTCACTCATGTCTGTTCTCGGTATTTTGGTGAGTCTTCCCTTTTTCTACCCAACGGGAATCTATGATGGCTTTCAGAACACAAGGGTTAACATGATGTATGTATGCATGATGTGCATAAGAAGTATATAACATATATTAAATCAAATAAAATTCTCAAACAAATTGGCCTATTATCATTTTAGAAGTTTTTGGGACAACTGTCATAAGAGTGAACCCGTCCCAGTTTAAATGGCCTAACGAGTTCATGTCTTATGGCAAAGAGCCCAACTAAATCCAAATGATAAAATTCCAAACACAATCATAAAATGGCCCATTGTTATTTAGAAACCTTTTGGCCCAATCGTCATAAGATGTGTTCTTGTCCCAGTTTAAATGGCCCAACAAGCCCATATCCCATGATAAGTGGTCCAAATGGATCCAAACAACGATGTTCTCAAACACAAGCAAGATGATGCAAACATGACATAATAATTTTTACAAAGTGGCCCATCAATATTTCAGAAGCTTTTGGCCTAATAGTCATACGGTGCGAACTTGCCCCAGTTTAAATGGCCCAGCAAGCCCGCATTTCTGACAATAGTCCAACTGCATCCAAATGAGGATGGTCCACAAGCACATACTCAAGGAAATAATTGCTACTTTAGCCAACCCGGTCTATAGGTGGGTTAGTAAGAGTATAGACAAAGGCTCTCACCGGCGAAGGATGGCCCACAACTAGGTCTCCCCACTCAAGGGTTCGAGCAACCAAGTGAGCGCACCCTTTTTTATACACTAAGGTACGTGCCAATGAGCTATGGTGTGTGACGGACTGTCAAATGGATTTCCCATTGTAGATCCCCCAGGGGAAGGTGGAGCGAGGCTCACTTAAATACCCAAGCCTCTTAGGCTCTTATCGCTTGTTGTCAGGAATAAACAACGAGTCCTCCAAATTAGTCCACCACAATAGGCTACAAGTAGATGGCTATCTAGGTGCCTTCACAGCTTTTCCTTCTAGAAAGGTAGTGAATGAAGGAAGACACCAAACCATTACCTAGCCCAAAAATGCCTTTAATTAAACCCTTACTTTATCCACTATAGACACGGTCAATTAAACACCAAATCCAAACATCACAAGTCAATATTTCGGGGCCAATTCTCTTATCCCCAGTGGAGTCGCCAGACTGTGGGACACAGAAACTGAGCGACGATGTCGTTCCTAGGCTCGCGGCCTAGTTGGGAAGGATTACATAACATGGAGTCGCCACCTGGTGTGAACCGGGACAAAGATTTAAGCCGCACTCACCCCTCGCAAGGGAAGACCTCAAACCGTTGGGTTCGGAATGGTCTCTTACTTATGTCACTTGTAATGAAAGGATTCATGTAATAATTTAACTAAGCTTAAGTAACACTTATTTCAATAGTATCATGCTTCTAAATTCTCATATGCAAAATAAAACTTATGTGTACGCTTTTACATATATCTCATATTTAAAATTGCATGCTTAACATATATCAAGATAGCAACGAACATACAAATTTACATATCACATTCAGGAAAACGCAAGCACACATATCGACCCTACAAGCACACATATGGGCACTTTTCCAAGCAGTACGTGGAATTGTAGACCAAGTACAGACCGCACTACCGTCCATTCGGAATCGGCTACGGAATTACGTCTGGGTTTCCATCCGATATACCGCAAGAAATAATACTCAAATGTTATCATGACATAAGCATACGAATTGTGACACATTTGCATAAGGAAGATCAACCAATAGGCAATTATGCATGAATATAATAAGACAGACTCAGTTCAGTGTGTGCACGTTCGTGTAGCGTTCGTAAACGCGTTCGAACAGAAATGAAACAGAATGCTCACGTTCGAGTAGCGTTCGTAAACACGTTCGAACGGAAATGAGACAGAATGCTCACGTTCGAGTAGCGTTCGAAACGAGTTCGAACGGAAATGAAACAGAATGCTCACGTTCGAGTAGCGTTCGTAAACGCGTTCGAACGGAAATGAGACAGAAAGCTCACGTTCGTATGGCGTTTGTTAACGCGTTCGAACGGATACGAGACCTGACACATAATAAGGCAAAAACACATGCGTGTTCGAGTTGCGTTCGTGAACGCGTTCGAACGGACACGGACCTGATGCATGAAATAGGATGCAATACATAAACAGAAAATAAAAGGGCGCGGCGAAGCACTGCCGTAAAGGTGACCTTTTGGGGCTCTTGATCTCTCAAAAGAGGACCTTTAGACCAACATGCTAAGCCCATGCGCGTCACATCACACATACAAGAATAGAACCAATCATATCAACCAAGTATGCCCGATTGGACACATCTTACATCCAATCCGAACACACATCAACCGGCGCGGCAAAGCATCGTGGTAAAGGGCTTTTAGCCCCTCCCCATAGGGGATCTCACAACACCACTTACTAAGCCCATGCGCTCGATTGACTTATACATACGAAAATAAAATAACAATATCAAACTAAGTATGCCCGATTGAACGTATCTCGCGTCCAACCGAACATACATCAACCGGCGCGGCGAAGTAGTGTCACGAAGGTGGCCTTTTCGGCTCTTTATCTCCTAAATGGAGGACCTTTGGACTAACTCACTAAGCCCATGCGCTTGGTTGAATCATGCATAACTAACGACATACATAATTTAAATGACGAGGAATAAATAAATGAAAGCAACACACAAACAAGAGGATGTGCCGTTTACTCAAGTGGTACGTGGAGTTGTGGCCCGAGTACAGATCATATTACCGTCCATTCGGAATCGGCTATGAAATTTATGTCCGGGTTTCCATCCGATATACCGCGAGAGTTGACACATCTCTCATTCATCCAATACCCACAACATATTACATCTCATAATTCATGCATATTTATCTACTCAAAGACCACAACATGCATTCATAGACGACTCTCATGCGAATAGAATTCAATAAACAATGAATATAAACTAATGAAAAGGTACCCTCAGGTCTAACCTTTTAAATCACCTCTCGGATGTATGGTACACGATCGTCGGAAGGGTGGATGCTCCGCAACTCTCCCGGTTCACTGGTTCACTGTTCTCGTTCGTTGTCTTTACTGATTTGCTTGCGGCTCCAACTCCGTTCTGCTCCTATTTCTCTTTATCTTTTGCTTACTGTTTTTGGGTGTCTTCTTCCTGTAGTTTTTATGTGTGTTGTGTATGAGTTAGAGACTAGCTAGCTAGGGTTGAGAAGGTTGGTGTGAAAGGTTCTTTTTATAGGCAAAGGGTTAGGTTTGACAAGGAAAGGAATTTGATTTGGTTTGGTTAAGGGAAGTCAAGAGATTTGATTTGGTTTGGTTAAAGGAAGTCAAAGATTGAGGGGGGACAAATCTTGGCTAGATAGGGAAGGTTGGATATTTGATTGGCTTGGATTAGGAATACATATTTTAAGTTTGGGAATAATCTTATTAGATTGGGAATATAATTGTTGATTGATTTTATTAGGCATGATTATATTTTGATTTAGTGTGTGATTTGTTTAATTTAGGCATGATTTTAGTTTAAGTTGGTAATTGTTTATTTTATGTTTGGTATATGTTTTATTTAATCATTTAATTAATTTGATTATTATATTATTTAGTTAATTTTTTAATTAATATTTATTTATTTAAATTGGGATGTGTTTTATGGGCTTTGGGGGGATAATTGGGCTGGATGTGAGGCTAGCAGCAAAACCAGAATTACCGACACCGTTCGAACGCTTCCTCGAACGCGGCACGAACGCCCGCAATCCGTTTGACGTTCGAACGTAAACACGAACGTAGCACGAACGAAAACAGTGAACCTTGTTTATTCTGAATTTCCCCTTCCGATGTCCGTTTCCCGTGACCTCCGTGACTTAAAAGGTAGTATCTCCAAAATGAGACTCATCATAGGGACTCATGTGTAAAAATGCAGTGCTTACACAAAGATTCTTTGACTTAGAGAGTATGGAATAAATTGTACGGGCCAAATTTGGGCCCATAGGTAAAATCGTACTTTCACTTTGAATCTGTGGATAAGTAAGGCCCAAGACACGCCTCATGTTTCCCCCTTAATCTCTCAACTGAAGTAACCCTATTTTCCTAACAGAAATACCAAATCCACATGCAAATATTCCCCCCACCGAAAGCAGAAACATCAAGCATGTTATGGGTTCCCCACCAAAAAACATCACATCGACTGATGTATCCCTTTTTCTAAACACAAAATATAATTTCACATGCTAAGATTCTTCATTTCTGAAAGATGGAGTCTTGAACACATTGTGGACCCCGTCGCCAGAGATATCAGCACATTGTAGATCCCAACATCCCATGTACAACTCCTATTACAGCTATAAAGTAACGCATTTCAACCTATAAATAGAGGAGAACTGAACATACATGGGATGAAAGTCTGAGTTCTCCAACTTGAGGTCTCAGAGCCCCTTAACCTATAAACACCAACCCACCGCCCTCACGGCAGTCAACGGAGTTCAAGGTAACCTCAGACCTTACTCTTCATTATTTATCGCTCGTCTTCATTACTGACTTAAGCGTCAGAGTGCCTACGGCACCCACCACACCGGTGGACAGGACTCCCGCTCACTCTACATTTGTTTTGCAGGATCGCTAGTGCCCCCAACCTATAAATTCTCGATTGTGGACCTCGGGAGAAAACCAACATCCACAAAAGGTCGTTCGTGTTCTATCGTGAATTCGGAGGTGGCCAAATTGCGTACATATTAGCTAGGCTTATATGACGAACATGTCTGAAATTAGAGAGTCCCAATATGAAGTGTACTCGTTGAGCACTTGGGTAGCCGATTTATTTTGATAAAAGATAATATTCGATATTATAATTATCAACTAAGATAATCAAGTGTTATTGGATAACATTGATATTTACTTTGACCTAATTGGATTAATTCAATAATTACACAAGGGCTTAATTGTAAAATCATAATTATCTCTACCATTTGAGGATATTATGGTAATTGTAAGTATGTATGTAGTAATAGGTGGTTTTGGCTTGATTTAATTGGATTAAATCAAAGTGGCAAACATTGAACTAATCCATTTCCTAATCATTGGCTTGATTTAATTGTATTAAATTAAAGTAGGAGACAATGGAGATTAGTTACACCTAATTATATATATTTGGACAAATTAGATTAAGCCCACTTAAAAGTTGATTACAACTTTTATTAAATAAAAATTACCTAAGTTTTGTTATAAATAGCAAGCTTTATGAAAGTTTTAATTACAAGTACAAGTACAAGCAAATTCTTAGAGAGCCTAAATTAGAGAAGTGTTTAGAGAAGCTTGTGAGGTCTCTATAACATTTTATCTATGAGAAATCAAGATTGGATCTTGAAGTGAAGCTTGCTAGCATTGGAAATTAATATTGGATCTTGAAATTAAACTTGCACACCTTGAAGGTTCTCCAACCATTTCAACAAAGAAGAAGTAGATTGGATCTTGCATCAAGCTTGCTAGGTAAGTTTGAACTTCTCTTAAGTTATGAATTATGTATTAGATGCATGATCACATAACTTAATGTTGAAATAAGGCTAATAAATTGTGTTATGATGTTTTGGAAGTATAAACACAATATGCTTGTAATTGGGTCAAAATATTTATGTTAGACATAAACATAATTTAGAGTTTGGAACTCTTGATTAAATCTTAGAGTTATGGCTACCATTCTAGAATCACTTGACCACCTTTGGGTGACCTAGAATTATTCACGAGACACTTCTTAATGGGATTCTAATTTGGTTTGTGTATTGGATTCAAAATTTACGCAAATGCGTATTTAGAATAAATTTAAACTTTTGTAAAAATATTTGATATTTTGAAAAACTTGATTTTTATTCTATAACATGTGTTGATATTGGTTTTGAAATTAAAAATTAATTTTAGATGTTTTTGAAATATTTAGGGAAGACCGGAAGTAATTAGGGTAAAATACTCTAATTGCATCAGCTCTCTGGAAATTTTCCAGAGAGCTAAAGCTTTGATTTGTGAGAAGTAATTAATAAAATAATAATAATAATGTCACCTTGTGTGCACGGTAATTTTATTTTCGTCCGTTTTTGAGTTTTCGGACTCCGATTCAGCCCCGGTTTTTCATATACACTCGTAATGGAATATAGTATTTCATTAAATGATTTAAAATTACACTCATACTTGATATTCATGGGTTAGATGTTGGACAATTATGACCCATAGCGTCACTATTTGTATAGATCATGGTGTTGTTGTACAAATTAATTATATGACAAATGAGATTGCTCTCTTATCATTTGTGATTAGATCACCAAGATGTATAAATGATAGGAGGTCCTTATGATTAGTTCTTGGATTGAGATGATATGAGACAGTATCAATCCACGAAGGTTTAATCATTAAATATCCCTAGTCAGAGTATCATCGAGATTGGACATCGATAATGCGTAAAAGACTAGTATTACACTTGTGCGCATTGTGAGGGCATAACGACATAGTTCTCATTTATTTGGGTATATGATACTCATGCAAGTGTAGTAGGAGGTTGTGTTTTACCGATGGTACGGAAAACAACTTCGCTCTGGATAGACCCCATCAGAATTCCATTGGTAGTATGACTATGTGTCTATGGAAGTCAGAAATCAGGGTATGTGTATTTGGTCTTAACCTGAGACTTGCACCGCTAATACTTGCGACAATCAATATGCTTTGATTTTAGGTCGTCCAGGGCTTTAACAGGTTCTGTGTACGCCTCTGCTGGGTATATTGAGAATCGTAGTGTATTAGGTGTGATGTCAAGACGGAAGTATCACTCCAGTCATATGGAGATGATGATCGCACAAGGATACAAAACTGGTTCTCTAAGGGTTGCATCCATCGGGATAATATGACTTGGTCATGATTATCCAATAATAAATAGACTAGTTGCTAGTGATCCGATATATGCTTCGTACGGGGCAGACACTATACCAGCCCCAGGCCTTGCATGTGATCATCCGATACTGGATCGAGATACGCAATACTACGTATACTACGACTGATATAGATCGCTTATTCCTGTAAGCATGTTTCTGGAGAATTGGGTAGGCATGGCGCTTTGCTAGAAGTCAACCTTGTCTTGTAAATCGGTACAAACGTAGTACGAGGTACTTACGTGTTCGGATAGTCCGACGACCGAATTTACTGCCAACATATCCAGGGATCTCATGGGTTGCTTCCCGAAGATTCACCGATGACGTATGACTCGCACTTTAATTAATATGGGATTAATTAGATGAGAGGGAAAATTAATCTGGGATTAATTGCGGAGATATTTTATCTGGGATAAAATATCAATTAAATAGAGAAAATGATTAATTTGGGATTAATCGATTAAATAATATATTCGATATATTATATGAAATTGGATTTCGACGCGGAATTGAAATTAGATTTTAATTCGGGCGAACGAGTTAATTTAGAATTAATTCGTAAGCGGCGTGAATAGTGATTTTGCTAGGCATAATTAATTAATTACGTCGCAACGGAAAATTCGTTAATTTGGAATTAGCGAACCTGAGCCCGGGAGTGTTTGCGAGCGCATTCGCATTTCGAATTTGAGTGCGGCATGCAAGTCACATCAAGTGTCAAATCGCTAGTCACATCAAGCGTCAAATCACTTGTCACTTTGAGTGATGTGATGTCTAGTCACTTTGAGTGACTTGACAACTTGTCACTTGATTGATGTGAATAGTTGATGTAGTGGTTGTCAAAACTTTATTGCCTTGACTTTTTGGAAAAGCAAAATTTGGTATATGTTTATTTGTTTTTGGAAAACAATTTAACTAATACAATTTTTGAAATTGAAAAGTATATTAGATACACATTTTGGCCACCAACCAAACAATCTCTTTCTCTTCCTCTTTCTCATGCCCTTTGGGCAGTTTTATTCTCTTCATTTTCTGGTTCACTGCCGTGAAAGTGAAGGAAAAACAAGTGGTGTTTTTGTGGCAAAAACATCAAGAGCTAGCACTTAAATGAGTTCATACAAAGATGATAGGGAACTAATTTCATGAGCATGGAATCACCATCATCAATAGCTTGGAGCTTGGAGCAACAATGGAGGACCATGCCCGAAATTTTTGAAGATCAAAACAGTCCACTGCCGAGCACTCTAGGAGGGAGCTTGAAGATTTTTGTTCTTCGGTGCATCGTCTCAACCGATCATTGTGAGTATTCCGCAACTCCTTTATGTATTCGCATATGTTTTTTGCTTGTTATTCGATCCTTGGGACCGTAGAAACTCCAACATTAGACCCATTTTCACTCCGTGGGACACCGATCCGACCCTAGGGGTTCCACAACTGCCCCAACAGTCCACCCATTTCCCAAACATCTCAGGTAGTTCGCCAGCACAACAGTAGCAGTACCGGAACTTGATCCACGTGCCACAGTCGCTTTTCGGGTTGGTCCAGATATTTAAGATATTATTTTCACATTTTAAGATTTTTATTATAAACCATAATATTGGAGATACTATGCAAGGATTTGCTAATTTGTAATCTAAGAAGTATTATTTATGCATATTTGTTTGAATTGTATGTCATGTAGAATGCTCGAACTAAAGAGGTATGTGAATCCCTTTCTAGGGTTTAGTCCGCTCTAAGGATAAGGTCATGGCAGATTTGGTATCAGAGCTTTATGTTTTAAATTCTGTACACACATTGCATTAGATGATGGTATTAAAAAGTTTTGTGTCTGTAGGAAAATGTCTGGACGTGACCATGGTACTGGTACTCAACATGGGAGAGGGAGAGATTGATGATATGTGAGAATGTTGGGTATTGGTATTGAGAGACCTCACACTCAGCATGTAGATCCCGAATCAGATGTAACTTCATCTAGTGCTCTGCCGATTATTGAGAGTGACGAAGGTTCTAGACCTATAGCTTCAGTAGTTTTGATAGTTGTCCACACTGTTATTCTTATAGATGCACATGATACGGTTCCTACGGATGTACCTAATATGACCGTTGCCGCTCATTCAGTTCCCCATACGGCTACACATTTAGAAGATGTGTTGGGGAGATTTATCAATGTAGTTGCACATATAGTTTTCAGAGGGCCAGCAACTAATGTACCTTCGAGCAGCAATGGTAATACGAGCAAACTGGACCAGTTTCTTAATTTGAGGCCTCCTCAGCTTCATGATACAACTAATCCCTTTACTATAAAGAAATTGAAGGATGAAATCGAGCATATATTCAACGTGTTGGACTTTACCGATCAACATAGGGTTAAATTTGATGCTTTTATGATGAGAAGTGAAGCTGAGACCTGATGGAAGCACACTGAGACTGTACTGACAGATATATTGAGATCACCAGATTATTAGAGAATTGATGGACCTAGAAGACCTTAGTATATCACGTGAGATATATTCAAGGAAGCCTTCAATGAGAAGTTCTTCCTTTATGCCTATCGGAGTGAGTAGCGTCGTCTGTTCGAGCACATTGTTTAGGGACCAATAGAGACAGTGATGGAGTATGAGAGGTAGATTATTTCCTTATCTTGCTATTATCCAGAGTTGATACGACGTGAGGATGACAAATACGAGAAATTCAATGGTGGATTGAGATAGGAGATTAGATCGGGGATATCGATTTTGGGAAAAATATTATGATGGATTTTATAGTAGGGTTGTCGATGACACAAAAGGGTTATGATGTGATTTGGGTAATAATGGATCGATTGTCTAAATCTGCCCATTTTCTACTGATTCGAGTTACACGGGGACCAAAGAGACTAAAAAAATTATATGTGGAGCAGATTATATGGTTACATGGAGCACCCATTGTCGATTGTATCAAATAGAGATGTCAGATTTACTTTTCGTTTTTGGCAGAGTTTCCAGAAGTCTATGGGATCAAAGATTTCTAAGAGCATTGCATTTCACCCACAGACTGATGAACAGTCAGAGAGGACTATTCGGACGTTAGAAGATTTGCTGAGATCGTGTGTATTGACACTCACTGGAGGATGAGATGAGCATTTATATCTGATAGAGTTTGCCTACAATAATAGCTTTCAGGCTAGTACCGACATGGCTCCGTTTGAAGCTTTTTATGAGAGGAGATGTGGAATTCCTATTTGTTGGGGCGAGGTTGGAGATAGACTGATTCATGGTTCGGATTTGGTAGATATGGCTAGACTGTTAGAGGTTCAGAGTCGATATAAGAGTTATACCGACAAAAGAAAGAATAATATTGAGTTCCAAGTGTGGGATAAAGTCTTCTTGAAAGACTCTCCTTGGAATGGAGTAATGAGATTTGGTTGGAAGGGAAAGTTGGAACCGCGCTATTTTGGTCCTTATGAGATTTTGGAGAGAGTAGGCAAAGTGACATATCGTCTGACATTACCACCGGAATTGGAAAGGATTCATAAATTATTTCATATATCCGTGATGAAGAAATATGTACCAGACCATTCTCACATCTTGGAGAGTCAATCAGTAGAGTTGAGTGAGAACCTTATTTATGAAGAAAAACCTGTGAAGATCTTACAGCGAAAGGTTCAAGAGTTGAGATCCAGATGTATTCCACTTGTGAAAGTCATGTGGTTTAATCATCACATACAAGAGGCGACTTGGGAAGTGAAACATGACATGAGAGAGAAATACCCAGAGCTGTTTGAGGATTAAGAAATTTCGAGGACGAAATTTTTGTAAGATGGGTAGATTGTAATACCTAATTTCTTTTATCACATTATTATCTTCATTATCTACAAACCTAACCAAACCCCGCAATCATATTATCATTACCATTATATGTTTAATTTTCTCATAAACCAAACAAAACATTCAACAACCATCCACCCCACTCCTAACCTTACCAACAACCACCAATTCTATTAATGAAACACCTAAGCCTTTGTTTTATTTTTGTTAAGATCCAAAGAGGTGAGGGTGAGGTGTGTCTTGAGAAATTGAGAGAAAATTTCAGGGAGTTTTAGAGAGAGAAACCGAAACCAGTTGAGAAAAAAATATTTAGAGAGAACAAGTGTGTCCATAGAGAGAAAACATCTTGTTCGACGTCTTCCGATCTGTGTTTCTAGCGAGTGACCACATCTGGATAATCCCCTCGACGAGACGAATCCAACGGCACCTATCTGCCGTCGTGATTCCTCTGGACACACCTACACGCGCCGTATTGCTGCCGTCGTCACGCGCCCATGTGCCGCCGTGCGTGAAGAACATCTCCCAGACTAGAATCTTCCCCTCATCGAAATACGCAGGTTGGACACTTCATTTGTGTTGGAGTTGGTGCTTGGCGCGCCAAATTTTGTTGTATTTATTGTAAATACGATGTACATTTTATATTATTATGAATAAAATTAAGTAATTTTCATCAATATAATCTTATATATGGTAAATGCGTAAATGACCGTAGAATGAATAGTTGTGACATAATTGCAAAAGCACCGCAATTGTTACTGAGAAATGTCATAATATAATTCATTATTTAAATTTTCCTGGTTAAGGTTTACATATCTGGTCGATTCGTAAACCCGTGAGACCGGTACGTGTTGTATGTTAGAATTGTTCTAATGGTTTGTCTCAGTAAATCATGAGTCTTTGGAGGCTCGTATAGACAAGTAGGTATTTATTGGATAAATACTGAACGACTCATTTAAAGATTCCTGATAGATGGTACATCAACGTCAGTATGAATTTTTACGAGTCGAATAGCATATTAGCTCATTTGACTTGTGATACCATTGTGGATATGTGAGATATCCTCCATACTTTAATGACAGTCACGTCAACGATCTTTTAAGATTAGAACTCCGCCTGTTTGTTGGGTATGGACTGATACTCATGATATCCCGTGATGTATCCAAAGAGGATATATCAGTCCCGTGTACGGGATTTAGGTGTCCAATTTGTGATTCTTTGAAATCATTGGCCGAGGTATGATTCGGAAACGAGTTCCGAATATTTATTGAAGAATCATAATTATGTCGCGACACATGAATTGTTCATAGCGGAGATTTGACGTTTAATCTATATCTCCAGAATAATTCGGATGACCTATTGCAGAAGGATTATATATTGAATGATTTCGACTTGGATGGTTCAACTCGATTATCTGTGGTCCTCATAATTGGTGAATGGACAAGTTACGGACATGGAAATAGTTTTCGTGATAGATAAACTTGAACCTAGAGAGTCCCACAATATAAAGTGTACTCGTTGAGCACTTGGGCAATTAATTATGGATAATTCGTATTATTCATAATATACACATGCGTATTAAATAATGTATATTTTTATATGATACATAATTTAGATTAGATACACATTATTGACCTATTGGTTTTTGACATTTGTTTATTATTATAATTAATTAATTAATTTTTAATTAATTATTATTAATAATAAAAATGGAAGAATATTCTTGGAATATTTTTCCATTTATTTATTTTGTCATTTTGTTAATAATTAAATTAATTTGTTAATTGATTTATTTTAATTAAAGAATGTTACATGAATATTCTTTAATTTGGTAAATTTTGATTTGCCAAACCATGTGTATTTGACACATGGATTTTTTTTAATTAACAAAATCAAAATAAATATGTTTTATTGGATAAGATTAAATGGTGTCTAATTCTTGGCCACAAATTTGTTAATTTTTTGTTAAAAAATTGTTCAATATTCGGCGAAATGGGGTTTGAATATAAAATGAAATTGTTTTCATTTTGTTCAAGTTTTATCACTTCCCATGAGTTGAGAAACAAAAGAAAAAAAGGGGTTAGGGTTCTTAAACTTTGATCAACACCAAATGAAGAAAATTGAAGGAGTTGGAAATTAAAGATTAAGGTAATTTGTAATTTGTAATTTCCAATTTCTATTTTTTTCTTGTTTTATTTTTGAAGCATGAAAATATATATAAGATATGTATTTATATATATATATATATATATATATATATATATATATATATATATATATATATATATATATATATATATATATATTTGAAACAAAATTTGGTGTTGGATGTTTATTAACTTTAATAGTTTTTCTTTAAAGCATGTGTAAATTGATTAATTAGTGAATTAATCTCTAAAATTAAAATTTCCATTCTATAGTGATTTTACTACTCTAAGGTTGCCTAGAATTGTTATTGGACTTTGTATTGTGGTGATTAAATTTTGGTGTAAATTAATTGGATTAGTTTTGTGAATAAATTGAATTTTGGCATGAAAATTGGATAAAAAATAAAACTGGATCAGATCTGATTTTATTGTGTAAAACATAATATTTTTTGTGGAAAAGTATGTTGTTTTGATGATTTTGGATGTGTATTGGGTGGTGGATAAATTCCGGAAATTATTCCGGGGCGAAAACGCGAGAAAATGGTGAAATTTGCGTCGAAACAAGCTCACTGCGTGCCGGCTATGATCCCAGCAAACTGGGCACTGTTCGGGCAGCCCAAGGGCTGACCGAACACTGCCCAAATGTCTGGGTGGCCCGGCTCGGCGGTTGGTCAATCGGTTTGACCGTTTGTCCGTTACGCGTAGTATTTGTCGAAAAATATTTACGTAAAATAATTCGTCGTGTAACGAAATATATTATGTTATTAAATGTTAATGAATAATATATTTAAACTTGTATGAGTGAATTATAAATATTTGATATTTATTAATTTACTCGGAAAAATTTTAAAATATTTAAAAACCTTTTTTCGCCTTCCGCCGTACCCTTCCGCTACGTCTGCCCCAACAGTTTGCCCAAATCGGACCTTCGGTGGTTGAGAAACGAACCAAAAACGATAGTTATCATCGTTTAACCGTTTTTCGGTAAGCACCGTGCTTTAGCCCTCATCACCACCATCACTGTAATCCTTGTGATTTATACTGACCAATGGTTCATTCGTTGTGAGAGGTCGTTGGAGCTTGGTACGTGATTGTTACCGTTTTGTGTGTGTAAGCGTAACATTTTGAAAGTTTTGGACTTAATGATGTATGGGCAAGATTGTGAGGGTAAATTTATAAATTCTATTTTTCATGGGTTTATAAGTAATATTTGAGAGTTTTAGGACTATTTGGACATAATAGAAAAGTTTTGAGGTTAAATTGAAAATTTAGGGGTAAAATCGTAATTTTAGAGAAATTATATTTTTATATTTTTCAGATTCCTAGCGATGATATAGACATATAAAATACTTTTACGTCGATTGAGGTAAGTACAAGGCACAATGATTCCCTTAATATAATTGTTTGTTGATTGATGGTTGTTGTGAAAGTCTATATATTTATATATATTATAGTATAATTATCGTTATGTATAAATATTATTATTATTATATTATTATTATTATTATTATTATTATTATTATTATTATTGTGTGTGTGTGTGTGTGTGTTGAGATATATATTGATTTTATTGAAAGAATGAGAAATGTGAATTCATGATTGTTGAGATGAGATTGATGAATTGAATATACGATGTGTTTGTATTGGATGATGTGTGTTGTTATGTTATGCTGTCGGGTTTTGTATAATAGTGGTTGGAGATGAGATGGGTTGAGATGATATGAGAGATGAGAAATGAGTAGAAAGAGCTCATGAGAGGCTATATAATGTTATGCATAATTAGTGGTGGAGCGTGTTTTGTTCCCACTTATATATTTATGTTGGATGAGTTGGTGGGAAACCTTGGGAGTTGTGTGTTACCTCTCATTGGTTTCAATCCACTATTATATCGGACTCAGATTAGCAATTATGTTTGATGGATGTTTGTACTATTGTGAGAATAATTGTTTGAGATGATATTATAGTATATGTTATTTTCATATATTATTACATATATATACATACATATCCATATTTTGTTGGTGAGGTCATGTTGAGAGTATGAGTGTTTTGCTTATTGGACTCTTTAAGCTCACCCCTCATTTTCCTAAACATCCCATGTAGTTCGCCAACACAGCAGTAACAGTACCAAGACTTGATCCACGTGCCACAGCTTTTCGGGTTGGTCCAGACCTTTAAGACATTATTTTCACATTTTTAAGATTTGTGTTGTGCTAATTTGTAATCTAAGAAGTATTATTTATGCATATTTGTTTGAATTATATGTTATGTAGAATGCTCGAACTAAAGAGGTCCCCGAATCCATTTCTAGGGTTGGGCCCGCTCTAGGGAGGGGATAGTGACATCACAGTTGCATTTAACGTATGCAACAAACCTTTTAAATCCCTAAGCGGTTCTAAAGGACGAGTGTAATCTCGTACGAGTTTGCAGTGATGTTACCTACAAACGTCATCACTCGCACACAATTATACAATAACAAAATAATTAAAATAAACATGCAAGTCATATTAAGTCTTGAAGGATTTTCCATATTTTCTCTTCATCACGTTCTCAAACACAAAGCCAAAGAAAATTTCAAAGAATTTTAACATATCATGGCTTGATTATCCTAAACAAGTTAATTTAGTCAAGATCTCATGTGTGTGTCCTAAGATCTTTTCACATCTCGATCCTAAAGTCATATCCATATAATTTATCATCTAATGAATAACATCATATAGTTGCCATAATCCAAATATCATGAGAGATATTAGTAGTATGTTATGATCCTCAAATGAAAATGAATATGTGATTTCCATAACCTCTCCGTAATACGATTATTCGCCTCAACTTATATCCCATAAATGATATAGAGTATTAGGGGTGTGCACGGGTTGGATTGGGCGGGTAAAGGCCAATATTTCTATCCAATTCGCCACTAGCGGGTTGGGAAAATGCTAATCCACCACTAACCCACCAAGTCTAAATCCCGCGGATTGGTTACAAATTTTGGCGGTTTCAACTCAGCGGGTTAGGCGGGTTGGTATTAAAAAAAAAAATTAATTATCACAAACTATAATTTGTTATTGATAATCTCAAAATATAACTAATGCACACAAAAAACTAAAGGTAGATTTCATTGAATAATCTCAATTGCAACACAAACATAGAGTCAATGAAAAAGAGATATATCATCTCTAGCAAAAGTAGGTTTTGCCTTACAACTTAGGAAATTAAAAAATAGTAGAATTAAATCAACGAAGTCGAAGTCAAAGTCTTAAGTCTTAACATACCCAAAGTCACATCAAGGATTCAAAATAATAACATACCAACATAACAATATATATATATTTTTTATGTATGTAAGATTATTAATAAGCGGGCGGGTCAGATTATAGCGGGTCGGTAATTTTTCAATCCGTAACCCAATCCAATCCGTAATTTTGGGGATCTAACCCACCCAACCCAAACCACCTAACTTAATGACCCGCACATGGCGGGCGGGTCGGTTGCAGATTGGACGGGTCGGCGGGTTAAACGGATATTTTGCACACCCCTATAGAGTATAGAATATTTTTATTATGAGTTTGACGATCATTTGTTGTATCTTCCACAACCTTTATATATTTCTCATGTAGCTCAATCACTCTCCTATTAGTAATCCTCAATAAGATGACTTAGGTCAGTGTCAAAGCTATATAGCTCAGATCAGAGAATCTGTTGGAACTCTATCGCTATTTTTTAGTGCAAATATTTTTTTTATAATCATCGATAATCCATCAACAATTGTCTACGAAAATTTTCTCATCAATAAATTCCGTTAGTAATTTGTCATCAATAAATTCCATTAGTAATTTGATATTTTCTTGTAAGGAAGTTATTGAATGAACTTTAAACTTAAGAATAAGATTTACACAATAGTAGAAAAACAAGATATCTTAACAGATGTTTTACGACATATACTGATTTTGTCATCAATTTATGACATGTATGACCAGATAAATTAATTGTCAATAATTAATGACAGATATGTGATATATAATTATATGTCAATAATTAATGAAAGAAGTCTTGATAGAAAGCATTTTTATCAAGAAATAATGATAGAAATGCTTGACAGAAAATAATTTTATCAATAATTCGTGATTTTTATAATTTAAAATATTAGTCAAGGGTCACATTTAAAATAATTACATAAAATTTATTTTGAAAAAATAAATTTTAAATTTTAAAGAAAAATTAAATTTTAAATTTTAAAGAAAAATTAAATTATATGGACTACAAATTAATTATGCCTTTTGTGCATAGTTTCCGTAATCGGATCGGACCGATCGATTCAATCGGTTAAATCGGGAACTAACCTTTAATTTGGTCCGATCAGAATCATGTTAAAAATTATGTAATTTTAATAAGTCTAAAATCTCATTTTAAAGTTCCATTTTTTTAATGTTTTCATTTTAAGTGTGAAATTACTCTTTTACCCTTATATGTTTTAATTCTTTATGAACTCCCACGTGAAAGTACGAGCATGCCCAAGTAAAAGCTTAATTCACTTCACTCTCTATCTCTCTCTCCCTCTTTACCGAAACAATTCCCTAATTCACTTTCACTCTCTTGTTTAATTCACTTCAGTCTCTGACTCTCTCGCGCGCTTAACTCCCACTTCACTCTCTGTCTCGCTCACCCTTACAAACCCCACCGGTATGTAAAGATTAGGTGTTTAGATGGTGTGTAGATGCATGCATGTAAAAAAATGAGTGATTTTGCTTGGGTTATTTCTTTCTTTGTATTTACAAACAATTAGAATTATGGGTTATTTTGCATCCCTAATTGTTTGTATTTACGATGGCGAGGCTCGCTCTTCGTCAAAGCTTAGGTCTTGAGTCGACATAAAGGCCAAGCGATCAAAGACTCGCTATTCATCTGCGTTTCGACATCAAGTCCAAATGCCAAGGACTCTGGCCAATTTCAAGCTTCAAAAGACAAAATATCACACATAAGAGAGACAAAAGAATACTCAAAACGAGACTTTCCATTCATTCAAAGTGTAAAATTTTACAAGTCTTTAGGTACTAAGTTCAGAAAAGGAAAAAAAAATTAGTCTTCTACATCTTAATTCTCAGGGGTGCCACCAGAAGAAGTTTCTTGGACATCAGTAGCCGAGTCGCCAGCAGCACCCTTAGCACCATCTTCACCTTGGGAAGGAACATCCTCTTCCATCCGCTCAGGTCCTTTTCCAGCCCCCACCAACTTCCTTCTCCACCACCTCAGCACCACCACCATCCTTGGAGAGTCAGTCATCATCTCATTCATTCGATGAAGAAGAAAGGCCAGCTTCCATCCTCGCATACTCCTTGATCCACTTTTTTCGAGGTCCAAATGTTGTGCTCCCCAGCCAAGTATTGCTGCATCAAATTGCTCATCTCCTTCATCATTGCCTCGTAGGCGACCCCGTCAAGCTGCTCGATTAGTTCAGCCTTCTCTCCCCTCAGGCTCTCCAGCCCCTCGTAAGCCTCTATCTCAACCTTCGATGATTCCCTTTCCAAATTGAGTGTTGCTTGGGTCGCCTTAAGCTCATTCTCAGTCTTCTTTGCTCTCTTTTCGGAGGCCTCAAGCGCCGCCTTTGGGCCAAGTACCCAAATGTCATTATATTTTAGGCCCACGTATCATACTTGTATTAGAGGCATCTTGGGCCATTGTCCATGCCCAATCAAAGTGGATTCCAGCTACTGGATAATCGAGCCTACACACAAGGCTCGGTTATGGACCCGTGTGTTCATCATACATCCCTCAAAGGAATAAAGTTCACACGAGGTCTCCAACAGACACTAATCATGTTACTTGATGTCTCAGCCAATAACACATGAGCAATATTCTAATCGATGTTGCTTCATATTATGCAGTACCCCAGAAGATATGGTCCGCCATTCTACACATGAATAATCCTTCTTAATAAGGAAACTAAGTATTTGGATCGATGCATAACGTCTATAAATACGGTGGTATAATCCAAATATCATAAGGGTTACACCTAATCCCGGATATCTAGGCATTCATAATTCAACTCTGATTTAACTACCATGTCCTAAATAGGATTGGAATACAACTCTTCCAATGAATCATAATCCGACTTGAAGAACAGCCTATAAAATGAGAGAGGGTCCAAGGGTTGGATCACATAAGCTTTGTCACTCACGCTCGAGTTCCCAAAACATACAATACCACCTAAACACCAGCTTAACGTCCTCATGGTAATCTATGAAGGTCAATGTAATTCTCTGTCTCGCTCTTTCCTTTCTTTTCATTCATCATTATCACTAACTTGAGAGTGTCTATATCCACCACACCGATGGTTGATTACTCCACACTCATTTGTTTTTATTTTACTTGACCGTTAGTTTCCATCATACATAAGGGTGGCAATGGGCCGGGCCGGGCTTTTGCAAGCCCGGCCCGAGCCCGACCAATTTTTGGGTCCGAATTTAAAAAAAAAATTTAAAAATTAAAAATATATAAATATAAAATATATTTACACTATATACAAAGACAATTTATAAATAAATCACAAGTTTCATTGATAAATTAACAATTTAAATTCTAAAAAAAAATAAAAATGATACAAATATATTAAATATATATATATTTATGTTTTTTTTTTTTTTAATTTTAGCCCGGGCCAAAATAGGAAAGCCTGGCCCCGAGCCCGAGTCGGGCTTTCATTTTAAGGCCCGGCCCGGGCTTTCTCCACCACGGGCCGGGCCAAAGCCCGCCGAACCGGACCGGACCGCGGGCTAAACTGCCACCCTTGATCATGCAAATTCTCGATGGTAGGCGGAATTCGAAATTCAGCGTCTACACTACGTCCGCACATTCTCCGTCTACGACAATTACGGTGGTAAATCACACTCTCCCAGCTTCGACGCCTCCGTCGAGGGCATTCTTGTCTTTTCCAGGCGCTTGCCTTGGCCCGATGACTTAGCTCGTGACGGTGCTTACTCTGATCCCTTCGCTTTCGTTAAAGACGGTGAGCTTGACTTGTGTTTTAACAGTTTTGCCACTGATCCTCCCGTCATTGCCTCCCTTGAAGTTCAGCAAATCGATCCGTTGTCCTACGACACCGCGACTATCGGTGACAGTCACATTTTAGTCAACTACGGCCGGTTGACTTGCGGGTCAAACCGGTGTGGCTGAGGGTTCAGCAACGATGCTGATAATTTCGGACGATCATGGCAATTTGACGTCACATTCCGGTCACAAAGTACAAAATCTTCAATCAAATCTGTTTCCACAAGTGAAAAAATCACTAACTCTAATCAGCCTCCGAACTATTATCCAATGAAATTGTCTCAAACGGCGGTCATATCGAGTGGAGTTATCGAATACAAGCTGCCGGTGCATGCGAAATTGGATTATTTGATTTGGTTTCATTTTGCGGAGATTGATTCAAGCGTTACAAAGGGTGGGCAGAGAGTGGTTGATATAGTAGTGAATGAGAAGAATGCGAGTCGTGTGGATATATTTAAGGCTGTAGGGAGCTTCGCTGCTTATAGTTGGCATTATGGTTTGAAGAATTTGAGCAGTACTGAGTTGAGAGTGAAGCTGGTGTCGGTTGCTGGGGCACCGTTGATCAGCGGCCATGAGAATTACGTGTTGGTTCCCAATGATCTCTCCACTGTGCCAGAGCAAGGTAGTTATTGAATCCACTGTTAGAAATAGAGAAATGCTGTTTACGAATGATATTATGTTCAGTTGCCAATAAGTAGTTTGTTCATTGAGTGGTTTCATGAAATGGAAATGGAAAACTTAGCCTATTTAGTTGTTAGTTATATGAGAAGCTAAATTTTGTAGTTTCTAGAAATGGAAATGGGAAGCTTTAAAACAATGCAGTTAGAATACTTGTTACCAATAATAAAACTTTATTTGTTGATAATGTGGTTTAATGAACAAATATGGATTGTTTGAATTGCACTTGTTTTGCATTTTGGATTCTTTAAAATAACATTTTGTGGTTTGCTTAGCTGCTGGGGAAATGTACGAAAAGGGAAATATTCCTTTACAGCATAGGATTCATCCTTAATGAACTTACTTTCTCATTTGGCTATTCTTGCAATTTTTAGACTTATGGACGTGCTAGATTAAAATTTTCAGTACTCTTACTTTGGATGCTTTTTCAATCTATATATTTTTTTCCTTTTCTTTTGGCTTAGGAATGATAGGGAAAAAAAATTAATAATGTTGGGATGACATTTGTGGAGAAAACAAGAGAACTAAAAACATGAAATTAGGTACTTTCTATTTTAATTTGCAATGTATGCCTAATTTGCACATGTTTTTGTAGTGATTGCAATGAGAGCATTGAAAGAGTCGCTTCGTGTTCCGGACAGAATGGGTTGGAATGGCTATCCTTGTGCTCCTACAAATTGGGATGCTTGGGAGGGAATTACGTGCCCCCCCAACAAGGGTGAAACTGCCTTTGTGATATCTCAAATGTAAGCATAATCTTTAGTTCTCTATGTTACATAGTTAATGTTAGACTGAACATACAAAAACAATTTAGGAACATTGTTTTTCCCTTAATGAATCGAATAGCACTTGTGTTAAGAAAATGTCAAGGATTATTTCATGAATAAAGATATGAGTGACCGATAAAAAGGTCCCGTGTAGGGGAGCGTATCGGTTTTTGTGTCTTCTACTATTCTTGTACACAACTTTACACATATAAATAAATATACTGTACTTCAACATTGTGTTTTGCTTAATGAAGTGAATAGCACTCTGCTAAAAAATGTCAAGTATTATTTCATGAATAAACTTATGATTGACTGATAAAAAGGACCCGTGAAGGGGAGTGTATCAGTTTTTGTTTCTACTACTACTCTTGTACACAACTTTACATATATAAATAAATATATTGTATTTCAACATATAGACGATGAGCCTTGGTGTAATGGTAATATTATTCTATTTTGATTTGGAGGTTACAGGTTCGAATCTCGGAATTAATCTATTTGTAAAAAAAAAAATAAGGGTAAGGTTGCGTACATATTGAATCCTCCCCATAGCCCACAGTGTGGAAAGCCTCGTGCGCTGGGCTATTCTTTACTTCAACATACCAAACCAAACAAAGCATTTTTAATCTATGATTTACTTTAGCATTTTTCCCACTATGTGGTATCGGCTACATGGATCTTTTGACGCCACAATGCTCCATAAACTTAGGACTCTATTTGTGGCTTTTGTGCATGTCAACTTAGGCCTTCCCATTTCTCGCTTGGCATATGACAACACCATTTGCTCTCATTTTCTCAGTGGATCACTTAAACGCCTACGTTGGATATGCTCAAACCATCTTAGCCTTTACTTCAACATATAAGAGTATAATTAGCATGTTTAATCTATATTATCTTCCTCTTCTTCCATTTTTTAAAATATAGTGAGTGGCAATGACACTTTTTTTTCCCTATCCTTTCTGCCCCGCTGACCAAATGGGCAGAAGAAATATGGGGGTTTCATTTTCTTCCATTTTTTTCTCTTTTACACCTCCCACCATATGCAGACGATGATTCTTTACATACTTGAGCATCATTTTTCCTAGGTCGCACGAAGTCATTTAAACAGTAGAAATGTTTCTGAATCAAATGTATATGCCTCTATATGGTGATATCATGCTTTAACTGTAAGTCATATATAACTAGTTTAAAAAAAAAAAGTCATATATAACTAAATGGATTGAGTGCTTTCTCATTTTCTGTTTCATAGTGGAGTGATGGAGTCTTTCTCTATGTTTGTCTCTCCATGTGCTTGCACACCTTTTCAGAGTAAGTGTTTCACTTAAGTTTGTACCTGTCATTCTTATTTGTAACTTTCCGTTCCATATTTTTCCAGAGATCTTGGAAGTCTAGGCCTGGAAGGATATATTAGCGACAAGATCAGTCTCTTATCTAACCTGGTAAACCTGTAAGTAATAGCTGACAACTTTTATAGATCCTTCATGGTATATAGTTATAAAGTGTTAAAGTTATTTATGCTTTTATTATTCTCAGTTGCAAACTTGCAATTTTGGGATCCCTTCTCTGTAAAGGGACATATAGAAGACTAAGTTTAGAATTCTGTCTCTTCCCAAATATATCTTCTTGTCCTATTCTCATTCTTGCTGTGCATTTAACCTAATCTTTGTCTGATTATTATAGTGGTTGGTTTTTATTAGCACATAACTAACTGGTTACTGGATTAACAGCCAATTATTTCCTCTAACAACAATTTATTACATCTTTGAATCTCAACTTAAAGCTATTCTGAAAAACTGATTATACTCTAGGTACTCTTCCAAGGCATTTAAGTAATCAACATCTGTTGGACCTCAGCTTGGTGATTCTTTTATTGAGCTTGATCTTTGGCAAGCTTTTCTGATTGTGCTTCAGCTTTATGATAGCAAAGCTTAGGCTCATTTATTCGAATAGGTCTATTTGAGCTCAAATACAAACCCAAGCTTGATAGTTGATGGCGTTGAATTATAGCCTGAGCTCTATTTCAGAGACCTAGTTAGGTGAAACTATTGTTGCTTAAGAGAATCATATGAAAAAAATAATCTGAGAAGGGAATATTACTAAAACCAAAAGTCATGTATGTGTCTGCGTGCCACATTAAATTGTACTTATTAGAGAGTACCTTCTCTTTTTACTGCTTGGTAATATCTGCATAATCTTGTGTTTTCTTTTCTATTTGCCCAATCTAAGTCTATGCTTTTCAAAATGTGGTATCTTTTTCCCTGGAACTTTTATAGATATTCTTGCCTCAAAAGTTTGTGGATATCTTTTCAATCATTTTATTTGGAAACATTATCTTTTTTTTTTGGCAGGAACTTATGCTCTAATTCGTTAGGGGGTACTCTACCATCAGGGTTGGGTCAACAATCTCTCACGTGACTGTAATTAACACAATGTTTGTACTATCCTGTTATGGCACTCTGCTAATCAATACCTTCTTATGATTCGCAAATTTCTTTTCAGGCATTATCTATTAAGCTATACTTTGTCAGTAGTGTCAATTTGTTTTTCATTTTCATCATAGCTTATAAAACTATTCTTCTCTCTCCTGGAAATAAGAAATAAAAGGTCTTAGAGAGGCTCGTCCTAGCACTCATTTGAGTATTTCTGAATATCCATTTACTACTTCGTGCTTCAAGTTTCTTTAAAATAGGTTGAATATGTGGGTTCATTTTTTTGAATAGCAATATGTGGGTTCTACAAGTATACCTTATCTTTAAAAGAATGCAGTCACTGTGTGTTTCTGGTTGATACGCAGGCAAGACCTATGCCTGTATTTTTCTGATATAACTAGTCTAATATGCTATTTGTAGTCACATTTTAAGTATAATATGATTCAATCCTCTTCCAGTTCCAGTAATTTGTTCCCTTTCCTCACTAGGCTTGAAAGTTTCTACTGTTAGCTTGGTGTTTTCATATATTTGCTTCTTCAGTATTCAGGTTCCCATGTGGTAGTTCAGTGACAATTATTAAAAAAATAATAATAATAATAATAATAATTGCCATCTTCATCCTTTCAGTGTACAGTTGTTTTGAAATTCATCATTGCATTTCTCCACTTTCAAAAGGAATGCCTTGTTAAAGTCGGATGAAATTATCAGTGCTGACATTGTTATTAATAATTTTTGCCTCATACTTTTCAGGGATTTGTCAGACAATCAATTCACAGGGTCCATACCAGATATTCTAACTTATTCAAAGCTGCAGCTTGTGTAGGTATTCTGCACATTTTTAACTTTGCTTTTTCTGATATTGATCTCTACAACTGCCACCGTAAATTCCTAATATTGTGTCAGTTATTGTTTTAAAAGCTATTGTTTACAATTTTATCTTATTGTTTGCTCCCAAGTTTTGTATTAACTCCACCTTTGCATGTGTCTCAGCCTATTGAATAATAACTTATTAGAAGGGCAAGTACCAGAGGAACCTGATAGATTCAAAAGGAGAGAGGTGTACAGACGTAAGGTGAGGAGCAATGGGGTTAGAGGAGAGAGAATTGTGCAGCAGGCATCATCCAACTTTTAGTGCTGAGGTTTATTGTGCAGGTGGAGGCGCCAATTCCCTCGAAGGTTGGCAACCTAACCTTGTCGAATGTGAAAGGAAGGCCTTGTCCATCCATAGCATTCTTTATATCTTTCATTGCTTAAGTTTTTCTGTTTTGTCTTTATCATTTTAAGTATAACCATGCGTACGAGCTGGTATATTAATATAGCTCATTTTCCATTTTAATGTAAGGACCATGCTTGCGTGCTGGTTTAGTTGATAGACTAATTTTCCGTTTTGTTGCTTGAACTATTGAAAGGATATTTAATTGAGTTAAGCTTAATGCAGTACATTGATTTGCTTGTTTCATCTTAAATCGTCCTACCAAATACATACAAATACATATACATTTTGAATCCTATCAGAACTCTACTCATTTGGTGTGCATGCTGGAGCCATCGATCGAGTATGTTAAAACTTGAATTTGTTAACTGTGGTTCTTTTTGTGGCTACTATTGTATGTGTTACTTTTTAGACTGATTTGATTGTTTGGTTTGAGTTTTTGCTTTCATTCTTACTTTTTTTTTTTAGCTCGGAAGAAAATACTCTAATCTTTTATTCATAGATTCCATGTGGATCAAAAGGAGAGCCATTTGTTTCTTTCAATTCTGTGATTAGCTTCCTTGATAGAATGTGTCTTCCTCTTATGAAACTTTCAATTCTCAGTTGTAGCCATAATGGTAAACATTGCCAAATTCAATTCCATTTAAATTTGCTAAGCTTTTCACTACACCCTCTGGCTTCACAGGAATCTTAACTTCACCTATGCCATTCTTCTTCTATTTTTTTTGTTCCTTCTGATGTCAATTTTCCCCAGTTTTTTCCAGTCCAACCACTGAAATCAAGTACAACTTAAATTTGTTCTGTTGTAAATAAGCTGCTTGCTTGGTTTATTTTCCTTATTAAAGGACTTTGGCGAAAATAAATTTGGGGGTCTGAAAGTTGAATTATCTTCCTTAACTATTCAACTTGCAAAAAAAATAAATAAATAAATCATTTTCTGAAACTAATTATGTATAATTTTCTAACTCGAACAGGAACTATAATGTCTCTTTTCAGCCTTTCTGGTAACAAAGGATTGTGTGGTGTATCTTCTTTGCCATCGTGTGTGGTAACAAAGGCGGGATAGGAATGATATATTATGATTTTGGTCTACCCCCACGAGTTAATGTGCAAATATGATCTCAATGAATTTCAAGTTTTCAATCTTCTGGTTTACAAAGATACATACAGTTCAGGCATAATTATTTTCCTTTTTCTTGAAATATGCAGAAGTGTAAATTCCTGTAATTAATCACTTGAAAAATGATATTAACATGTCTCCAACGCCTTAAAATGATGATTTTATTGAGATCCGAGTAATAAAAAATTTGGAAAAAATACCTAAGAAGAAATCAAATTGTAGTATTTTTGGTTTCTTGAGGACTTGAAATCGAAGTAGCCAGATATCGGCTGATGACTTGCTTAATTAATATTTGAATGGATATTGTGTTTCTATGGTTCTCGTACTTGATGATCCAACATGCCAAAGGAAAGCCAACGCTTCCTCTCAATCCCCACTAACATCTGCTTCAGAGGTTAAATAGTCTAAAACTCCGCTGGAGGGCATAGATAGGGATGCCGATGTGATTGTACAAACTGCTCAAAACATATGAGGTGAGCTGTTCTGCTGCTTTTACCAAAAAGAATAATTTAAATGAGTTGATCCAAAATGGGGTCTCTCAAGGTACAATGTATATCATTCTTTTTTCTTACATGCACAAGCCCACCAATATATGAATACCATTTTTGCGGCATTCCAAGCATATGTGTTGTAAATTCTTTTGATGGTGGTTTTTCACCATGACAAATGTTCGAATATCGAGGAGTGGTAAAATGAGTATTGTACTTAGCCAAAAATGGATAATAAAATCCCAAGGGTTGGGAGAGACAGACGGAGTTTGACAGAAGGACACGACCTTGTGATACAGATGAGTTCTCCCAATGACAGAGCGTGTTAAGAATGAAATGAGTTATCATGTCGACTCGACCTAATGAAGGAATGATAGATTTGGGGCTATTAGAGAATTTGTAGAGCCCGGACTGATGATATCCATGCATGCTGACCCGACTCGATTGAGAAAGTTAGATGGAGGTTTGACAAGTATCATCTGTCTCTGTATACTAACCCGAGAAGCGGAGATGGGATCACAGACCAACATGTATATAGGTCATATGACGTACTCCATATCTAGGAGTTTGGGCTTCTAGAAGACTAATGATGACATAAGTTGATCAACGGCTCTCATTAAAGGAAGACTATGTAAGCTCTTCATAGGACGATCAAATCTTTCCTTCTTAGAAAGAGTGTATTGTATGGTTCAGTTGGTGTAGCGAGATGGGTCACTTTTGCGCATCTCGTGCTGAGAATGAGTCGGACGAGAGGGAGAGATGCAAGGCCTATAAGGAAAGAGCAAGTGTCCTGCTTGGGAATCAAATTATTAAATATGAGCAGTGCTAGAGCGGTTGAATCATAGGTTGTCGCATCAACAAAGTGTATAGCAGTGGTTAAGAGGTTGTAATGATGAGTTTCTGCTAACAGTGGTGGTTGAATCCAGTGGCAATATAGTTGTTTATTGAGTGGTTGGGGAAAGAAGCATAGGGGCAATGATGGTCTATGACGATGGCTGACATCATGGGTTGGTAGAATAATGGATTTGAGAGTCTATATAAAGGGGTTGAAGTCTCAGATTCAATAGTTAGCAAATTATGTATCTCACCACTTTGAGAGAAACTGAGAGTTGAAAAGTTAGTGATAGACAGAGAAAACATGTCAGCACCCGACCGCCTGAGAGATTTATATCGAGCTTGTTGTAAGACTTGATGTGCTTATTTTTGTATTCTTGTATCCCCCTCCCCACTTGTAACTCGAGTCGGTCTTGACCCCGAGTATGAATAAAATACACCCTCTTTCTCCCGTGGACGTAGGTTGGAGCCACTCTCCATCGAACCACGTAAATCCTTGCTTTTATGTTTTCCTTATCAGCCTGCTAAATTTGCTTTTGGTTCCCAAATAAATTCACTACTGAGTGGGAGTGTTCACAGGTCGGGTCGGGTCGAGTTTTTTTAAATTTTGAGACCCGATCGGGTCGGGTCGCGGGTCGGGTCACGCGAAGGTGAAACCCGATCGGGTTCGGGTCTGTAAAAAAAAAAATTTAATGATTTAATTATTTTGAAATATAAATATTTTTTATTTTATGTCTCGAAAATTATCATATATAAAAAATTTTAATACAAAAAAGTAATAAATAAATGAAATAATAGTAAAAACTTTAGAAAAATAATAAAAATTTTAGAAAAATAATAAAAATATTATAGGGTCGGGTCGGGTCGGAATTTAGTATCAAACCCGTTGTCCAACCATAAAATTTCGGGTCGGGTCGAGTTGAAATTTTTTTAATTTTTTTTAAACCTGCGCGAGTCGGGTTGGGTCAGGTTGCGGGTTGACCCGACCCTATGAACACCCCTACTACTGAGTGAGGTTTATTCGAGGGGTTAATTTCTCATTTTAACCTCTAACAAAAAACAGCCGTCAACAATTGGCGCTGTCTGTGCGGATCTAATACGAAAAGCATCAAACACACTTAGACGATGGCAGAAGATGGAAACCATAGAGCTTTGGATACTTCAACGGCGGAGTGGATGGAATAGAACTTACGGTTGGAAATGGAGAATGCATGAAAAGAAATGGAGGGTAACCGAGGTTCATAAAAACCATGATGGAGAAGATCAAGAAGTTGGAAAAGAAAAATATGAGAATAGGCACAAGCAGGGCCTAGTAGAAAGATGGAAGAAATTTTATTTATTTTATATAAATATCAAATATTTATTTCAATAATTAAATATAAATTTTATATTTCAAATTTATTAATCAAATTAATGTTTCCGAAATATTCTGAATATCCTAATTTTATTAGGAAATCTTATTTTAAATGAAAATCTAATTTTCATATTAATTGCCAAAATAATCACTTATTAACTTGTAATAAACATCATTGAATTTGTAACATAGACGGGAACTGTATTTGTGCGACCGTCCTAGATTGATTATCGAGTAGCGGTGAGATGATATTAACTCGTTAATATTTCATCTTATATGATATCTCATAAATCATGGGTAAATAAACGCCTAGCAATATGTCATGGCCCTTAGTCGATGAATGAAATGGGAAAACATATGAACATGTTAGAATACACTTTGAGCATGTCATCTCATTCCTTCTGATATTCATGTTTCTTATCGAGTCTATGATCATGGTTAGGTCAAATCCTTACTACTCGATATATTTCAAAACTCAATCTCGTAGATTTGATATCTCTAAGATATCGAATTTTTTAAGCCAAAGACTTATATCTACATCTTTGAGTTTTCTTGTAACATCTCTAGCTTCTATTATCAAAGTTATCGGATCCCTTCTTGAAGCACTAATGACTTCGTACGTTATTATCTCAAGACCATCTAACATTTATTCATTGGACGTGGCAAGTCGAGTGATGGTATACTAGTGAATTATGAGTACTATCGTACAAGTCAACATCTGATCTCGGATCAGAGGATATAACGACATTAATGTATTATTACAAAGATCATTTACCTTAGATGATATTACCATGTGATCTTACGCTTCTGTGATCGTGTTCAATATTTCATTCTACTAATGAAAATATATATTGTTTGTGTCCTTATGATATGAGACTCATCATCCATTTTATTAATATCAAATGTCAATCTAGACGACACACAACAATATTGGTCGAGTGATATATTATTATCATGTATAATAATCACATCTTATCAATAACTTGATTTAAGACTTATTCGTATAAATATCGTTGACTCTCATAATCACAAATGTCTTTTGGATTAACGATATTCATCTGAAATAATGTCTCGGAATATATACATAAAACATAGATGTAACGATGTGCAGAAAACAAATGTCTTTTATTAATAAATAATGAATTGTATTACAAAATATTACAACTTAAACCATAACATCCCCAACAGGTTTTAGGACATACACTCTAACACTTATGACATCTTTAATCGCCCTCAAGGGGTGTAACTTGGTGGCAAAAAGCTTATGACTTAGTTATCAGATCATGAGTTCAAGTTAAAAGATGCATTTCTTGTAAGAGTTTGGGACAGTCGGAAATTTTATCTACTACGTTTAAGTTTGGATCGGATGATTTGATGGATTTCCAACATTTCCAAAAATAAAAAAATAAAAAAAATCTTCAATCCATGTGCCTGTGTCCTCTAAATAACTAATGATATTAGGGGTGTGCATTAATCGGTTTTAACCGATTAACCGAACGTTCCGACCCATTTTTTTATTACGGTTCGGTTAATTGGTAAATCGGTTATTGCGGTTAAAATTTTTAACTTTTTCGGTTATTCGGTTCGGTTACGGTTATGAGATTCGTATAACCGAACCGACCGATTAACCGAAATTAAACCATATATATAGATATATTTAATCAAATGTTAGTTGAATCGGTATTTTTAAGAATCAGATATGTGATCGAATAGTGATCCAAAAATTAATGCGTCAGTGATTCGACCGTTTGAAACGTTCCAAAAAAATCGGTAGAACCGACCTACATCATATATAATTTTTACTAATTAAAAATTATGAAAAATATTAAATTTTAATTTATGGATTGGTTAATAACCGAATTAACCATAACGACCGAAATATAATGGTTATTGGTTAATGGTTATGTGTCATATTGGTTAAATCGTCACACTTTTATTAACCAAAATTTCGTTACGGTTAAAAATCAAGATTAACCGACGAAACCGACCGACACACCCCTAAATGATATCCCATCAATAAACAACCATAGAAGAATTCCGAGGAGTCATAAATCATACAGTTGCAAGATTGACAATATGAGAATTATATAAATTTATTTATTAGTTTGTACAGTTTACTCTTCTTCTTCTTCTTCTTCTTCTTTTTTTCTTTTTGTGATTTGTTTACTTTTCAATTTGTAATGTCTAAATATCTCAAAAAATCTGTGGGCAGTTGTACAGGAATCTCTGATGCTTTCAAACTTGGAGGTGCTTCAATGTCAAAAGCTAAGCTCAATTTGCAGGACTTTGAATCTCACTCTCAAATTTGGACTATGTTGCTTGTCACCTTCCATCACGGTCTTTGTTTCTTCGACTGTTTCACCTCATCATTCATTTTAATATTACACATCATCAAATCTTCAAAATCTTAAGATCTATAAACTAAATATTTGACATAGAAATATAATAAATGATCATTTGAATTGTGTCTCACATTAGTTAGTAAAAATGTACGTTCTTCTATCGACTGTCATCAAAGACAAACTCTCAAAGTCGATACTTGACAATGTTGTAAAACATATTAGGCATAGAAAATTATAATCTTGAGATAATTAAGTTAAGGGTTTGCCATATATCTCTTCATTCACGGCTACCAAATTCTTGCTTCGTCAACTTTGGCACACAGAAATAAAAGCAATAAGTTAGGTTTTTTCTTTAGTTTAAATTATTTTGTCTTCATTTATTTAAGGGTAAATGACCATTACCCCTATTGGCTATTGGTTGACCTCGAAAAGTCTGCATGAAATTGAAGCCTTCAACTTTCTTGACTACGTAACACCCACTACCTAACTAAATAATTCAAGAATTTGGATATAAGTGTTTTATTGTGTTAAATTTTTTCATAATTTTTTATCACGTTTATTTTAATAATATTGTACCGTTGAAATTCAGTTATATTTAAATTAATATCAACAATCATAATTTATATATATATATATATAAATCAATATAAAATTCAATTTAACATAGAATCTAAGTCTATAATTCAAACATAAATTACTAATAAAAATGTAAATAGTGGGTTTGAAATAAATAAATAAATAAATGGTTGTGGCAACTAGTAGCAGCAAAGTAAGTAATTCAAGATGGCGATTTAATGCTTATCTTCAAGAGAAGAAAACAAAAGAAAAATCTTTTGAATATCAATATTGATTACATTAGTGATATTGCTGGCCAACTACTAAATTCCAAGTGCCCGAATTTAATTTGAATTTGTAACATTTCTTCAACAACATGTCGGCAACATTGCTTCACGTTGTGTTCTAGTTTGCTTCAAAGTTCAAATTTAGTTTCCACTCTTTAAGATTGGGGCCCAATTCAAACTAGGTGGTAATTTTGGGGTTTGGGTTCGGGTTCGGGTTCGGGTTCGAGCTCAAGTCTATATTACTTTTCTAATGAAATTCGACTTGTAAAATTTAGGTTCGAACCCGGATCTCATTAAAAAATCAGAAAGTGGAATAAAAAATTAAAAAATCAAAAAAAAAAATCATGTTTGGAAATCTGATTTCATTAAACCCAAAAATCCCGGATCTTCTTAAATTTCTCATACTGAATCCATATATAAAATACACCCAGTTTATAAACCAGATCAGATTCGACTACGTACCATCTCTGATTTAAACGTCAGATTAATTTTATTTTTTAATATTATTCTTAGCTAATTCAATGTGTTTTTTTATTATTAAATTTACAGTAATGATACTATACATGACATTGGTTGATTTGAAAAACGAAAGAAGTTATAAAAATATTTGTGTGGTTTTGTTTCACTTTTATCTAACCAATCCATCAATACAATACAATATAAAGTGAAAACTCAGTTTGTATAAAAATATTTGTAAAAACTTTATAGTTGTGATTTAATTACTTCATGCTCACAAGTCACAATTATCATTTTGGTGAAAGTATGTCACCTCCAGTATGTCCCCAATGGGTGTGACTTGGTGGTGTAGGGTCCAGAATCTCACCTTGAGACTCTGAGTTCGAATCCAGGGGATGCACTTCTTGTAAGAGCCTGAGATAGCCGGTGGTTTAACCTGCGCCGCGGCCCAGAATGGGTGGTTTGGTGGCGGGGTTTCCATCGTTTCCAAAAAAAAAAAAAAAAAAAAAATGTCACCTCCAGTATAGATTGTACCTGGAACACTAGCACCACTTTATTCTACTGTCAATCCCATTAAAGAATAAATGAGTGGACGATAGAGGCCAAATGACACCAAAATATATAGCTCTCGTTTATGATAATCCCATTTATTTGTATGTAATTTGACACTAACCCTATTTGATTGACATGCAAATATTTTACATAATACTTTTGCGGAAAAACACTCACGTGTAAAAGACTAATATATCTATCTATCCCATTAATGTATATGCAATCTCGCTAACTATTAAAGATAAATTCATTACATAATTAAAGAGTTTTGAACCTTTGAACCCAAATTTTTTTTGGATCATTCAATCTAATTCTAAAATATACCTTAAACAAAAGACTTCATTAACACTAAAAACATTTTGTGAAAGCATATTTAAAAAATACTTCCTTGTTTGAAAGCAAATTAAGAAGTCTATTAAATACTTTCACCTTCCACTAGTGACTTGAGAATCATAAGAACTTTTACAAGTATTTCCCTACTTAATTAACTTAATTTTAAATCACTAGTGCCACTTTGAGAGAGCATCATAGCACACAGACAACTTCAGTAATCACTAGTAACCTCAAAGCATGAAACCGGTTTCTAAAATCATGAGTCCTTATCACCTTCCGCCACGTGTTTTTGATAGTATGATTGTACGGGCCAAATTTGAGCTAAGGTTATTTCCGACATTTCACTTCAGGACCCAAACGAGAATTGGGCCAAGGGCCCAAACACCTTATCAGGCCCTTACATGAAGAGAGATCAACCTCTTGATTTGCCAGCTGCCTAACCAAATAAAGAGAAACGCATACTCCGTGAATTATGTGGCTGAACCGTTACAAGCACCCAAAACGTATATCAATTAATACATTAATGAGACCTACCTTTGATGGCCTATAAAAGGAGCCATAATTCAGAAGAAACGGGAGAGAGAGAAAAAGGATTACAACCCTAAGCTTAGCCTTTATCACCAGAGCCCTCAAAACCTTCGACCGACCGCCTCACGGCATCCTACGGGGATCAAGGTAATCTCTGACCTTGCTCCTCCTCCTACGGCATTAACAACTCATTTCCATTACTGACTTGAGGGTCGGAGTGCCTACAGCACCCACCACACCAGTGGGTAGACTCTCCACGCTCACTTTTTCTTTGTTTGGCAGGATCGCTAGTGCCCCCAACTAGACCTGGCCGGCGGTTCGGTTCCGGTTTGGAACCGGCCGGTTTTCGGTTCCACACTTAAGTAGAACCGGAACCATTAACCGAACCGAAATCGACCGGTTCGGTTTCGATTCTGGTTCGGTTCGAACCTCTTTTTTTAAATTTCGAAAATAAATTACATTAATTTAAAAAATAAATAAAATTATTAAATTGAAGAGCTTGAACTTAAATTTTAAAAAAATTAAGTTGCCTACGTATCCTCCAGGGGTGAGAGGAATCAAAGCTCGCTGTGAGAACACAGAAACTGGGCGACGCATGCTGTTCCAGGCTCGCGGCCTAGTTGGGAGTACGGAGTAGCCAACAGAGGACTAAACCGGAGAATAATGGAGTCGCCACCCGGTGTGAACCGGGAAAATGAGATTTAAGGCCGCACTCACCCCTCGCAAGGGAAGACCTCAAACCATTGGGTTCGGAATGGTCCCTTACTTATGCCACTTGTAATGTAAAGATTTATGCAATAATCCAACCAAGCCTATGACATATATTTCCAAGTGCACCACAATCCTAAATTCACATGCTTAAAGGTAGGCCTTTGCAACAACAAGCACATAACGTCATAAGAATTCAATCATTCATGTAAACATAAACACAAACAGTCATGGTAACATTTGCATGTAATATAAAGGAAATCAAAATGACAACAAATAATGTAATAGGCGCATTATGCAAAGAAGCATATAAAATATGGTCAAAATAACCGCATGATAAATGAAATTAATACAAACACATAACTTGAAAAGATGAAGAAAGACACGAATTTAAATATGCCAATCCAAGATGCAATTTACATTAAAGATGAACATGCCATAATGTGATGCTAAATGATGCAACTAACATGAGCACAAACATGCACGTGAATACTTTTCCAAGTGGTACGTGGAATTGTATCCCAAGTACAGACCGCACTACCGTCTATTCGGAATCGGCTACGGAATTTACGTCTGGGTTTCCATCCGATATACCACAAGAAATAATGTCACAACATGGATGCATAAATTGTAATACATTAAGCCAAGACTAAGGTAGATGATGCAATTATATGGAATTTCATGATACATGCATGAATAAGGTAATGATGTACAAAAGAATCAGTGACATGACAAGAAGCGCGGCGAAGCATCGTGGTAAAGGATCTTATCCCCGTGAAACGGAGGGCCTTCAATCCGACTTACAAGGCCCATGCGCAATGAACACATAATATGCATAAAATAAAGGCATAATAACAAAGACAAGATATCGGACTTTGTATATCCGATTGAACACATCTCACGTCCAATCGAATATACGTCATCCGGCGCGGCGAAGCATCGTGATAAGGATCTTATCCCCGTGAAACGGAGAGCCTTTAATCCGACTTACTAAGCCCATGCGCAATAAACACATAATATGCATAAATAAAGACAAAATTAAACACAAAAATACTCGGCGCGGCGAAGCATCGTGGTAAGGATCTTATCCCCGTGAAACGGAGGGCCTTTAATCCGACTTACTAAGCCCATGCGCAATGAACATATAATATGCATAAATAAAGACAAAAGTAAACACAAAAATACTCGGCGCGGCGAAGCATCGTGGTAAGGATCTTATCCCCGTGAAACGGAGGGCCTTTAATCCGACTTACTAAGCCCATGCGCTTTTCTCATCATTACATAAATAAATAACGTGCAGAAAATTAAATGGCGGAATAATAAAGTGAGAATAATCAAAATAACATAAAGCGAAATATACGCCGTTTACTCAAGTGGTACGTGGAGTTGTATCCCAAATACAGACCGCACTACCGTCCATTCGGAATCGGCTACGGAATTTACGTCTGGGTTTCCATCCTATATACCACGAGAGACGACGTATTTTCCGTTTTAATCAATGGCCACAACACACATCGCATGCAAACAATATTCAATAAATAATTAAAACACAATTAAAAGAATCAATAAAAATCAAATAAAAAACAAGTGTGAAAGGTACCCTCAGGTCTAACCTTTTAAGTCGTCTTCGGACTTGCGTTTCGCGGAGATCGGAAGGGGTAAAAGCTCCTTATTCTTCCGGTTCACTAGTTTAGCGTCTTAACTTGTTGTTCCACTGTTTTCCTCGCTGTTTTGGCTCCGTTTTTCTGCCGCTTTCGCTGTATTTTCTGGTTACTTTCTGGACAGTTTCGGTTACTGTTTCGGGGTGTTTTTTAGGGACTGTTTTGTGTGGTTTTACTCACTGTTTTCAGGGGTGTGTTTTCTGCACTGTTTTAAGGCTTATTCTGGACAGTTACTGGGCAGTTGTGGGGTTGATTTATCTTGATTTGTTCGGCAGTGCAATGGACAGTTTCTCGGCAATTTGAGGGGCTGAACAGAGAGCAGTTTTGGCGTGCAGTAAGGTGGGGTTTGCGACTGTGTTTTGGCTGGTTTCTGTGGCTGTTCAATGGTAGTTTACTGGCTGTTTTAGGCGTGCAGGGAAGAAGGCTTGTGGCGCGAGTGTATGGGTAGTGGCTGGTTGTGAGGAGTGAGGCTATGAGTGGTGCGTTAGGCGTAACCTGAGTGGCTGAGTGCTTTACGTTGATGGTCTGGCTGTGGCCTGAAAGGCAGGGGCTGATGAAGGCCTTTATGCGTGAGGAAGATAAGAGTATATTAGGGTTTATCGTGGCTTGTGATTGTTTGAGTGAGGGTTAGGTGGCTTGCTATGGGTGCATGTTTTGTTTGTTTGTGGAAGGCTATGCTTACTGTGAATGAGGGTGGTGGCTAGTTGAGTGTGTTTGTTTGGTCAGGGACGTGTTTAGTGGTTAATGGCGTGTAAGAGGCGAGAGGTTTGTGTGTGAGTGGCTTAGGCGTTGAAGGTGGCTGTTAATGACATGAAGAAGGTGTGGAGCTGGCTGCGTGTGGTCAAACGAGAGGGCTTGTGCGTGGAATAGAGAGATGGCCGAGAGATAAGTGAGGGGTACAGGACGTGAGAAGGGTCGTGGTTATTTGGTTTATTTGTTGAGGGCGTGATCAGAGAGAGAGGCTGAGTGCGTGAAGGAGTTTAGGTTTTTTATTATTTTCTTTGTGCTGTCTAGCTTTTCGCCGTGAGAGAGGAAGGGTTTTGATTTTGTGTGTTGTTTATATAGTTTATCAAATTAGGGTTTGCATGCATGGATTTTATTTTGGGAAAGAAATCAATTAATTAGGTGTATTGGTATTTGATTTTAATTATTTAGGCAATGATATTGTATTTTTGGTGGGTAATTTCATTAAATTGGTGATTAAATTATTAAATTTGGAAATGATTTATGTAAATTAGGAATTTAATTAGATTTTGATTATATTTAATTTGGAAGTGAATTATTAATTTTGGTATTTAATTTTAATTAAATATTAGTTTAATTTAGATTTAATTTAATTTGTGTTGGATTTCAATTGGTTGATGACTTAATTAATATTTTATTTAGTTGGTATATCATTTAATTAATTTAATTTAGTTTATTTAATTTAATTTCAATTTAGTTATTTTAATTCCACTTTAATTCGTTTTGGTTTAATTTCAATTTAATTAGTTATTTAATTTTGATTTAGTTATTTAATTTAATTTGTGTTTAATTTAATTGGTTTTAATTTACTTAGATTTAATTTAAATTTATTTTGTGACACATATATTCTAAATGTTTATTGGATGTGATTTAATGGGCTTGGCTAAGGTTAAGTTTTAAAACGGAGATCCAACAGCGAACCCGAAGCTAAACACGTGAACTAAATCCAACAAAACCGTCAATTCTTGACTCTTCCCTTCCGACGTCCGTTTTCCGCGACTTAAAAGATAGTGCCTCCAAATGAGGCTCATCATCGGGTTTCACATGCAGAAATGCAAAATGCCTACAGTCGCCCCACTTTAATGGGACTTGTGCAGTGTGTGACAGTGACAATCCTATCAAAGTACATGCAATGCATTTTCACTTACCTGGCTCGCCAGCTGTCTGCTGGTTTTGCCTGCTGTGTGTGAGTTGAGTTGATCTGGTTGTACCATTTTCGGTATGCTAAACCCCATTTCCAAGGCGTTGCTGAAGTGATGATTGTCCATTTTCGAACTGTGCTCCATTTTGGAGTGCCATTTTCGGCGACTGATGAGATAATGGTCCATTTCGAACCGTGCTCCATTTTCGGAGTGCCATTTTCGGCGAGATGAGATGATGGTCCATTTCGAACCGTGCTCCATTTTCGGAGTGCCATTTTCGGCGAGTGATGAGATGATGGTCCATTTCGAACCGTGCTCCATTTTCGGAGTGCCATTTTCGGCAAGATGAGATGATGGTCCATTTCGAACCGTGCTCCATTTTCGGAGTGCCATTTTCGGCGAGATGGTGAGATGATGGTCCATTTCCGAACCCGATTGAGAGATAGTCCATTTCCGAACCATGTCTGATATGAGAGTGGTCCATTTCCGAACCGTTACTGATATGAGAGTGGTCCATTTTCGAACCGTTGCTGATGAGAGATAGTCCATTTCCGAACCAATACTGATATAAGAGTGGTCCATTTCTGAACCGTTGCTGATAAGAGAGTGGTCCATTTCCGAACCATTACTGATATGAGAGTGGTCCATTTCCGAACCGTTACTGATATGAGAGTGGTCCATTTCCGAACCATTACTGATATGAGAGTGGTACATTTCCGAACCTTGCTCCATTCTAGGAGTGCCATTCCCGGCTTGTTCATTCTTGAACTGTGTTTCCATTCTTGGAGTGCCATTCCCGACAAGACTGATTCTGATGAAGGTGTGGGCCTCGCCCCAGAGTGCCATACCCGGCACGACTGATACTGAACTAATGTGGGCCTCGCCCCCGGAGTGATGCTGATGTGGGCCACGGCCCTGGGATTCATTCCTTTGATTCATTCCAAATTCTGACGACGTGGGCCTCGGCCGCGGGATTCATTCCCGAAACTCTGACGATGTGGGCCTCGACCCTGGGATTCATTCATCAAAACTGATACCGATGTGGGCCTCAACCCTAAACTGATACTGATGTGGGCCTCGCCCCTGAACTGATACTGACGTGGGCCTCGCCCCCAACTGATACTGATATGGGCCTCGCCCCCAGACTGATACTGATATGGGCCTCGCCCCCAACTGATACTGATATGGGCCTCGCCCCCAGACTGATACTGCTATGGGCCTCGCCCAAGACTGATACTGATATGGGCCTCGCCCCTGGACTGATACTGATATGGGCCTCGCCCCTGAAATGATACTGATATGGGCCTCGCCCCCAGACTGATACTGATATGGGCCTCGCCCCTGAACTGATACTGATATGGGCCTCGCCCCCAGACTGATACTAATGTGGGCCTCGCCCCCAGACTGATACTGCTATGGGCCTCGCCCCCAGACTGATACTGATATGGGCCTCGCCCCTATGATTCATTCCTGAAGACTGCTGACACTGTTCTATTGCTGCTTCTGGTTGGCTTATATTTGACGCTTTTTCTTTTCTCTTTTGAAACCTGTTATTACAAAACAGAACAAACACAAAAAGGATGCAAATATGTTACGTGTATGCATGCATGCATGATTGAATTTTCTATTCCGTTGGGTTAGGTCTTCTGCCAGTCCTCCCGGTGATCGCTCGGTGAACTCATTCCCTTCCAAGTCTGATAGTCTAACTGCCCCATTTCTCAATTTCTGAATGACCACCATATCTTTTCTGCTTGCTGCTTTTGGAAATTCCCCGTGTTCTAAACATCACTGAATTTCATAGTACCAATGTTGAATATTTTTCTCAAATATACTCATGTTGCCGGTTGAAAGGAAGAGATTCAGGCAAGTAAGCAAAACGAACGTCTTTATTATCATTAAGAAAAGGTTCGAACGAAGAGACAAAATCAATGTCTTTATTAAAAATGCAGGATCAAATAAACTAGGAGGAATAACTTCATCATTCGCAGCATTGCCTTCTTCATTGGCCTATGGTTCTCCACCGTTGTCATCCCCTATTCCTATGAATGAAGCTGAGTGGTTGAGAGTTTGAAGGACAAGGGTTTCGGGTAGGCCAGAGTTGATCATGTAGTTGGGTAGGGGATTTCTGTGTGCGTTGGGTTGTTCTCTTTCTGGGTCAGGTATTTTGTGGGAGTCAATGAGGTTTTGGATCTCATGCCTAAGGCGGGTGCAGCTATCAGTTTCGTGACCCCTTCTCCGATGGAAGTGACAATACAGGCTTAGGTCAAGGTTGGGTGGTACGGGGTTTGGAATTGGTTTAGCCTCTAAGGGTTCTAGAAGTCCTTGCACTTTCAGCTTTTCGAACACCCTTGAAAGAGGCTTACCAAGGTTGGAAAATCGCCTGCTTTTGATGGCAGTGACCTCAACGGTAGCGGGCTTGGTCCCTGAAGGTCCCTCAATATTCCTTCTATTCTGGCCATAGAACTTTCTGTTTTCAGCCTCTTCTTCTTCAATATCCATAACTGTTTCCCTCAATTGTCGGAAATCCGTAATCATCGAAGTCATCCTCCGCAGCTTACCATAAATTGAGGGCATAGTACCCTTGATGATCATTTTGATCTGGTCTTTCTCAGAGGGCCGAGTCTGCATCTTCAGAAGCTGGCTTCTCCAGCGGTCTACATACTCCTTAAAGCTTTCCTCCGGCTTCTGCTTAGTGTTCTCCAAATCTCGGAGTGACAAATCAATCTCCAAGTCTGTAACATACTGTTTTAGAAATGCATCTGCCAATTCCTTCCAATCTTCTTTAACTTTTTTCTCAAGGCTGTGATACCACACTACGGGTGCCCCATCGAGCGACATCCCGAACATTTTCTGCACCTGACGCTTCGATAAGCCCACTGCACTCATAACTGCAACATACTGGCGGAGATGGACCCTCGGATCCCCATTCCCGCTAAACTTGGCCATATCCGGCATCTTGAACTGAGCAGGCAGCTGTTCCTCAAAAGTCATCGCTTCATAATCCAGTAAGTCTTCGTCCTTACCCTTCATCTTGCGGGTAACTGATTCTACCTGGTCTCGAAGCTTCTGTAACTCCACATGTGACCTAACTGTCCTCCCAGCGGCATAATCAGCCATATCATCATCGAAAGCGGGGATGTCATCCCCCAACCCAATCGGAGGCTCCTTATGCCTCACATTTTCAGAATTTCCCCCAGCACGGGGTACAGCCATATTTGCCATCGTAGCGGTCAAGGCTTGCAACTGTTCAGTGATCTTTGCAAAACCATTCTCTAACTGATCCATACGGGACATCTCGTTACCGGATTCACTCATGCTTTCAACTGTTCTTTTAGTGAGTCTGGTTCCTTCCCTAACCCAAAGGGTATCTATGGTGTCTTTTTAAGACACAGATGGTGTTAACAAGGTATATGTATGCATGATGTGTACAAGAAGTATATAACATATACTAAGTCAAATAAAATTCTCAAACAAATCGGCCTATTATCATTTTAGAAGCTTTTGGGACAACTGTCATAAGAGTGAACCCGTCCCAGTTTAAATGGCCCAACGAGTTCATGTCTTATGGCAAAGAGCCCAACTAAATCCAAATGATAATATTCCGAATACAATCATAAAATGGCCCATTGTTATTTAGAAGCCTTTTGGCCCAATCCTCATAAGATATGTTCTAAAGCATAAGGAAATATTTGTTATAGGCTATACAACCCGGTCTACGCATGGGTTCGTGGGAGTATGGACAAAGGCTCTCATCGACGAAGGATGGCCCACAACTAGGTCTCCCCAATCAAGGGTTCGAGCAACCAAGTGAACACACCCTTTTTTATACACTAAGGTACGTGCCAATGAGCTATGGTGTGTGACTGACTGTCAAATGGATTTCCCGTTGTAGATTCCCCAGAGGGAAGGTGGAGCGAGGCTCACTTAAATACCCAAGCCTCTTAGGCTCTTATCGCTTGGTGTCAGGAATAAACAACGAGTCCTCCAAATTAGTCCATCACAATAGGCTACGAGTAGATGACTATCTAGGTGCCTTCACAGCTTTTCCTTCTAGAAAGGTAGTGAGTGAAGGAAGACACCAAACCATTACCTAGCCTCAAAATGCCTTTGATCACAACCCTCATTTCACACATTTGTAGACACAGTTAATTAAAGCATAAATCTATACATTACAAGGCATTATTTCGGGGCCGATTCTCTATCCCCAGTGGAGTCGCCAGACTGTGAGAACACAGAAACTGGGCGACGCATGTTGTTCCAGGCTCGCGGCCTAGTTGGGAGTACGGAGTAGCCAACAGAGGACTAAACCGGAGAATAATGGAGTCGCCACCCGGTGTGAACCGGGAAAATGAGATTTAAGGCCGCACTCACCCCTCGCAAGGGAAGACCTCAAACCATTGGGTTCGGAATGGTCCCTTACTTATGCCACTTGTAATGTAAAGATTTATGCAATAATCCAACCAAGCCTATGACATATATTTCCAAGTGCACCACAATCCTAAATTCACATGCTTAAAGGTAGGCCTTTGCAACAACAAGCACATAACGTCATAAGAATTCAATCATTCATGTAAACATAAACACAAACAGTCATGGTAACATTTGCATGTAATATAAAGGAAATCAAAATGACAACAAATAATGTAATAGGCGCATTATGCAAAGAAGCATATAAAATATGGTCAAAATAACCGCATGATAAATGAAATTAATACAAACACATAACTTGAAAAGATGAAGAAAGACACGAATTTAAATATGCCAATCCAAGATGCAATTTTACATTAAAGATGAACATGCCATAATGTGATGCTAAATGATGCAACTAACATGAGCACAAACATGCACGTGAATACTTTTCCAAGTGGTACGTGGAATTGTATCCCAAGTACAGACCGCACTACCGTCTATTCGGAATCGGCTACGGAATTTACGTCTGGGTTTCCATCCGATATACCACAAGAAATAATGTCACAACATGGATGCATAAATTGTAATACATTAAGCCAAGACTAAGGTAGATGATGCAATTATATGGAATTTCATGATACATGCATGAATAAGGTAATGATGTACAAAAGAATCAGTGACATGACAAGAAGCGCGGCGAAGCATCGTGGTAAGGATCTTATCCCCGTGAAACGGAGGGCCTTCAATCCGACTTACAAGGCCCATGCGCAATGAACACATAATATGCATAAATAAAGGCATAATAACAAAGACAAGATATCGGACTTTGTATATCCGATTGAACACATCTCACGTCCAATCGAATATACGTCATCCGGCGCGGCGAAGCATCGTGATAAGGATCTTATCCCCGTGAAACGGAGAGCCTTTAATCCGACTTACTAAGCCCATGCGCAATAAACACATAATATGCATAAATAAAGACAAAATTAAACACAAAAATACTCGGCGCGGCGAAGCATCGTGGTAAGGATCTTATCCCCGTGAAACGGAGGGCCTTTAATCCGACTTACTAAGCCCATGCGCAATGAACATATAATATGCATAAAAGAAACAAAAGTAAACACAAAAATACTCGGCGCGGCGAAGCATCGTGGTAAGGATCTTATCCCCGTGAAACGGAGGGCCTTTAATCCGACTTACTAAGCCCATGCGCTTTTCTCATCATTACATAAATAAATAACGTGCAGAAAATTAAATGGCGGAATAATAAAGTGAGAATAATCAAAATAACATAAAGCGAAATATACGCCGTTTACTCAAGTGGTACGTGGAGTTGTATCCCAAATACAGACCGCACTACCGTCCATTCGGAATCGGCTACGGAATTTACGTCTGGGTTTCCATCCTATATACCACGAGAGACGACGTATTTTCCGTTTTAATCATGGCCACAACACACATCGCATGCAAACAATATTCAATAAATAATTAAAACACAATTAAAAGAATCAATAAAAATCAAATAAAAAACAAGTGTGAAAGGTACCCTCAGGTCTAACCTTTTAAGTCGTCTTCGGACTTGCGTTTCGCGGAGATCGGAAGGGGTAAAAGCTCCTTATTCTTCCGGTTCACTAGTTTAGCGTCTTAACTTGTTGTTCCACTGTTTTCCTCGCTGTTTTGGCTCCGTTTTTTCTGCCGCTTTCGCTGTATTTTCTGGTTACTTTCTGGACAGTTTCGGTTACTGTTTCGGGGGGTGTTTTTAGGGACTGTTTGTGTGGTTTTACTCACTGTTTTCAGGGGTGTGTTTTCTGCACTGTTTTAAGGCTTATTCTGGACAGTTACTGGGCAGTTGTGGGGTTGATTTATCTTGATTTGTTCGGCAGTGCAATGGACAGTTTCTCGGCAATTTGAGGGGCTGAACAGAGAGCAGTTTTGGCGTGCAGTAAGGTGGGGTTTGCGACTGTGTTTTGGCTGGTTTCTGTGGCTGTTCAATGGTAGTTTACTGGCTGTTTTAGGCGTGCAGGGAAGAAGGCTTGTGGCGCGAGTGTATGGGTAGTGGCTGGTTGTGAGGAGTGAGGCTATGAGTGGTGCGTTAGGCGTAACCTGAGTGGCTGAGTGCTTTACGTTGATGGTCTGGCTGTGGCCTGAAAAGGCAGGGGCTGATGAAGGCCTTTATGCGTGAGGAAGATAAGAGTATATTAGGGTTTATCGTGGCTTGTGATTGTTTGAGTGAGGGTTAGGTGGCTTGCTATGGGTGCATGTTTGTTTGTTTGTGGAAGGCTATGCTTACTGTGAATGAGGGTGGTGGCTAGTTGAGTGTGTTTGTTTGGTCAGGGACGTGTTTAGTGGTTAATGGCGTGTAAGAGGCGAGAGGTTTGTGTGTGAGTGGCTTAGGCGTTGAAGGTGGCTGTTAATGACATGAAGAAGGTGTGGAGCTGGCTGCGTGTGGTCAAACGAGAGGGCTTGTGCGTGGAATAGAGAGATGGCCGAGAGATAAGTGAGGGGTACAGGACGTGAGAAGGGTCGTGGTTATTTGGTTTATTGTTGAGGGCGTGATCAGAGAGAGAGGCTGAGTGCGTGAAGGAGTTTAGGTTTTTTATTATTTTCTTTGTGCTGTCTAGCTTTTCGCCGTGAGAGAGGAAGGGTTTTGATTTTGTGTGTTGTTTATATAGTTTATCAAATTAGGGTTTGCATGCATGGATTTTATTTTGGGAAAGAAATCAATTAATTAGGTGTATTGGTATTTGATTTTAATTATTTAGGCAAGGATATTGTATTTTTGGTGGGTAATTTCATTAAATTGGTGATTAATTATTAAATTTGGAAATGATTTATGTAAATTAGGAATTTAATTAGATTTTGATTATATTTAATTTGGAAGTGAATTATTAATTTTGGTATTTAATTTTAATTAAATATTAGTTTAATTTAGATTTATTTAATTTGTGTGGATTTCAATTGGTTGATGACTTAATTAATATTTTATTTAGTTGGTATATCATTTAATTAATTTAATTTAGTTTATTTAATTTAATTTCAATTTAGTTATTTTAATTCCACTTTAATTCGTTTTGGTTTAATTTCAATTTAATTAGTTATTTAATTTTGATTTAGTTATTTAATTTAATTTGTGTTTAATTTAATTGGTTTTAATTTACTTAGATTTAATTTAAATTTATTTTGTGACACATATATTCTAAATGTTTATTGGATGTGATTTAATGGGCTTGGGCTAAGGTTAAGTTTTAAAACGGAGATCCAACAGCGAACCCGAAGCTAAACACGTGAACTAAATCCAACAAAACCGTCAATTCTTGACTCTTCCCTTCCGACGTCCGTTTTCCGCGACTTAAAAGATAGTGCCTCCAAATGAGGCTCATCATCGGGTTTCACATGCAGAAATGCAATGCCTACACTCGCGTAGTTCCATTACAATTTTAAGATATTTTCCCTTTGTAAATTTACAATTTTGTAATTATCAATCATCATTATCAGTTGATCATTCAGCTCCGGTTCCACTTGCACTTGTTGTTGCAGATGCATTATCGAACAAGTCTTCGAAATCATCGGGGGCATCTTCTTGTTGTCTCAGATCAGCTCGAGTTCAATCATCCACACAAGCTGTTGCTTCTAGAGTGCTTGGATGTAATGAAGATCGACTAGCTTCCAATATATTGTCTCTCAAGCTGAAGGCTTGCTCAACCGCAACGGTGGAAATATGTGTTGCCAATATCTCTTTAGCAATAATTGATAAAACATGATATATATTTTGATGTCGGTTCCACCATTCAAGGATTTTAAAATTTTTACTAACTAAACTTTCAGTAGGAAACTCGAAATTTGTAGATAAATAATTATCTAATTTGGGGTTATTAGTTGTCGTATCCCTAGCTTTTTTATTTCGTTGCAGTAACCAACGATCCCTGCGCTAAGTCTTGTTTGAATTACCGGTTTGCTACTATCACCTAATGTTCCTAAGTTATATCTTACAATATAATCATTAAATAACTCAATTAAATCATTTCTTAATCTCACTATTATTCTTGTAATATCAATTTCATTTAATATTCCTAAATAATCATAGTAAGCTTGTAAAGCACTATTCAAATCTTTTAATTTAAATCTAGGATCAAAAACAGCAGTAATAAGATAAAGTAAATGAATTTCTCTAAAATAATTCAACTATTTTACCTTCATAACAGTAATGGCTTCGAACAAAACAAAATCATTAGGATCGTTACTTTCAACATGTTCATCCAGAGTACCAACAATATTCGAACTTTCAAGAAGAAATAAATGTGTTGTAGGATAATAAACACCGCTAAAAATTAAAGTAGCATCATTAAAAACTTTTAAAATATCTAAAAAAATTCTCATTGACTAGGAAAACGTGTGATATTTTGAACATGTTGAGAAAAAAAAACTACATAATGCATATTTGTATTGTAATGCTTGACATAAAATAAAATAAGTTGAATTCCAACGTGTTGGAACATCTCTTGAAAATTTAATCGGTTTAATACCATTTATTTTACAAAACTTGGCCCATTCTCTCTTAACTTGAGAATATGACCAAATACAATTAAGTGCCGTCTTAATAGGATCAATGAAATGTGATAATAATTTCAGATCATCTTGAACACATAAGTTAAAGACATGACATGTGCAACGAATATGAAAAAACCGACCCCTAAATTTGGTTGACATATTTCTTTTAAATCATTCATGGATGCAGTATTTGCAGATGCATTATCAAATCCAATTGTTAAAATTTTATCTATTAAACCATATTCATCAAAAATTACATTCATCATTCTATAAATATTTTGTGCAGTATGTTGGTCATCAAAAACTCTAAATGTAATAAGTCGTTTTTGCATGGTAAATGATGCATCAATCCAATGACAAGTCACACCCATGTATGAGTGTGTTTGCCAATGGTCACTCCAAATATCAGAACATATAGAAATACGATCTTTAATCTCTTTAAATATTTTATTTAAAATAATTTTACCATCTTTGTATAATTTAAAAATATGACGTTTTGTTGTGTTTCGAGTCATTCTACATGCAGCATGATTTAAAGCATTATGCACGTAATTAGTAAAGTGAAGTTTTTCACCAAAGCTTAAAGAAAGATGTGACATACAAGTTAATTTCGTAAATTCTTCCCTATTTTTTGCATCAGAATATTTAAATAAATCTATAGCACTCGTACATCTACTAGATGATGCGTACCTGGCCATTTGAGTTTGCGTCGTAGCAATTCCAAGTTCAACCGCATGATGTCTTTCCAGGTGCTAGATCATATTGTCGTATCCACCAGAAAATTTGTAGGAAACCCCACAATGGTTGCAAATTGCTCTTGAAGTATCATCGTCTTGGCGGTCTAAATGAAAATGAATTTTGAAAACATCCGAGGAACGAGCCTTAACTTCTTTTCTTTGTGATTGTGCATCGACACTAGGGCCGCTTTCTTGGGTGCATATTTGACATTATGTTCTCAGATGAGCTTACCATTTTTTTTTTAAGAAATAAGTAAGAAGAATAAGAAAATTGAGTATGATAATAACTAATTGAGATTTGAGATTGAGAATAAGAGAATTGTAGGAATTGAGAAATTGGTGTGTTGAAATAATGAAAAATGAATCATATTTATAGAGTTCTATAATTTTTTTTGATACCAAAAATGCCCCTAAATATAACCGTTATTATGGATATATTAGTAATTTACTATTTCATTTTTTATGGCCGTTAAGGCCAATTTTTTTTTTATTATGGCAGTGTAGGACACAGAAATCAGCGACGCTGTTCTAGGCTCGCGGCCTAGTTGGGAGTACGAAATAACATGGAGTCGCCACCCGGTGTGAACCGGGACAAAGATTTAAGGCCGCACTCACCCCTTGCAAGGGAAGACCTCAAACCGTTGGGTTCGGAATGGTCCCTTACTTATGCCACTTGTAATGAATGGATTTGTGCAATAATTTAACTAAGTCTACACAACACATGTCCAAGAATAACCTAAATTTAGTTCGCATTCATAAAAATAAATCATATGTCTAAGTCATCATGCTTTAAAAGTAAGTCATCATAACGGCAAGCATACAATAACACACAATAATCTCATAAGCATGTTGAATTATCAAACACGAAAAATAAATAACAACCTAAACGTAAACATAAATTAAATTCTTAATGCGAAAGAAAGTAACTAAATCATGCATAAAGAAACGATATACTACAACTAAATCATGCTTAGAAATAGACAACATACCAACGACTTAAATAAATAACATGCCAACGACTAATCATGCTCAAACACAATATTGGACGAAACGAAATAGGTGTGTCTCTCAAGTGATACGTGACATTGTATCCCGAGTGCAAACCGCAATACCGTCCAGTCGGATTCGGCTACGGAATTTACGTCCGGGTTTCCATCCGATATACCACAAGAGAGAACACATATTTCGTTCACCCGGAAATCACATCATGCACCAATTCACAATACTCATGCGAAATAAAGTAATAAAATAACTATAAATAAAGGATAATAAATAAAAGGGTGCCCTCAGGTCTAACCTCTTTAGTCGTCTCTCGGGAGTGCGTTATGTACGGCCAAATTTGGGCCAAGGGCAATTTTGTCCTTTTACTTCAGGCCCAAGTTTCTACCTCAGAAGGAAGCCCGATGATTAAAGTGAATATTGGCCTAGAGATTCATAAGCTCAAGCCCAATGTGGAGCCACGTAGCGCCCAGGCTCATTAATGCCACCCACAAGCCATCCGTTCCAACCTGCAAGCAGTAATGGCACTTCATTAAGTTGACTGTTACTATGTTCTAAACGGGCAAATAATCAAAAGACAATCAATAAAGGCACACGTTACTACACCATGGATATTTAAGGAACATGACTCGAAGAGGAAGGGGATCCAACTTCTAGCTCTCCTACCCATAGCTTTGGGACATTCTCAAGCTCGCCACTCCTGCCACTTATCGCCCTCACGGCATCATAAGAGAATCAAGGTAATATCTGCCTTTGATCTCCATCCTACGCTATTTATAGCTCATCTCCTTTACTGACTTGAGCGTCGGAGTGCCCCCGGCACCCACCACACCGGTGGGCAGTACTCCCGCTCACACTACATCTTTGTTTTGCAGGATCGCCAGTGCCCCCTTTTACGAAATCTCAATTGTGGACCTCGGGCGAAAATCAGCGTCTACAATTTGGCGCCCACCGTGGGAAGGGTGAATGATCCGCAACTCTTTTGGTTCACTAACTCAACGTCTTTCCTCGCTGTTTTGTTGTTCGAGCTGCTGTCTTTACTCTGTTTCGCTGCTGTTTTGGGGGCTTTTTCGGTACAGTTTCGGGTGACTGTTTTGTACGGTTTTCAGTGGTGTTTTGCGGCAGTTTGGGGACTGTTTTGTGTAGTTTTTGGGGACTGTTTTAGGAGTGTTTGTGAGGGTAATATGCGGCAGTTTCATAGGGCGTTTGGGGCTGTTTTTTTTGGCGTGCAGTGGGGCTGTGTTTTGGGCTGTTTTGGCGTGGCTTTGGGGCTGATTTAGGGCTGTTTTGGCGTGAGTTTAGGGCTGTGAATGGGCTGTTTTGGCGTGCTGGGTGAGTGAATAAGCTGCTAATATGGGCAGTGTGAAGGAAGGGCAATTGGGCGTGTGAAGGATTGATGAAAGGTTGATTTTTGGGTGTTGAGTGGAGTGTTTATGGTCAGGGACGTGAGGCGATGTGAGGGGTCGTTTATTGTACGAAGTGAGTGGAGTGAAGGGCTTACGTGAGTTGGTAATTTGGTGGGTACGTGTTGAAGGCAGATTGTGTTGAATGAAGAGAGGCAACGTGTTGAATGGGGCTGTGTGGTGATGGTGATGTGCGGCGTTTAATGGGGTCTTTGAAGCAACGTGTGGCTACATGAAGGGCTTTGTGAGCAGTGAGGACGTGCAGGGGGAGTGTGGCGTGATGAAGCTATGAGTTCATTAGGGTTCATCGTGACTTATCATTGTTTGAGTGAGGGTTAGGTGGCTTTGTTGAGTAGTCCATTGGCTGTGCATGGTGTTGTTGTTTATTGAGAGGGCAGTTCGTGAGGGGTGAAGCGTGAAGGCAGTGTGTTCGCGTGAAGGCTAAAGGGCTGTTGGTTTATGGAGAGTAGGGGTTTGTGAGTAGGGGTTGATTTGTTTGTTATAAGTCGGTCAATGGCTCTTGTGTGTATGGTTTTGGTCGATGTGGGAGGGTGAAGGCAATAATATGAAGGGCTTTAGCGTGAGTTGAGTGAAGGTTTATTTCTTGATGCCGAGAAGAATATAACTCCTTATTAGGGTTATTGTGTCACTTTGTGGATTCGGTGTGAGAGCTTGTGGTTGTGGTGCGTGAAATAAATAGAGGCTTCTGAGGGTTAGTTGCTGTGGCGCTTGGCGTGAGTGGGTGACGTTGAATTGAGGGCTGATGAGGGTTAGTTGCTATGGTGTGCAGTGGCCGAGAGATAGGGTTAGGGACGTGGCTGTGTGGGGTTTCTGAAGGGTTGCGTTGTTGCTGTGGTGTGTGGGTGATTATTGGTTGTTGCTCGTTAGGGGTTGCTAGGGCAAGGTTTGATGAAGATGGCTACGTGGGCGTGAAGATTGAGAAGCAGTTTGTTTGAGTGGACAATGTTGCTCACGGCGTGAAGGAGATGAGAGAGAGCTGAGCGTGGGGGCAGGAGAGAGATAAAGAGCCGGTTTATTCCAAGGGCTGTGTGTCTAGGGTTTTTTAGAGAGAGGCGAGAGGTCGGAGCTGATGAGGGGTCAATGAGTGTTGTTGTTTTAGGGTTTCATGGCTTTAATAGGAAACAAAATCAATTAATTGAGGAATTTATTTAAATTTGGTGAGTGGTTTATTTGTTTTAGGAAAAGATTTATTTAATTTTGATATTAGTTTTAATTTAATTTAAATTTAATTTGTTTTAATTTAATTTAAATTGGAATTAATTTGATTTAGTTTAAATGGATTTTAATTTGATTTAGTTTAATTTCAATTTAGTTATTTAATTTAATTTTAATTATTTTTTAATTCAATTTAATTTGTGACATGTATTTTAAATGTTTTAATTATTTAATTTGTGAGATGTGATTTAATGGGTTTGGTGTGTTTTAAAATAGAGGTCCAACAAGCGAACCCGAAGCGAACCCGAAGCGAAATAAGCGAGTTAAATCCGACCAAAATACCAATTTCCAACTTTGCCCTTCCGACGTCCGTTTCCCGCGACTTTCACAATCAAAGAGGTAGTGTCTCCATACGAGACTCATCATCGAGACTTATATGTAAAAATGCAGTGCCTACAGGCAGCCTGCCCTTCCCCAACGGCTACTAGCCGTTGGGGAAGGTAGGGTTCCTATTGGAACCGTAAGGTTCCGACCGGTTCGCGTTGGGGTGGAATCCCAACCGAACCGGTCATTCACGGTTCCGGAATCGGAACCGGTTGGAACCGAAACCGTCCGGTTACAACCGGTTCGGTTCCGATTCCAACCGTTTCCGGTTCCGATTTCCTGAACCGGAACCGTAGCCGGGTCTACCCTCAACCTATAAAATCTTGATTGTTGACCTCGAGCGAAATACAGCGTCTACAATGGTCATCTCACCTCTTTATACTAATTGACGCCCATATTAATCATGACATTTGTGGAGCTGTGATGTAATATTAATATTTAAAAAAAAAAAAAAAAAACTAAACCTCTTTTTTTATTGGAAAGGAAAAACCTAAACCTTATTGTAACAAAAAATAATTTATCTTATCATTTTCCACTTGTTATATCCCTAATTCCTTGAAAAAGATTCATCTTATCTTCTAACATTAGTTATCACTAGTGTAATTAATTATAAAATTATGTTATGTTATATGGCATGCAGGAGATTAGTGGGGGTCCATGATGTCTATGGAGGTGATAAAAGCATATTATATGAATAAATAATTTATAGTCAACAAAAGCAACTTATAATTATATGGAGATATTCAAAATAAGACCTAGCGGCTTCACTGAACTCATTATTGATTCCTTTTTAAAAAAAATAAAAAAATTAATAATTATTGCTGTTTTAGTGTCTTGATGAACACGAAGAATCTTCCCATCGACTTTTAATAACTATTTTTTACCAAGATTTTGTGTTGTACCGTTCACACTTGCATACTAATATTAGGATGTTTATAAGGTCGGATCAATCCGCGATCCGATCTGATGCAATCCGACCCGATTTGATTGGGTCTGTAAGAATAAAAAATTATTTTTGAGTCAAATCCGACCCGCGAAATCGGGTCAGGTCACAAGTTTAATACCAGTCGAGTTTGACCCGACCAGACCCGCAATAAAGGATGTTTCCCTTTTCCTCTCCAGTATTTTTTATTATAATCTGATTTAACTATAAATCTTATCAAAATTATATCATAAAAATATATATTATGCATTTTTTCGACCCGACCCGCACGAATTCCACTTTAAAATTTCGGGTTTCAGGTCATTAGGCCCGCATGACCCAACCTGATTAGATTTAAGAAAATTTAAAAATCTCAACCCGACCCATGAACACCCTAACACACTATACAATGCAGTAATCAATAATTCTACATTGTGCAAGGGTATTATTGTAATTTGACTGTCTACTGCTAATCATTATTTCTCATGATTAATTAATAGGGAGTTAATTATATTCGATCACGTGGTTTGACCCGAAAAATCGGGTCTTTGTCCACGTCGGCGTAAGAAGAGGGAAAGCAACAGTCAAAGGTCTTATAAAGTTTAAAATTCAGTGTTTTCAAAACTAGAAAGGACCGGTCAGCTCAACAACTAGGCTAATAGGGAATAGACTTGTAAAAAATCCATCAAAATTGATGATCGGTCCGAAATATTTTTTGTCCTACAAAAATTTAACCAAAAAATTAAATAAATAATTTTTATTCAATTAAAATTATTTATACTGTCTACTGATTATATATATTTAATCGAAACAATTCATTTGGTCAAACCAACAACCTATTTAAACTTTTAGATTATCGGTTTAACCACCCATCTGGTTTTAAAACAATTATATTAGAGAATATTCATTTTGTGCAAAATCTTAATTCGAAACCCATTAAATGAGGAAGAGATATTCGAGCGGATATAGGATTATATTTGATATAAATTAAAAATTTAATGTAAGTAAATATTAACGATAAATGTGAATATTTTAAAGTTATAATAGTGAATATAAAAATAGTAAATATTAACGATAATAGTATAGGATACTATTTTAAAAATAGTATAAGATAATAGTATAAATTAAAAATAGTATAGGATATTCGAGCTGATATAGGATTATATTTGATATAAATTAAAAATTTAAAGTAAGTAAATATTAACGATAAATGTGAATATTTTAAAGTTATAATAGTGAATATAAAAATAGTATATTTTAATTATAAAACTTAGATCGAATCGAGTCAAAATAAATTTTTTAAACTAAATTCGAGACTCGACCCGATAAATATAGGTCAGTTTTTTAAGATTCGAAAAACATTTTTAAAATTTTTAAACCAGACTATTCAGATTAAGTTGGGTATACTAGTTGGCCAAACTTGTATACACTCTTATGTTAAATGATGAACACTAAAAAGTATGCACTTAATAATTGAGAAACTAATCATTTTACACTTGTAATTTCATTAATCTCCTTAATTTAATATATTTGTAAAATAATAATTAAATTTATATTTTATATATTTTTATTGTGATTTTTATTCTTATATATGTGAAATAATACTTTGGATGCATAACTAGAAAAATGGACGTGACATTTGGATTTTGGAGGCCAGAAACTTGAAAGGGCATCATAACAGTGTATAATTTCATAAATTTCAACCCTGCGCAATTTTTCGTATTTTGGCCATAATTTTTTACCCCGATACTAGATTGAGGTGATTCCAGTTCCAGATGAAAGAATACTCAAATATCTACAACTTTGTTGCTGAAAATATTCCCTAGTTCTGAGAAATTCTAAAGTGTGTTATATGTAATTATTAAAGTAAAGTCAAATAAAAAATATATATTGGGTGGAGGGTAGTCATCCACCTTTCGGTGGATGGACCTTCCACATGAGACTTTCATCAATTGCAAATTACAATTTGTAATTTGCAATTGATGAAGGCTAAGCGTCCTCTATAAATAAGAGGATGCCCAGCCTTCAATTTTCATGTTTTCTCTCAATTCTCTGATAAGATTTTGAGAGAGAGTATCTTGTGTATTTTATTTTTTAAAAAGCTTTCTTGTAATTTATTTTTCTTTCAGTAATAAAATTATGTGTGTTTTTATTCAAATTATGAGTAGTTAACTTCTGAAGTATGTTATGGCAACCTTTGGAAAAGAAAGATTTTGCAGGACCCTACATGCCAAAGACGTGGAGGAGGAATGTAGACAATTTTCCATGCATTATTTAAGTGTAAAATGGCTTAAAACCTGGAAGCTAACTTTTCCTACAAATGAGATCAACACTAAGGGAACAACAGATAATAGGGACATTCTAGGTGCATTGTTAAAGATGGTGAAGGGTTGTGTGAGAAAGGATATAGAATTGGCAGTAGCTATTTGTTGGACTTTGTAGACTACTAGAAATAGGTTCATTTTTGAGCATATAGTGGAGGACCCAATCCAGATTATGGCAAAGGCTGAAGCTACTGTTGAAGGGTATAAAAGGGTAGAAATCTCTTCTATGGGAGTGAATGACACAGTGAATGATGAAAGTAGGATGGGGGTAGCTGAAAGGCATGAAGTGGTGCCAATAGGGTACTTTATGATTAACACGGACGCAGCTGTAGATAAAGACAATATGATAGCAGCGCATGGGGTTGTTATAAGAAACAATGAAGGGGAAGTGGTTGCAGCAGTTATCAAAAACACCAGATTTTGTGGGGATGTGGAAGCGGCGGAAGCGAAAGCAATCATTTTTGGCTTAGATGTAGCATTAGAAGCCCATTGTCAACTAGTATGGATTAAATCATATTGTCAGAATGTCGTCAACTGGGTTGCTAACATGGAGGGCAGCAAGACTGAAGTTTTTTGGGTTACTAAAGATATTAAGGAGAGGTTAGCAGGATTAAGGATCTAAACTTAGCTACACCCCTAGATCTAGTAATGTTATTGCCCATGCGCTAGCTAATGAAGCTTTTCTAGCATATTTACCTGTTATTCGGAAAGGAGACTTTCCTTCAAAGATTTCTTGTATTTGTACATCGGTTCAGTAATGAAAGTTAATTTCCATTTCAAAAAAAAAAAAAAATTTCGCCCTTCTGGGATAATGAGTAAAGCTTTTATTGATGGTGGTTTTCAACTCCCAAGAAGTCAGAATCTCTAGGAAATGTAGAATGAGGATTGCAGTTAATGGGTAAAAGTCCAAGGTCATTGAGAAGATAAGAGGTCAGATAGAGTGGCCCGGGCCCGAGGTACAGATTCGATGTGGTTAGATTCGAGGTGGTCAGATCTAAGGTGGTCAGAACTAAGGTGGTCAAGCTAGAGGGCACTAGAGCGCTTGCGATGATTGACCCGAGATGTTCAGGTCAGGCACTACAAGAAATTACAATTTTAGCGACGGAATATTTTGTTTCAAAATTTAACGACGGAATTGAAACGGATAATGAAATTATGGACGAAATTTAACGACAAAAAAAAATCATCTCTAAACTAGAGACGGAAACAAAAATATGTCGCTAATTAGAGACAGATTATTATTTCGTCGCTAATTTCAATTAGAAACAGAATTTTTCCGACATTAATTAGAAACAGAATTAATATTATGTCGCTAAATAGAAACATAATCTCAATTCCGTAGCTAATTTAAAATTTTTATTTTTATTTTTATTTTAATTTCTAATTGTAAAACTATTGCTAATTAGAACCGAAATTAATATTTCGTCGCTAATTAGAAACGAAATTAATATTTCGTCGCTAATTAGAAACAAAATTAATATTTTCTCGCTAATTAGAAAAGGAATATCAATTTCGTAGCTAATTTTATTTTTATTTTTATTTTTATTTCTAATTGTAAAACTATTGTAAATTAGAAATGGAATTTTTCCGTCGCTAATTAGAAACATAATTAACATTCTGTAGCTAATTAGAAACAAAATTAATATTTTGTCGCTAATTAGAAACGAAATCTCAATTCCGTAGCTAATTTTTTTTTTAAAATTAAAAATCGACTCAGCAGATCAGACATGATCGAGGAAAATAAGGGAGATCAGACCAAGCACCGTGAGTCTCAGCACACCGACCCTACCAGTTAGTAGATGCAATGAAAAGATGTTACTCGTTCCGATAGACCGACCCGACAAAGTCATATGACCCTTTCAACCCTACCTGATTAAGAAGAAAGTAATAGGTCGAGACTGTTGAATCTTATGCCTCATGTATGGATGACGTATAGGGATGGCAGGTAGACCCAGATCCGACCCGGATCTGCATGGACCCGGATGACCTGGGTCCGGTTAGACCCGGGTCTGTGATTAAAATATGGTCTTAAAAATTAGGACCCAGGTGAATTCGGATCCGTACTCGGGATCGCGCGGGTCCCGAAAAAAATAATAATAATTAAATATAATAAATAATACAAAATAATATGCGTATATAAAAAAAATAATAGAATATAATTAAAAAATATAAAAGAATGGAAATAAAACTAATAAATTGACAAAATATAAATTTAAATACAAAATAATACAATTAAAAATTAACAAAATAAAAAAAAATAACGGGTATCAGGATCCAGACCGGGTAGACATGGGTCCGGATCCGTGTATATTTACCTGGGTCCGGATCCGGATTTTACCATCCCTAATGACGTAAGCCCTACATGAAACCTAGAGTCGTCGGACCGTTGGATGTGTGTAACGTACGAGTAATGAGCAATAACGTACGAGTAATGAGCAGTAATGTCCGAGTAATAGGCAATAATGTACGAATAATGGGCAATAATGACAGGGAAACGTGGTCGATGTCACAGGTGGGAGTTACAGTAAATCCAGTGGCACTATTTAAAGGGAAAGAATACTCAGTTAAACGGGGATCCCTAAATTAGTATTTCTTATTTTTCATAACTTGTAAAAAGCTCTAAAAAGCTTAGTGTAAGAAAGGGATAAGGCAGGTCGGTCCGACTCGGGGTGGTAAAAAAAATCATTTTATCTGTGTCTATGGACGTAGGTTGGATCCATTCCGCCGAACCACGTTAAATCTTATGTTTTGTCTGTGTGTTTTCTCATCTTTTGCTAAGTTTGCATTTGGTCCACATACCAAACAAATTCACAGTTGAGTGAGATTTGTTCGATGAGTGGTTTTTCCCGAATTACCCATGTAACGAAAATTAGCATTCAACAGCTTTTAATATGAAAATTTATATTAATTTATTTATATTATAATATATAAATTGTAATCTAATGATTAATATTTAATTTAAATCTGGATTAAATATTGACAAAATTTGTTACCGCCTATTGTGGACTCCGGAATTCGCCAAGGGTCCTCAATCAGAATTTGTAAGTTGGGCACTAGCAATCCTGCAAAAAATAAAGTAGAGTGGACGAGAGTAGGCTACCACCGGTGTGGTGGATACCGGGTATACTCCGACGCCCAAGTCAGTGGCACAAAATAAATTTGTAAAGTGGGAAAGCAAGGTTGAATATTACCTCTACTTCCTTTTTTGGCCGTGAGGGCCGTGTAATATATGAGGGGATCAAGGATTGAGAGCATGAAGTATTAGGGTGAGAGAAATGAGACTTGAATGAATTCTTCCCGTATTCTTTTCATATTTATAGATAAAACATGATCTGATGTTGGTGTATTTGGTAATGGTTTTGGAGTAAGTGAGGATTAATGCTAGAATTAGGTTAAGTGGAGTGTGGGTGATTAATGCTAGAATTAGGTTAAGTGGAGTGGTGGGTGATTAATGCTAGAGTTAGGTGGAGTGGTCATGCTTTTTGTTAGTTTATGATTTAATTGTAATCAAATAATACATAATTCTTTGGGCTTTGGTCCTTATTTTCGGACCTAACATGCTGATGGGCTTAAGGTGAAAGACAGTTTTACCCTGGACCAAATTTGGCCCATACAGTTTGTCCCTTACTCTCTAAGTCAAAGAATTTTGTTTTAGAGAGTATATTTATCCGTGTCGTATGTGAAAAAAGAGCATAAGAGTGTATTACCTTCTCCTTCTGCCAAATGTCGTACCAAAATATATACAAAAACGTGGGTTTCTGTTTGCATGCATCTGAGGAAGTTTTTTTAGCTTCTTGATTTATCTAGGGTCATGGAGTACGTGTCTTTGACCGAACTGAAATAGAGTTTCAGGAGTTCATGAGTCCAGGGGAATGTTCCTTGTCGACTGAACCAAACGGTAGTTCAGGAGTATGCTTTGACTCGACATGAGTCCAGGGGAATGTCCATTGTCGACTGAACCAAAACGGTGGTTCAGGAGTTTACTTAACTCGACATGAGTCCAGGGGAATGTCCCTTGTCGACTGAACCAAACGGTGGTTCAGGAGTTTACTTGACTCGACATGAGTCCAGGGGAATGTCCCTTGTCGACTGAACCAAACGGTGGTTCAGGAGTTTACTTGACTCGACATGAGTCCAGGGGAATGTCCCTTGTTGACTGAACCAAACGGTGGTTTAGGAGTTTACCTGACTGGACATGAGTCCAGGGGAATGTCCCTTGTCGACTGAACCAAACGGTGGTTCAGGAGTTTACTTGACTCGACATGAGTCCAGGGGAATGTCCCTTGTCGACTGAACCAAACGGTGGTTCAGAAGTTTACTGGACTCGACATGAGTCCAGGGGAATGTCCCTTGTCGACTGAACCAAACGGTGGTTCAGGAGTTTACTGGACTCGACATGAGTCCAGGGGAATGTCCCTTGTCGACTGAACCAAACGGTGGTTCAGGAGTTTTACTTACTTGACTCGACATGAGTCAGGGGAATGTCCCTTGTCGACTGAACCAAACGGTGGTTCAGGAGTTTACCTGACTCGACATGAGTCCAGGGGTATGTCCCTTGTCGACTGAACCAAACGGTGGTTCAGGAGTTTACTTGACTCGACATGAGTCCAGGGGAATGTCCCTTGTCGACTGAACCAAACGGTGGTTCAGGAGTTTACTTGACTCGACATGAGTCCAGGGGAATGTCCCTTGTCGACTGAACCAAACGGTGGTTCAGGTGTTTACTGGACTCGACATGAGTCCAGGGGAATGTCCCTTGTCGACTGAACCAAACGGTGGTTCAGGAGTTTTACTTGACTCGACATGAGTCAGGGGAATGTCCCTTGTCGACTGAACCAAACGGTGGTTCAGGAGTTTACCTGACTCGACATGAGTCCAGGGGTATGTCCCTTGTCGACTGAACCAAACGGTGGTTCAGGAGTTTACCTGACTCGACATGAGTCCAGGGGTATGTCCCTTGTCGACTGAACCAAACGGTGGTTCAGGAGTTTACTTGACTCGACATGAGTCCAGGGGAATGTCCCTTGTCGACTGAACCAAACGGTGGTTCAGGAGTTTACTTGACTCGACATGAGTCCAGGGGAATGTCCCTTGTCGACTGAACCAAACGGTGGTTCAGGAATTTACTTGACTCGACATGAGTCCAGGGGAATGTCCCTTGTCGACTGAACCAAACGGTGGTTCAGGAATTTACTTGACTCGACATTAGTCCAGGGGAATGTCCCTTGTCGACTGAACCAAACGGTGGTTCAGGAGTTTACTTGACTCGACATGAGTCCATGAGATGGTGAAGATCTCTAGGTTTTCCACGTGTCATCAAATAGAGCAAAACCTAACGGCAAATACGAGGCGTCTTTTTGGCGGGAAAATAAACCGCCTCAAAGTAGTATAAGAGTGGCTTCGTAGGTTCATTTGCTTCATTCACACTTATCAGCGAGTTGGGAGAGAAAGCTTCAAAGTTTCTAAGGTACTCTTCATAACCTTCTTCATGTTCTTCATTTCCTTTCAATGTTCTAGAGTAGATTCAAACTTTTCTTAGCCAATTTACGTAGTTTGATCTCTTGAAACTAAGTTAGTTTGGTGGAATCTTGTTTGGAGAATTGGTAGTGAGTTTGATCTTTAGGAAACATAATCCCTAGGAAGTTTTTGTTTATTAGCCAATTAGTGAAAAAATGTCGGGTGGAGACTCCTTAGATAGCTTAGGCAAGCAAATTGATACATATGTAGAAGAGTCGTCGAGTGAACCCATTGAAGAGGCATCAATGAGGGAATGGGCGCGTCAAGAATTCTTCGAAGAAGGACCAGTTACTGTTTTGTCGAGCCAAGTTCCTATGCTTGCGATTCCCATCAGGTCAATAGCAGCAATAGGGGAGTCGAGTGGTCCGGTTAGCACAAGTGAACCGACCAATTTATTAACAAAAAACCCAGCAGAGTCGAATGACAGAAAGTCTGCTAATGGAGCTTAGGTGTAAATATAGATTTCCAAAGTCGATGGAATTAAGGGTTCCTTTGCCGACTGAAAGGATAGACTACAAAGTTGACGGGTGGATTGGATTTTATGTATGGCCCTTTACTGATGGTCTCAGGTTTCCTATTCCAAGGTTAGCTTGGGAGGTTTTAGATCACTATGGGATTGCTCCTTCGCAGTTGATGGCCTAATGCTTGGAGGATTCTGTTGTCGATTGAGTGCTTATCTTTCGAAAAAGTTTTATTTTTTGAAGTGAAGGACATCGCATATTCATACTACTTGAAAGAGCATTTAACCGAGAAAGGGAGGTATACTTTGTATCTTCGTCGAAAGAGAGAACAGTTATAATGGGTTTGCCGACAAACGATAGGGGTAATTGGCAGTCTGATTACTTCTTCGTGAGGAATGAGGGGGTTTTTTGGGTCGACTGGAATGGGTCGTGTCTCTGAGTACTGGAGTTTAATTAGTGAGTATCGATACTTTCTATATAATGATGTAATGTAATACTGATTGTCGTATGCAGCTAATCAACTTGTTATATATCTTGCAGGTCCTTTCAAAAACAGGTCATTCGACAGAACCCCCAAAATCCTTTCTAATACCCAAGCTCTTACAACTCTTGTCGAAGAAAGAGATTGGAGGATTATTTTGGTAGAAATAAGACTAAGGAACCTAGTGTGGAAAGAAATCTTCGAATCTGAAGGTATATCTACGCCCTTGGCACTTTGTAATCAAGTATTGGAAGTCATCCATTCTACCTGGTCGATTCATGTACTCTACGCTAGGGGGGTGTTTTTTATAAAGCCTTTAACTCCAAGAGAAATTTTATGCGCAGAGGACATAATGTCGAGACCAGTTAATGTTGCTTCAATTGATGAACTAAAGAGTAGAAAGAAGGCCAGGAAGCTGAAAATGAAGGAACCAGAGGAGAGTGTTCCTGAATTGCCTCAGCCTCAGTCGACTGAAATTCTACCAATCAAGGAGAAGTCGACTGGAATTGTTGTGAAAGGAGGAAAGAGGAAGGCAGCTGAAGTTGAAGATGATTTTGAGAATATCACTGTCAAAATCCCCACAGGGTCGACTGCAATTTCAGACCCGTCGAGTCTTAATCCTTTTATTAAGGACCTCCTGTTGGAAGAAGATGATCGAAGGCTCACTCAAATTGGGGCTGTCGAAGCAATGAAGAAGTCGGCTGCATAGAATTACCAGGTAAATAAATTAAACATGAAATCTATAACAGTTTGTCGAACGATGCTTAGTCGTATATACTTTTTCAGGCCATGGAGTGCAGTCTTTTCATGCAGCGCCAAGCGGAGTTGATGCTGAGGAAGCATAAAGATATGGAGAAGTCGATGGGGAATATGAGGAAGGAGATGGCTGAAATGAAGACTTCTTTTGAGAAGAAGAATCAGGAGAATCTGGAATTGGCGAAAGAGCTGGTGGAAGCGAAGGCCACACTCAAGATGGAGAAGGAGATTTCTGAAGTGATGATTAAAAATTATAAGGCGGCCTTTGATAACGTAAAGAAGGAGAATAGTGCCCTTGTCGAGCAGATTGAAGGGATTGCTCTTGAATCCATGATGAAAGAGATGAGTGACTTGATGAAGGACTTCATCGAAGGAAGAACTGGTTCTTGGGAGCCACAAAAATGGATTCAAGAGTATGATCATTTCATATCAGGGCATTCTTCAACAAACGAAGAAGGTGTAGAGGGGAAGGGTGAGGAGATAGAGTCGAAGAAGGTTGGGGAGGAGAGCAAAGAATCTGAAATGCTGATTGGCCTTGAAGGTGAGGAGAGGGCGATTGAAGTTGTGGAGGAGAAAATAGAGGTCAGGGGAAGGAAAAGGAAGATGCCAGCCGGATGGAGATTGTCGCTGCTGAACCAGTTCAAGATGTTCCGGTAGAATCGTTTAAGGTGTATTGCATTCCAGCTGTTGTGAACTTGTTTTCCCTCTTTGGTTTGTAATTTGTAGGCTCCATGCCCAATAACTTTAGTGATGACGTATGGACCTTCCCAGTTTGGCCCCAATTTCCCATCTCCAATTTCCTTGGTATTTTGGAAAACCTTTCGTAATACCCAATCTCCTTCTTGAAAAGTTCTGCTCCTCACATTCTTGTTAAAATATCTCGCCATTCTTTGTCGATGAGATGCAAGTCGTATGGTTGCCTTTTCTCGTCTTTCGTCGATTGTGTCTAGATTCATATACATCAACTGTTGATTTGCCTCATCACCAGCGTACTGGTAGCGTAGAGAAGGAATGGTTTCTTCGATTGGAATTACTGCCTCTGTTCCAAATGCCAAAGAGAAAGGAGTTTCTCCAGTGGAAGAACGGATGGTCGTTCTGTAGGACCACAATACTCCAGGAAGCTCGTCTGCCCATGATCCTTTCGCCTTCTCCAATCTTTTCTTCAAAGTATTCAAAAGTGTCTTGTTAGAAGACTCGGCTTGCCCATTAGCTTGTGGAAAGCGTGGGGTTGAAAAACTTAACTTGATCCCCCAATTTTTACAAAAGTCTTGAAAATGTCGGCTAATAAACTGGGAGCCATTATCTGTTACAATCTCCTTGGGAATGCCGAAACGACATATGATGTTTTTCCAGACAAATGTTTGAACTTCTTTATCTCGTATTTTGGCAAATGAGTCTGCTTCAATCCACTTTGAAAAATAATCTGTCAAGACTAGCATGTAGACTCGGAATTGTTTCTGGGTTTTTCCATCGGAATTGTTTCCCGAGCTCTGTATGGTGGAGGTCTTTGATCAAAACCTTTTTGGAGGGGCTGATGTTCTTTCCTTGGGTGGTTCCATTTCTCCGAATGACGCTTAGGCATCATATTTGTAAATTCTTTATGTCGTTTGGTAGAATGGGCTGTTCTTTCGCTTTGCATGTTGGAGGAATGTCTTTCCTTTTATTCCTTTTATCTTCTTCCCACCTGATTTCGACTTGGGCTCGAGCCATAACCTGGTCCATCGTGTAGCACCGGAACTTGGTCAGCTTTTTGTAGAGTCCACTTTCACAAAGTAACCCGTTCCTGAAAGCCTCCACAGCTGTTGGTTGATGAAGGTCTGAATTGTTATTCTTTCTTTGTTGAATCGAGCAACATAGCTTCGCAATGATTCTCCCCTCTGTTGTAGGATGGCACTAAGATCATCAGTAGTTTTTTCAAGTTTGCAAGAGCTGGCGAAATGTTCAACAAATTTGTCTGCTAATTGTTGATAAGATTTGATGGATCTGTATGGTAGGTTGATGAACCATGTAAGAGCTGGACCACCCAAAGTTTCTCCAAATCCTCTGCACATTCCAGCTTCCCATTAATGAGGAGCTAAGCCTGTTGACATCATTTTGTATTTATAATGAATGACATGGTCGTCTGGGTCAGTGGATCCATCGTATAACTTCATGTCTGGTGGGCTGAACTTCCGTGGTAGCTCAACAGATGTTATCGTCTCAATGAAAGGGGTATCTGAAATGGTTCCAGCTCTACTCTTCTTCATTGGGAGTTTCACCCCTGGTAGACTGGACATAATTGCTTCTTTAAATTCTTTCATTTCCTTTCTCATTGTGATGACAATTTGCTGGGCTTGGTTGACTGGTGAACTTGGTAAGTTCCTCTGGTTCTCACCATTTGATGGAACGTCGTCTGTTGTTTCGTCGAATGCTCCTTGAAGGTTAGCTGGAGTGATCCGGTTGTTGTGTTGTTCTGATGTATTGTGAAGCCGCGTGGGTGATGAAAGTAGTTCCAACTGTTTTTGGAGGTTTATGTTGGAACTACGAAAGGTAAAATTCTCTTCTTCCAAAGCTTTCAATCTGTCTTGTAGCATGGCCAATTGTGATGCCACTGGATCAGGTGTTTGTTCATTGCTTGAAGTCATGAGTGACTAAGCGGTGAGTGTTTGTAGGGTGGAAAGCCTTTGTCTGCAAATTATTGCTAGGGCCCCACGGTGGGCGCCAAATTGTGGACTCCGGAATTCGCCAAGGTCATCAATCAGAATTTGTAAGTTGGGCACTAGCAATCCTGCAAAAATAAAGTAGAGTGGACGAGAGTAGGCTACCACCGGTGTGGTGGATACCGGGTATACTCCGACGCCCAAGTCAGTGGCACGAAATAAATTTGTAAAGTGGGAAAGCAAGGTTGAATATTACCTCTACTTCCTTTGTTTGGCCGTGAGGGCCGTGTAATATATGAGGGGATCAAGGATTGAGAGCATGAAGTATTAGGGTGAGAGAAATGAGACTTGAATGAATTCTTCCCGTATTCTTTTCATATTTATAGATAAAACATGATCTGATGTTGGTGTATTTGGTAATGGTTTTGGAGTAAGTGAGGATTAATGCTAGAATTAGGTTAAGTGGAGTGGTGGGTGATTAATGCTAGAATTAGGTTAAGTGGAGTGGTGGGTGATTAATGCTAGAGTTAGGTGGAGTGGTCATGCTTTTTGTTAGTTTATGATTTAATTGTAATCAAATAATACATAATTCTTTGGGCTTCGGTCCTTATTTTCGGACCTAACATGCTGATGGGCTTAAGGTGAAAGACAGTTTTACCCTTGGACCAAATTTGGCCCATACACCTATATGGTTGTTTTTATTTATTTGGCATAACTAAGTACCTAATTGGACTTGTTATAGATAAAAGTTATCATCGCGTTTATGGCTGGTTTTATTTGTTTTGGCATATTTAATTCCTGAAATAAATTAATTATGTAATAATGATAATTTATATATTATAAAATGTAAGATTTTTGAAATATTAAAAGTGGATCTCATAGCCCCAACATTTTATTTTGTTGTTGCAATTTAATTTAAGATTTTCAATCTCTTCAAACAAATCAATATCGTCTTTTTCACTCGAAATATTATTTTAATTTTTTAAATCTATTTCATGTGGATCGATCCCGAATTTACCGAGTTATTTTATTATTTTGACACTCTTATATTTATAAGTAAAGAACCATTTTTTTTAGCGTGTCTTTAAATAATTAATTATCACTTGCCTTTAAAATAATAATAAGTGAATTTTTATTGGCCGTTGAAGGTGTATGAACGAATTGAAATAACAAGTTTGGACGATAAGAAACAAACAAAAGGAGTAATGGAATCATGCGTGTTATTGACGCGGCAAGAAACTTCCCCACTTTTTTTTCATGTTTCTCTCTTCATTTTTAGACTCTCTTATATTTGGTGAAAATAAGTTAAATTATCTTAAAAGTGTTGTAAATTAGATGATCCCCTACACTTATCTTTTATGTTTTAGCTTATCCCCATTGATTAAGGATAATAATATTAACATAAACCTATCTCTATAAATAGAGAGTAAATCTTGTATAATTGATCATTCAAAAATCAATAAGAAGAAAAGCTTGTAGCTTTACAAGGTATTATTTTCTTCATTTTATCTCTTATTTTATAACACATTATCAGCACGATTTGCTTCTATTTAATTTTTCTTTTAACAAAAATAAGCAAAAGTGAAATGATACGCCTGAAGCCAATTTCATATGGCAGCTTTAAGTCATTCATTAAGTCATTCAATACTCAACTCTCAGATTCAAATTCAATATGGCCTGAAGCCTTTGTTTTGATATTTTGATGGCCTTGGCGTGAATCTGATAATCATTTGCACATCCGCAAATTGCTTTACCCAACTCACAACAATTGCTATTGTTGATGATGATCCAATGGCATCAATTTCCATTAAGCCCTTGTTAATCATGCGCAACACATGCTGTGAGCAATGAGCCATTGTTCATCTTCTGTTTTTCGTCTCCATTTTTTTTTTTTTTTTTTTTTTTTTTTTTTTTTTTTGTTGAGCATGGATGTGGTAGATCTAAAACTAAATCAACATACGCAAAAGGTTTAAAGCCAATTCGCTGAAAAAAATTAATGTCGAGTACGCCAAAGGCCTGAAGCCTTAAGAAGATGAAGTTGATTGCTGCTATTATTTTAAGAACATGCGTCCCTGATAATGATAAGCGGATTTGAAAAGCCATGAGCCAAATTTGGCCTGAAGCCAATTCAGATTCACATGCCTCTGTGCTTGATGATGATCTCATGAGATTTCCATTTTAATGGTTTGATGATTATGCCATTTGTGGAGTCATCACGATCATGCCCCAAAGCCGAAAGTGTATGGTTTTGAATGGCTTTGATGATCATGTTACTTTTGGCTCTTAAAAAAAAGGGCATATTAATTAGAACCGGTACATTTATTTCAATCCTAAAATTAGAACTCATAGTTCTGATTCAGAACCTCAAGTTCTGAATCTCAATATTAGAACCTGTAGTTCTGATTCAGAACCTGAAGTTCTGAATTTCAATATTAGAACATGTAGTACTGAGTTCTGGATCTTAATATTAGAACCCGTAGTTCTAATTCACAACCTGAAGTTATGAATCTCAATATTAAAATTAGAACCCGTAGTTCAAATTCAGAACCTGAAGTTCTAAATTTTAATCTTATAATTATAACTTGTAGTTATAATTCATTGTGTTATTCTTTTATTTATTATTAATTTAAAAAATTAATTATTTTTATGAGCATGCTCTGTGATTGCTATTAATTTGGATCCTCCACATCAGAAAATAAAAAGTTGATTTTTTTTTTTAATTTTATAGTTTATTTTAGTTTCTTTCATAAATCTGATTAACTATAAGAGAAAATTAGAACCTAAAGTTCTAAACTCATTAATTAATTATCAGATTAGAACCTGCAGTTCTAAATCTAGAAAATAATTATAAGACGCGAAGTTATATAATTACACTACAATTAAAGAACTTGAAGTTCTAATCTCAATCAATCAGACTTTAGATTAAAACTTGCAGTTTTAAATCTTTCATGGAACCTGAAGTTCTGAATCTAGAATATCATATTTATGAACTTGAAGTTCTAAATATTAATGTTATCAATCGGAAATTGCAGTTCTGAAATATAATTCCCTTATAGAACCTTATGTTCTAAATAATAATGTAAGAATGGAACTTGAAGTTCTAGGTCAACTAATTATTTTTTAAGAGAACCTGAAGTTATAAATATGTATAATTTTGGGTGTATACATATTTATGTGATGTTTTTAATCTTTATATTATATTATATTTTCTATTGTATATTTATTCTTTTGAATTATATACTTATGTGACATGAATTTTACTTTACAAGGATATGGAACATACAAATAAATTATTTGTTATGGAAAATAAATGTGGGGACACTACAAGAATTAGACCATTTAGCGTCGAATTGTTTCGACGCCATAAGTGAATATTTCGACGCAAATTATATTTAGCGTCGAAAAAATTAGACGCAAAAAATGGACGATAAAATGTCGACGAAAATCACTTTTAGCGTCGAAATAATTAATGCGACGCTAAAAAATAGTATTCTGCGTCCAATTTATTTCGACGCTAAAGTAAATTGTTCGACGCTATATTGTATATTTGGCGACGAAATATATCGACGCAAAAATTCAAGCTTTTAGCGTCGAAAAGTATCGACGCTAAAGTATATTAAAAAAGTATTATATGTAAGCTTACAGCGACCATGTTTTTACTATTACCGTCGAAAGATTCGACGCTAAAAGTTTGGATGTTAGCGTCGAAACTTGTCGACGCTAACGTATATTAAAAAAGAATTATATGTACGCTTACAGCGGCCATTTTGTATACTATTAGTGTCGAAATATTCGACGCTAAAAGTAAAAAATTTATTTTTTAAAAAATTAGTAATTTACTTATTTTTTGGTCTAAAATATTTAATTTAGTTGAAAAAAATGTAATTAATGACGAAATATTATATTGAAATTTGTTTTAGAAAAAAGAAATATTATATTAAATCTATTTGTTCAAAATATTTATACAAAACCAAATATAAAATTAATTTCTACTGTGATGGGGGGACGCTCGAGCCCGATGCACCATGACTCATTGAGGCCTCGAACATCTGACGGAAAGCCAGCAGTTGCTGTTCCAACTGCTCCATCTTCTTCTCGTGGTTCATCATCTTCTTCTCGTGGTCCACCGTGACCTGTTGTAGCTTCTCCTTAGTCTGCTGCAACTCGTCTTTGGTGGTGACTAACTCGTCTCGAAGAGAGACATTGTCCGAATTACCACTATTGCGTGCAGATGACGTTGGCTTCTTACGAGTGCCAAGACCAACGTTGTAAGCTGTCTGATTCTTGAAAACCAATTGCGACAGCTGCTCATCTGGTATGGGGTCGGACACTGTCTCCTGAGTTTGATGTTGAAGTTCCATCATTTCGTTCTGTTTCAAAAAATAAGTTAATATTAGAATTTGAGAAAAAAATTAACATATATAATATTAATTATTTTATTTTAAAAACTGAAACTTACATAGCAGCGTTCGGCTTCTTCATTTATCCATCTGTTTCTCTCATTGTAATGCGTCACACGGAAAAAATCTGGAAATGATTGCACATCACCTGTGCTACTCTGTTATAAACATAAAATAAATTCAATATTATTCCAGATTAGTAAAAACAATTAACTGTTAAATTTTACGTTATGATATATTTACCTCAGAATGTTCGGCACGATGTTGGATAAATGGCTTCGAACCTCCACGGTGGTTAAAACGCAAGTGACTTCGATTTTCCGCATTTGCGTGACATTTATCCTGTATTCACCAACACTGTAAGTACCGAAAAAAAGACAATTATAAATTTCCGTTTATTTCAAAATTTACCTCGTGTTTTTTGCTAGACAAAAGCTCACATAAGAATGTCCAATCTTGTTCCTCTATAAAATCAGGCTTGTGTTGTGGAGCATTTGAAGGTCCATGTTCGTCGAATATTGGTTTTAGGACTTTTGTTCTATAATCTTTATAACTTTTCCCCATGTGGTAGTCAATATATTGTTGGACATTCACTTGGGTCAGATCGAAGTCGAACCATTCCTACATGAAAATTCGAGTAAAAATAAGTATAAAATAAAAATGTTAAATAACAAACAATATCGAAAACTTACAAGTAGCGAAGGGAATAGCTGGTTCATTTTCGTCTCCCACGGTATCTTTCTCCAAGATACGTAGCCTTGGGGAGCTTCATATCGAGCTGTAGCTCCTATGGCTGTATTAAACGCTGAATTATGTTGTCCGACTTGAGTGTGTCCATCATCTGATATCTCTATCCGGATACGACCGTGAGCCTTAACGTACTTAGCCAACCCAGGCCACGGGTGCGTCCTCGACCCTTCACTGTACTGGACTCACCCGTGCTAGTAGAGAAATCACCAGGGCCAGTTGCCCTTGCTGATGTAGATGGAGTCGCGGTAGCCCGTTTGCGATTGCCCGGTGCCATCTGCAAAAACTCGTCGCATTAGCGTCATCAAATCCAAAGTTCTTATACATATACATACATATCCATACAAGTCAATACAACTTAACAAAAGCGCTTATAACATCGAATGCTCACTTTCGTTTTCAAATTCATTCATTCATTTCACATATGCATTCATTATCCATATAATCTACGAGTTCCATCATACACGTACATACACACAGTCACACACACAATCATCATACAACCAACCACGAAGCACATTTAAAAACCAATACACACGACTTCTCATGCACACGCATAACCATAACAAACATTCCAAAACACATACTATACTATATGAACTTTCGAATTCCAAAACACAAACAAACATTCCAAATTTGGACGACGAACATGATAGACGACGATTGAGGACGACGAACAGCAGCTGTTCTGGGCAGAGCAGCTATTTGTTGTCCTCAATCGTCTCGGTTCGTCGTCCATTTAACGTGTCGATCATCATCATTCATCATTCATCATTCATCATTCATCATTTGTCAATCATCATCAAGCATCAACAATCATCATCATCATCAAGCATCAACAATCATCATCATCATCATTCATCAACAATCATCATCAACAATCATCATCATCATCATCATCAATGATTCCACTCTTTTAACAATCATCATCATATATACAAATTCATATCATGCAAATTCATCATCAACTTCAACAATCATCATCATCAAAAACATAAATCAACAAATGAAAACCATCACCATCATCAAATTAAAATCAAAAAGTGAGACTTACCTTAAATTCGTTGCTTGCGATGTCTAGAAGCCGAGAGAAGAATGCAGAAGAAGAGGCGAATTTTGCTCGTTTGAGCCGAGAAGAAGAGGTCTCTGGTTTTAGGGATTTAAACGACATTTAGCGTCGAATTTATTTACTTTTAGCGTCGACTACTTCGACGCAAATAAGTAGGCGGTTCATTAAAAATTTAGGGTTATTTTTCCGGGAAATTTAATTTTTATATTTAGCGTCAAAATACTAAATTCGACGCTAATTGTACATTTAGCGTCTAATTAATTTGATTTTAGCGTCGACTATTTCGACGCAAAAAAATGGGCGGCTTAAAAAATTTAGGGTTATTTTTCCGGGAAATTTAATTTTTATTTAGCGTCGAAATACAATAGTCGGCGCTAAATTAAGACATTTGGCGTCGAAATACAATAGTCGACGCCAAATGCCTTACATTTAGCGTCGAGATAAATAATCGACGCTAAATGTAAGACATTTACGTCGAAGAATAAGCGACGCTAAATGTCTTACATTTAGCATCGACTAATAATCGACGCTAAATGTCTTAATTTAGCGTCGATGATTTTATCTCGACGCCAAATGTCTTACATTTAGCGTCGACTATTGTATTTCGACGCTAAATATAAAATTAAATTTCCCAAAAAAATAACCCTAAATTTTTTATGAACCGCCTACTTATTGCGTCGAAATAGTCGACGCTAAAAATCAAATTAATTAACGCTAAATGTACAATTAGCGTCGAATTTGTATTTTGACGCTAAATATAAAAATTAATTAAAAATAACTATATATCATAGTTATACTATTAATCATTACGTCAATATTTCAACCATATCTCAAGGTAATTAAAATCAACAACCATACATTATAATCCATAAAATTATTCATCAATCACAAAATACTGTAACTTCATAATTAATCACTATTATCGTCGGTATTTGAGGATTCGTGACTGGAATCGAAGTCATCTTCAGTGTCAAATTGTTCTTCACTTGCTACTTCAACGCTCACTCAGCAGAATGAGGAATTAGCTCAACGTCTGTACTAGCTCGAGTTAATGTGATATTTTCAGGAACGTTGACAGTTGGTCCAAAAAATATCTGTTCAGGAACTTCAAAATTGCCGGAGACTTCTTGTGTTTCATCTGATATGTCAACTATCTTTCTCCTGCGTGTCCCAAATGGCCCTATGTTGTAACTTTTCTACCACCATCCATCCAGATCCTAACTTAGGATCAGTATATATATCACTGAACGTGCTTGCGTACAAAAAATGTATGGATCATTCTTGTACCAACAACGTTGAACATTAATTGACGTGAGATGATTACTAACTTGAATTCTCCTCTTTCTGGCATTTGTGTCAAACCACTTACATTGGAATAGCACAATATGTCGTCTGGGTCGATATATCAACTCAATGACCGATTGCAATACGCCCGTAGAAGTCAATTACATCTGAGCCGTGTTCTCCTTGGACTACAATTCCAGAATTTTGAGTCACATGATTAACATCTCGCTGTTCGGTATGAAATCTAACTCCGTTGACAATACATCCACTGTACTCATACGCCTGCTTTTGAGGCCCATAAGCCAAAGAAACCAACGAGGATTGCGAGTCCAATTGACCATTTTGCACTTGATTAATAATCTGACAATGAAATATATGTGTTAATATAACAAACTGAAATGTCTAATGTTAATATAACAAACTGAAATGTCAAAATAATATAAAATATTCTAACTTACAGTTGTCTCAAACCATTTAGGAAATTCTTTTTTGTGGGTTTCATCAACATTATGGTCACCATCATATTGTAGCATTGTTAGATGTTGCCTACAATAAATTATCACGGTTAATGTATGGAAAAAATACAGTAATGATGCACCAGAAAAACTTACGTTAAATACGGTTGCACTTCATCACAATTACTCAATATAAACCAATGCGCACGTTGAACTTCCTGAAGGGTTAGTAATTTGACACCTACTGCCCCAAATGGTCTGTAATTTTGACGGAACACTGTGATCTCTTGGTTATTACTTGCATCTCCATCATAGTTTCGTGGCCGACGATTGAAATGAGTTTCAATATTCTGCATGTACATCGAACAAAATGTTATTGCTTCACTTATTATAACAGCTTCAGCTATTGAACCTTCAGGGCGTGCCTTGTTTTTCACATATTTTTTGTAATCTCCCAAAGCTCTGCAGATATGACAACAAGTTTGCATTAAGACTAAATTCTATGCACATAAAAACGGTTACAAATTTTCTTATATAAAACTGTATATATATATAGTACCTCTCAATGGGATACATCCATCTGTAATGGACAGGACCTCCCTTTCTAGCTTCAGCCGGTAAATGCACAGCCAGATGTACCATGACATCAAAGAAAGCGGGTGGCAAAATTCGCTCCAGCTTGCATAGGATTATCACGATTCCTCGCTCAAGGTCGTCAATAACAGATGTGCTTAATGTCCTCTGACACAATTGTTTAAAGAAGCCACATAGATCAAGTACGACGTCGCATACATTCGGGGGGAGATAAGGTCGAATGCCAACAGGAAGGAGAATCTCGAGCAGCACATGACAATCGTGACTCTTTAATCCCGTTATTGTATCATCTCTGACCCAACGCCCAATATTGGATGCATAATTATCAGGGAATTTAACCATTTTCAGCCAATCACAGAATGATTTTCTCTCCGATTGATTGAGCACATAACTAGCAGGAGGCTTAATAAAACCTCGAGAGGAGTCTTGTAAATGCAATTCACTGCGAATTCTAAGATCTTGTAGGTCCAATCTAGCATTTACAGTGTCTTTTGTCTTACCCGGAATATTGAATAGTGTACCCACTAAACTCTCAAATTTTTTTCTCTATATGCATTACATCCAAATTATGTCGCAAACTCAGAGTCCCCAATATTCTAACTCAAAGAAAATACTCTTTCCTGTCCAATTCAACTCTTCAGGTAACCGTTTTCGATTTTTATCTCTATTATTAGGATGTTTACCTGGTGTGTGTGTCTTTGAGATGTTGATGTTGGCAAAGTATGTCAAATGCAGACAATCGACTGGGCTTACTCTGAGGTTCATGTTGCCCGTTAAATAATTTACTCCTCCGCCAAGGATGACTCGACTCAAGAAATCTCTGTGCCCCGTGTATCCGATTTTATTCCGTAATCGTTGCGAAGGTGTATGATCCGCACAAACTGGACATGCCATGTATCCCTTAGTGCTCCATCCAGATAATGAACCATAGGCAAAATGGAAAATCATTAATGGTCCATAATAATGCGGCATGCATCTGAAAATACTGCTCTGAAGCTGCATCATAGGTATGCACACCCACATTCCATAATGTTTGTAACTCCTCGATCAATGGTCTCAAGTAAATATTTATATCTTTACCAGGTGAACGTGGACCAGGGATAAGCAATGACATAAACATGAACGGATCCTTCATACATTTCCATGGAGGTAAGTTATATGGAATGACAATAACGGGCCAGATGCTATAAGAGTTGTACATATTCCCAAATGGGTTAAAACCATCAGAGGCAAACCTAACCTACCTGACTTACGGGGTACATGTCATCAAATTCCTTCCATTCGGTTCCGTCCGCAGGATGTCTAAGTATGCCCTCCGCACCGATCCTCTTTTCATGATGCCACATCATATCAGTCGCTGTGTGTCGTGACATGAACAATCTCTGCAGCCTGGGCGTTAAAGGGAAATATCGCAATATCTTTTGAGGCACTTTCTTCCCCATACCACGGACTTTGTACCGACTTTCACCACATATCGGACAATGTTCAAGTGATTCATACTCGGCACGAAATAATACACAATCAAACTTACAAGCATGAATGGATTCATACCCCATTCCCAGATCACGCAACATTTTCTTTGCCTCGTAGTACGACTTAGGCAATTCGCTTCCAACCGGTAACATTTGGGCCAGTAACTCTAACATCATATCGATACTTTTGTTGGTCATTCTGTTGATCACTTTAATGTGTAATAATTTCACAACGAAATTCAAGATCGACATTCCAGCACCTTCGAATGGAATTTTTTTTGCCTCATCAAGTAGTTCACTAAATAAATTTTGATCATTTCCACTTAACACTGGCATGTCACCACTAACACTATGACCAAGTTGTGGACCTTGTAAGTCATGCAAAATATCGGTGATCTCATCGTTTGCAGGTTGATTGTAACTACTGCTCCCTTCGCCGACATCAAAAAACCGTGACTGAGAATGATACTGCTCACCGTGATAAATCCACGTACGGTAAGTTGGTGATATTCCTGGCATGTATAAATGATTATGAACTTCATCTAACCGCTTCCTTTTCCTATTCAAACAATTTGCACATGGACAACGAACACGACCTTCTGCATCAATGTGTTGCTTTGCGACTTCCATAAACTCAGACACTCCATTACGATATTCAACACTCAATCTATCCAGAGAGCTCATCCAATTTCTATCCATTTCAGCAGAATACCTAAATATAATAATATAATTATTAGATATCATTTTACAGTAATCAACATTACTAATTCAGTAATACTTTATTTAAGCATATATATATATATATATATATATATATATTTGGTTGATAAATTAAATAGTTTACAAAAAAATTATATTTTATTAATTAATATACTTACTCTACATATATGAATCATAAATCACTAACAAACAACATATAAACAACATATATAATCATAAAAATTGAAAATAATAAAGAAATATGAAAGAAGAATTACCTTATCGGAAATTGATTACAATTTTATTGAAAATTTTTAGGAGAGATGTGAGGCGGTGTAGAGGAGAAATTCTCAGATTTCAGAGGATGAAAATGAAGAGAATGAGAGAAAAAACAGAGGGGGAGAAGGGTTGGTGACAATCTGCATTTTAATCTATCTTTAGCGTCGAATTGGAATATTCGACGCTAAAAGTTAAATTTTTAGCGTCGACAATTCAAATTCGACGCTAATTGTTGCCGTTTTTAGCGTCGAAACCTTTCTTCGACGCTAAATATCAAAAAGTTAGCGTCGAATTTAATTTAGCGCGAAAGAATCAAGGATTTGTCGATTGGTGGAAACTTCATAAACCTTTAGCGACGATATATGTTCGACGCTAAAAGTATATTTTGGCGTCGACTCCATTTTTTGACGCTAAAAGTGTAATATTTGGCGCCAAAATTTATTGCAATAATATAATTATTCAGCGTCGAATATTATTCGACGCTAAAGTACTGATTTTAGCGTCGAAAAAAAGTTTTCGACGCTAAAACATTAATATTCTGCGTCGAAATTTTATTCCGTCGCTAAAAATATGACATATAGCGTCGAATATCATTTTCGACGCTAAAAGTCACTTTTAGCGTCGAATACTGTTTCGACGCTAAATATTTGGACGCTAAAAGCCATAATTCTTGTAGTGGGATGATGTTTGGCCCGATAGTGCAACCACACACACTATCCTTCGAGAGATAGAAAATACTTCTGGACGTAAAATTACGTGAAGGAAAGGTAAACACTATATCTGATCTTGTAGCTAATGAAGGCTCTGGAAGAGCCATAATCTTATTAGCAAGTGGAACAAAATTATACATTGAAAATGCTCTATATTCAGGCAGAGGTCCAGTAGAAATCTGCTAAGTTTCAAAGATATTCGCATAAAATGGGTATCATGTTGAAACTTTAGATGAAAACAAAATAGAATATATATGTATTACCAAAAATATCTCAGGTAAGAAATATATATTGGAAAAACTTTCGGCTTTCTCATCTGGATTGTATTATACAATCATAAATGCAATAGAAAGTCATGTAGTGATGAACCAGAAGTTCAATAATCCAAAGATGTTTATGTTATGGCATAATCGTCTTGGTCATCCAGGGAGCTACGATGATGCGTAGAATAATTGAAAATTCCAATGGGCATAAATTAAAGAACCAGAAGATTCTATTGACAAATGAGATCAATTGCACTGCTTGCTCACAAGACAAACTTGTGATACGCCCATCTCCATCTAAGATTGCCCTTGAATCCCCATCATTCTACAAAGGATTCAAGGAGACATTTGTGGACCAATTCATCCACAAAGTGGACCTTTCCGTTACTTTATGGTTTTGATTGATGCATCTGCACGTGGTCACATGTTTGTTTGTTATCCACACGTAACATTGCATTTGCCAAGCTACTTGCCCTGATGATTAGATTAAATGCACGATTCCCAGATTATCCAATCAAAAACCATACGATTAGATAATTTTGGTGAATTTACATCCAATATATTTGATGACTACTGTACATCAGTTGGAATCGATGTTGAACATCCAGTTCCACATGTACATACACAAAATGGATTGGTAGAATCATTGATCAAGCGAATTCAGGTAATTGCACGAACTTTATTGTTACAATCTCAATTACCAATTTCTACATGGGGTCATGCTATACTACATGCAGTTGCATTAATTCTCCTTAGACCCACAGCTTATCATCAATATTCTCCAATCCAACTTGTTCTTGATCACCAACCAGATATTTCTCATCTACGCACTTTTGGTTGTACTGTCTATGTTCCAATTTCACCCCCACAACGTACAAAGATGGGACCTCAACGTCGTTTGAGGATATATATTGGTTTTAATTCACCTTCCATTATCATATATTTGGAACCTTTAATGGGTGATTTATTTACCGCACGTTTCACGAATTGTCATTTTGATGAGACAATCTTTCCACCATTAGGAGAAAAGAAAGAGCCTCCAGAAGCATGGCATGAACTTTCTTGGAAAGTTCCTACCATGTCTCACTTAGATCCTCGCACCAGCCAATGTGAAAATGAAGTGCAAAAGATAATCCATTTGCAACAAATTGCAAATCAATTACCAGATGCATTTACATATGCTGCAAAAGTAACCAAGTCTCATATACCAGCTGTTAATACACTAGCTCGGGTGGTTATTCCTGTTGAACAATCTAGTGTAAATGCAGCTAATGAATCATCTATTGCACGTCAGAAACGTGGTAGACCACTTGGTTCTAAAGATGCTATTCCCCGGAAGAGGAAAATGAGAGATTCGGATCCTGTTGAAAATAATGCTCGAGCAATGACTATACCCACATCTTCTCAATCACCAGTTCCAGAAGAACTGATAGTCCTTGAAGAGATATCAACCCCTGAAGAGGCTCAAAATTCCAAAAATGAGGAAAAATCTACAAATTATACTTATACAAGAGAACTGTGGGATCGAAATGAAATAACCATCGACAATGTGTTTTCATATACAGTAGCTACTGAAATTGCAAATGATTTTGAACCTCAAAATATCGATGAATGTAGACAAAGACACGATTGGCCTAAATGGAAAGAAGCAATTCAAGCAGAATTGACTTCTTTAGCCAAACGTGAAGTATTTGGACCTGTAGTCCAGACACCTGAAGATGTCAAACATGTTGGTTACAAATGGGTGTTTGTACGAAAACGTAATGAACATAATGAAATCATTAGATATAAAGCATGACTAGTTGCACAAGGTTTCTCGCAGAGACCAGGTATTGACTATGAGGATACATATTCTCCAGTGATGGATACCATTACGTTTCAATTTTTAACCAGTTTGGTAGTCTCTGAAAGATTGGACATGAGTCTTATGGACGTAGTGACAGCATATTTGTATGGGTCACTTGACACTGATATTTACATGAAAGTCCCCGAAGGATTGATTGAAAATGCCTGAAGCATATAAATTAATTGATCGTAAAATATGTTCAATCAAGTTACAACGATCTTTATACGGATTGAAACAATCTGGACGCATGTGGTATAATCGTTTGAGTGGATATTTGATGAAAGAATGATATATAAATGATCATATCTGCCCATGCGTATTTATTAGAAAGTCCGAAATTGGATTTGCCATTATAGCAGTATATGTCGATGATATGAACTTAATTGGAACTCCTGAAGAGCTTCTAAAAACTGCTGAATATTTGAAAAGAGAAATTGAGATGAAAGACTGGGAAGAAAAACAAAATATTTTCTCGGCTTGCAGATCGAGCATAAAACTAACGGAGTATTTATCCATCAGTCTGCATATATTGAAAAAATTCTCAAACGTTTCAACATGGATAATGATCATTCATTAAGTACTCACATGGTAGTCCGATCTCTCGATCCTAAAAAGGATCAATTTCGTCCTAAAGAAGATAATGAAGAGATACTTGGTCCAGAAATACCATATCTTAGTGCAATTGGTGCCTTGCTGTATTTAGCTCAATGCACCAGACCAGATATTGCATTTTCTGTTAATTTATTGGCAAGATTTAGTTCTGCATCAACTCGAAGACATTGAAATGGTGTCAAACATATCTTTCGTTATCTTCATGGCACTAAAGACTTGGGATTGTTTTATTCAAATGAGCTAACACAAAATCCAGGCATTGTTGGTTACGCTGATGCATGATATCTCTCTGACCCTCATAAGGCACGTTCACAAACATGGTATGTTTTTACCTATAATAATACAGCAATTTCATGGCGATCTACAAAACAGTCTTTTGTTGCTACCTCATCCAATCACTCAGAGATACTTGCATTACATGAAGCAAGCAGGGAATGTATATGGTTAAGGTCACTTATACATCACATTCAGAGCACATGCAACTTAAATTCTGCCACAGATATTCCAACAGTTATATATGAAGATAATGTTGCATGTATTGCACAAATCAGAGGAGGGTACATCAAGGGAGACAGAACCAAACACATCTCACCTAAATTCTTTTATACTCATGAGCTCCAGCAGAGCAAGCAAATTGATGTCAAGCAAATAAGATCAACCGATAATTTTGCTGACTTATTTACTAAAGCTTTACCTACATCAACATTTGAGAAGCTTGTATATAGCATTGGCATGCGCCGACTGAGCAAATTATCCTGATAATATTTCATCAGGGGGAGCATAATCATTAACATCAAGAAATATTGTTGGATTAAAGCGCATTGTACTCTTTTTCCTTCGACCAGGTTTTTGTCCCATTGGGTTTTACTGGCAAGGTTTTAATGAGGCAGTGTTAGATCAATTATTGCAAAATTAAAGTGATGGGTCCCAAGGGGGGGTGTTGTAAATTAGATGGTCTCCTACACGTGTCTTTTATGTTTTAGCTTATCCCACATTGATTAATGATAATAATATTAACCTAAACCTATCTCTATAAATAGAGAGTAAATCTTGTATAATTGATTCATTCAAAAATCAATAAGAAGAAAAGCTTGCAGCTTTACAAGGTATTATTTTCTTCATTTTATCTCTTATTTTATAACAAAAATGTATTTTTTTCTATATATATTTTTATTCTTATTCTAGAACTTCAGGGGTTCATTAATTTTAAAATATGATGAGTGTTTCATTTAATTTCACCAAACATCAAAGTTTCACTTTTTTTTCTTTTTTTTTTCTTTTTTTTTTTTTTTTGCATTTTTAGGTAAGATTTTCTAAAAAGATGGAAAAAACAAAGGACAAGATCAAAAGTTGAAAATATTATTTTTTTTCCTTTTAGGGATTACTTTAAACTTTTTTAAGCAAGATAGTATTCTTATTCTCTAGCCCTTTTGAATTTTGATGCCATTTCCTTGAGTATTTTAGGATTGAGTTACTTTTGTAAGAAATGAACTTATAAGCATTCTCAGTCAGTGACTCTATGACATGTATCAATTAATAATTTTCTCTCTCCGTGATTATTGGTTAATTTTAAATTTTATGTGTATATATATATTAAAATATCATTTATATGTCTGTATCATACAAGTCTTTCTCCTTATGAAAACCTTTGACGTGACACACCATTATAAAAATATTCTTTAACTTTAATGGTAATTATATGTCTAGAGTTACATAATCAAACCTAATTGTCATCCCAAATTGATAGATGGATGGGTAAAAAAATAATCTTAAAAAATCATTATTTAGTTAATGAATTATTTAGGGAAAAAATCCTTTTATTGGATGATTAATCATTTTCATAGTAAAAAGTATGGAGTTCTCTGGAGAATTTGTACCATCAATTATACCAGTTTAATATTAAATTTGGGTGCCGATTAGTTGAATTAGTAAAACATATTATATTGAAAACAAGAAATTTGAAGTTCAAAATCTTATTCATATAGGTTGGTAGGAAATTAAAATTGCATTAATTATCATTTTTTAAAATTTATCATACATCAATAGTTGAAATTTATGAGGTATGATATTGTAGTGGGCGCTTATATCATACAATAAACAAACAATTATTATTGACAAGAATAATACTATTAAAACTATGAGATCATCGCATATAAGTTTGCATTTACCGTCCATAAGCAGTGTGTCTTGGTGGTGTAAGGTTCATGATTTTATCTTGAGGTCCTGAGTTCGAATTCAGAAAGTACGTTTCTTGTAAGAGCCTGAGACAATCGAAGATTTTACATGTTCCGTTGAAACTCATAAGAGATGGTTTGATGATGGAATTTCCAACGATTAAAAAAAAAAAAAAAAAAGGAAGTTGCATTTACCACCACCACCATCATTTATGCTTATTTTTGTCATATGTGGGCATTCGATTTATGATGATAGGTCATTATATATAAAGCACATGTTTAAAATTTACATGCAAATTCTTCAAAAGCTACCATCCAAAAAATCAAAAGATTCCATTTGTTGTGATTTTCATCACAAATGTGTATCATTTTTATTTAATTCTTCGTAATGTCGACCAGGTATCATGGCGTCGGTGGATGTGACATTAACATTTAGAAGTAGAAAGATTTCACAATGCAATAATATCATCACCTTACTCATTCAACAACTCAATAATAAATTTTCATATTTATTAAAATATTAAAAAATTACTATATAAATTATAAATATATTTAATATAAATAGACATATTATGTATTTATTGATTGGTGATACTAAATCACTACATGAAAATTAAAAGTTAAGTATGTTATGTAGTAGGTGGGAAAGTGGCTAGCGTCTTATTCACTACCATACACATACAATGAATTTAGTTTAGAAATAATTTGCTCTTAAGAAAATCGCAAACGTTATGTTTAATTGAAAGCTATTTCAAATAGATACATGCTTTTAACATTTTTAAGTTTGTTAATTAATCATTTTTTAGGCATAGGCACTAAAATAGTTGAAATTGATAACATATGTAAAATGGGATTCCATTTTTATCCCCCTCTTAATTTAGAAACCTCATCAAGTTTTGTTTGGTTTTTTCAAAAGATAAGGGTGTGGAAAATATTTGAAATTGGATTAGATCATCTTATAAGAATTATCCTAAGAAGTGATTAATTTTATTGTTATTAGGTTTAGATAACTATAATCTTGATTAAATTAGGTTTTAATGAAGATTTTTACACCACCTAGGAGATTCTTAATTGGGTGTTCTTGTGAAGATAATATATAGTAATATAGTTGGTTGGTTAATTAAATTAATCTATGAAGGCAAAAAAGCAACATGTGGTTAGTAAAAGTTTATTTGATATATGATGAAATAATGTTGATTGTTGCAATTAATTAATTAAGATGACTAAACTAACGAGGTGCTACCACTCGAATGTTAGATTTGGAAATTTAAATAGTATTTATGTATTGAAGAATTTAAGAACATAGTATTTTTATAAAAACATATTCAATTATGTTATTATTAGAACTCACTCTTCCTGAGTCGAATTCCTAACTCTGCTTATATTAAACATAATTATCCATATTTTTAACTTAAAATTATTAATTGAATAAATTTCAATAATATGAGGTAAATGTTGAATTTTAGTGGGTCACTATCCAAAATATTTGAGTACCAAAAAAAACATCACACGCCTCAATTATTTTTTAAAAAATTAATTTATTTAAAAAAATGTTATTTTTGTGGACACGTTGATGAATCCATGCAATGCACCATACGTACGAATATGCGAAATATATCTCAGTCACGGTAGCTCCCATAGTTTTATAGACATGTAGTGGTCCCCACATCAACTGGGATTCCCCTGCCATCATTGTCCTGTGGGAGGCAATCGATCGGATCATGTGATAAACATTAGGTGAATCAACGGCTCAGATTGCAATTAACAGATTTACAACTATATATGTAGGGTCCACTAAAGTCCTTGGTCTTCACATTCACATCAAATGATTATTATTATTTTTTTAAATAGAGAGTATATATTACTTTTGTGAAAATCAAATTATTTGTTTAATAATATCAACTGATATAGTTTGTGTTTGCCAACTGTTTGCGCAATTTTTATGCGTGAAAAAAGAAGAGCGTGTAAGGTTCAAACCTCTTGAGATAAAGTCCTAGCAAGGGGCGTTTGATTGAGTGAATAAGCCTCCAAGGGGAGCAAGCACACAAGTTACAGTCCTAAAGTTACAATATAAGAAATGAAAAATAAAAATATGCTCATTTGAGTCTTCATTTGATCGGGTTTTCTCTCTTGGCATAGATAAGCTTTTATAGTGAAGTTTGTCAACCGTTTTAGGCGGTTCAAGTATCTCCCTACAGTTGTTGGATCGTGCCTGTAACCGCTGAGCTGCGCGTCTCAACTGCTTGGTTGTGGAGGAAAACTGTCCAACTGCCATGATCGTGGAAGTAACCGCATCATGGATTTTCGTCCTAACCGCAACCGCATCATGGGTTTTCGTCCTAACCGCTGGTCCGGTCGCCCCAAGCTCTTTGTCGCCCTTCGGTCCATCGCCCTTCTTCCCTTCGCTTTTTCTTTAGTCCCAGGGCGATTTCGTTCTATGGTGGAGATTTTCGTCTGTTAACAATTGTCCCCCAAATTTACCTTGATTGCACTGGACGTGAAGATCGAGGTGAATTTTTTTAGTCTTCCATCCCGGTTCGTTCTTTCCTCGTTTCAGGGAAGACCACTACGCCAACTGATGGTTGTTCTGATGGACGTTCCCTTTCGCCCTCAGCTAGCCCGTTTTGATCGACCGGCCCATCATTCGGCTAATCCATCAGTCTATAGAATCTCCCCCAGTCGATAGAATCTGAGCAGCGAATTTTCGGTCAGAGAAGACGAAACGGCGTATGTATTGGAGTGATAGAAACTTGTATGATCACTCGTTTCCGCCTTCGGCCGGCCCATCATTCGGCCAATCCACAGTCTATAGAATCTGAGGTCCCAAGTAAGCAGCATGCTCCGCGTAGAGAAGCTCATGCAAGCTGTTGTTAACGAGCGTAACCCATTCGCAACTCAGGAGGTGCAGTACCTTCCACACAAAGGACCCCGGACAATTTGTCGCTAACGGACGTAGCCCATCCACAACCTTACATTTCATTTCACACCTTATGTCGTGTGGATGGCCGTTAACGAGTCTTCTTACATTCCATTTCACACCTTACTAAAGAGAAGCTTCCACCTCTGGTGGCCTATGTTTCATGCAGAGCTTTTCATTTTTCCAACTCTGCTCCGCCTCTTCCGATCTTTTCCTTCTCATTTTCGGGACTCTGTTTGACTATGGAGAGTCTGGTTAGTAAGGTTGGCCTTTAAATAAGTGGTGATGAGACCATGCAAAATTGCCTTTTCATTTTCCCCCTTTTATATACTCCCAAGCCATGGTATTGTTGTCACGTGAAGGGTTTTTCCACGTGTTGTCTGATCGATTGGAGGGGCTCCCTGCCCAAAGTCTGGTCCTCTGCCAGAGTAAACCAGTGGCCTGATGGTCTTGTCATATCAGTCTTCGCTACTTATGTTAATAATGGAGAAAGCTTGGGTGACGTCTTTGGAAAGTGTAGTGTTGACACCTGTTCTTGGCCGATTCTGAAGACCGATGCTAAGATTTTGAGGCTCGGGCGATCTGCTGGAGGCCGAAGTAGCGAGGTCGAGCGAAGTAAATTCGGGGTTAGACTCTTCGCCCTGTAGTTTATCGGGCCGTCCTTTAGAGTTCTACGCGAACCCATCATATCTGCAATAAATGTGCGGCCTTTTCCTATACGTTTCATCATGAGACCCATTTAAGAGCCGTTGTTTACTTCACTTCTGTGTTTCCTTCCGTCGCACGTCATTTGTGTAGCGAGTTGCATTCGAACACATGTCTGGGGCAACTTTCTATCCTTTTCCGTTTTCCCGCTGCTTTCACTCATCGACGATTCATGTTGCGACAGCTGTCCCAGGTTAAACCTTTCGTCTGTTCATAAGGCTTCATCCCCCTCTGTTTCTCGCTATACCTTCAACGCTTTCTGCAAACTCGCTTTTACTGCTTTCTTGATCTCTTGTCATCAATGGCTTCTTCTTCATCTTTTCCCAAAACTAGCGACTCAACTTTCGCTGATTATAAGTTGGCATGGGAAGATTCTTTTGTGGGCGTGTTTGGCCTTCACACTCTCAATGAGGATTTCGGCCAATGCGCTATTGGCCCCATCTTCATTGATGATAACGCTATTGCAACGGCCCCGTTGGCTCAGCAATTTCCCTCTTCTTCTAGCCCTCCGTTTTCTGAACCACTCAACATTTATGTCCTTGCTCAGTCCAGTCCGATTCGCACCTGGCCCAAGCCCGATACAGCTTCGAAGCCTGGTATCAACGTATGCTGTTACATGCGGATACCCGTGCTTTTTTAGACAAACATCATCTTCTTCCTCCCATTGAGCTTTCCTTGTCCCTGCCGGCTTTTGATCGCAACTTGTTTCCCATTTCCTTACTCTTTTGGTCTTCCGAGTACAATGTATTCATTTTTCCGGTCGGGCCCTTTACTATCACCCTTCGTGATGTTGGTGCTCTTACTGGTTTGACCCCTCTCGGAGTGACAATTTCGGCCTCCACAAACTTTCGTTTTCCCCCTCATTCAATGGGTCCTTCCTCCTTTTCGTCCTATTCTTCTCTTCTTCGCACATATTCGAAAACGGCTGGTACGGTTTCAATGCTAGAGCGTACAACCTTCATTCATTACTGGATGTGCAAATATATCATTTGTGCACCCAGCCAAAAACCTGTGGCGGGCTACCTCCCCATTTCTTCTGATCTCACTCATGGCCGTCATTTAGACTTGGCCTCTTTTTTTCTTGCCACCATGTATCGGGGGCTGGCCGTCCTCCAAAAGTAACTTCGGTCGGGGTCATCACTCATTGCTTATGATCCCTTGTGGATCGTCCAACTTTGGTTGAGAGATTACTTTCCTATTTTTGGTACAATTGATTCGACTCACCCTTACTCTTGTGCCGGTCTTCTCTTTGCTCAGCTTAGGCCGTCTTCTTTCCTTCCTCGTTCCACCTTTGATTATTTTTATACTCTTCCTCGGGTTCCCTCTTTTTTCCCTTTTACTGTGTCGAACAGTCCGTCTTTCGTCCATGATATTCCTATTTCGGAAGAGGATGAATCAGGTCTTCGCATATGGCGCAAGTTTTTATGCAGCTGCGACCTGGTTCATTACATCTTGACTGGGGCCAATGGCAAGGCTGGAGTGGAGGCGTATTCGCCAAACTTTGTCGCCCGTCAATTTGGCCTCGTCCAAGGGTGGCCTCTTGCTTTCTTTGATTCGTATTCTGCGTCGTCAGACCGTTTTAAGGTCTTTTCTGTTTCTGAAGTTGAGGACTCCTTGGTGGAGACTCGCTCTTTGCTGTCTTCTTTTGTCATAGCTCATTTCGCTCCTTGTATATTTGTTCATCCTTACTTTGATCGTTTCTGGCCATCGACCCATTAACGATATTTTTCTTTGCCTCCCGCGAGGGTGTTTTCTTTTATTCCTTTGTCCCCCAAATCTCCTGAGCCATCGGGGTCAAAGAAGGCAGCTGAGGCGTCTAAGCCCAAGAGCATAAAGCTTGCTAAAATGAAGCAACCTTCTCCCAGCCGAAGTTCTGATTCGGACATTCCGCTCGTCTATCGCTCTAAGGTATGGGCTTGAGACCTGCTTTCTTTTGCATTCATACAGGTTTGAGGTATACTGATATCATAACTATGCATTTTGGTACAGGCTCTCAAGATTGAACCTCCTTCCTCAGTTCCTGAAACGACTCGAATTCCGGAGGCCAAAGCTCATGTGGGCGGAGGCGAGGGAGCGAGACCTGCAGGGATCCCGGTTGTTCAATTTCCCTCTAACGAGGAAGACGCTACCGAAAGTCCTGTCGTGGAGAAATTTCCAGGAGATGGAGGTGCAATTGGGGCCGACCCCCAAGGTACGGAGCCATATGTTGAGTCTGGATGTTCGTGTCTAAGAGTTGAGGAAATTCCTGGTGATCATTTCCCATTTGAGCGCTTCTCTTCGGACGGTTCTGTACCAACCGTGCAGGATCCGGATGATAAGGCTGAAGTGCCAGAGCCTATTTGGCCGACTGGGTCTCTTTGGTGTCACCTTAAGCAGCTCTACCCCTTAGTACGCAGGATGTCTGCCTCGGGGCTTAGAGTAGTTATAGGGACGTGGACGACCTTTATAGTTTGGCCGAATTGGAGTCATTAGAGGAGACTCGGTCTATGTATAAAGACGACGTACTTCGTCGTATTTACGAAGAAGATGAAATCATTTATATTTCTGATTCATCCGACTCCGATTCTCTTATAGATGTTCGGCCGACTACATCGCCACAACATTTAACGCCAGAGGCAGCATCCCCAAACACTTCCGCGCGTCAGGCTCTGGCCTTAGCACAGCCGTCGTCTTCGACTTCTCTGCTTTCTTCTTCTCAAGTGGAGTCCTTCGAGCCTGAGCAGCCGTCATCTTCAGCTCTCATGATTGCTTCTTCCGCCGCTCCTGCTCAAACAGTCCAAGTGTCGGCCGCTGCTGTCTGCTGAGCAACCGTTGCCCCATCGGGCTGAGTCTCTTATTTTGCCAATGAATTCTCCTGCTCGGCCTTCTTCTCCTCAGGTCACATCGTCGTCGACTCTTGTCCCCCAGCATTCATCATCTTCAGGGCCTTCATCTCAACAAGAGCCAGCGCAGCCCGCAGCTGAAGCATTCGAGGCACTGATGGATCAGCCTTCTGATTCTAGTTCTGGGATGGTAAACCTTTCTCCCCTTTCTTTTGACTCATGGTTTTGGTTCATTTGCTAACTTCTTCTTTGTATGCAGGCATCCGACCCATTACTGCAATCGATCCAGAGCACTTTGGACTGTTTTGGACGATTTTCCTCTACTTCTTTTCGGCCTTCCTTGCCTTCAGTCAGCGCCAGCACGGATTTGGAGGGTATTCGGAAGATCCTCGGTCAATACGCTTCATTTGCTGCACTGGAGGTTAACCAGGCCGCTTTTCCTGAGAACGTCCTCCAATTGGACAAATGTTCCTCTGAACTAAACCGACTATTGGCCCTCACTGCCTTGCTAATATCTGTTGATGATCGACTCTTCCTCCAAGAGATGCAATATGGTATAGCAAACATTCTCTCTCGGTATCGCAATATGCACAGCAAGAGGGTCGGGCTTCGCTCTTCTGTGATGAGGAAGGAAACGCTCTGTGGTTCTCTCGAGGCGCTACATCAGACCCTGAGGGAGACTACAGAAGAAATGGTGACCGAGGAATCGGTCTTCTTGGACCTGGAGCGACAGCTGAAAGAGATGCAACGTCTTTTTTAGGAAAGCTGAATGAGGAAAGAGGCTAAGAGGAGGACCCTCGTTACTTAAGTAGAGGAAATGGACAAATCCATGGCAGAGTATGAAGGGTTGGCCCGCATCAATTTTGAGAAAAGCCTGGCCGACTTGGATACAGTGGGTATGGAAATACATGACGAATGGCGCCTGAGGAGGGAGACGCTCTCGGCCATTAAGAAGCTGTCTGGGGATTTTCGGCGGTCTTGGGCCCAAAGTGATACTTTTGGAAGACGTTGTATCGTCTATCCTTTGTATTTGTAGGACGTTTTCGTCCATGTTTAATGAGAACTCATTATTGTTTCAGTGTTTTTTGTACGTTTTCGTGCTCCCATAACGAGGGTACATATTTCTTTAAGTATTTGCCGTTTATCTCTCTTGCATGCACCCTTCCGTTTAAGTCTTGTAGATGATAAGCTCTGTTTGGCAATACGTTTTTTACTATGAATGGGCCTTCCCAATTGGGCGACCATTTGCCACACGCTGGGTCCTTAGAACTAAGTGGCAACACAATCTTCCACATTAATTTGCCCTCCCTGAACGATTTAGCCATTACTCTGAGGTTGTATTCCTTGGCTATCCTTATCTTTTGTGCTTCTAGACGATTTAGCGCATCGCATCTGATGTCGCCTAATTCCAACAAGTTCTGGATCATTGCCTCGTCGTAGTCTTCCCGTGTCAGTTTGTCTTGCAGCACCACCCTGGTAGACTCAATATTCATTTCCACTGGAAGCACAGCCTCTTGACCATACACTAATTGGAACGGCGTCACCGAAGTACTTGTTCGCGGCGACGTTCTATAGGCCCATAAAGCTTGACTAAAATATTCATCCCATCGTCTAGCGTTGTCTGTCACCATCTTCCGAATCAATCCTTTAAGGGTCTTGTTGGTCGATTCTGCTTGACCATTTGACTGAGGGTAGTAGGGGGTAGTGTTCACTAATCGAACTATGTATTAGTCCAGGAAGTCTTTTACCTTTTCACCGTTTAATGAAGTACCACGATCTACCAATATTGTCTGTGGTATACCAAATCGGTGAATTATATGTTCCTTTATGAACTTGATGATCTGCTCTTGGGAGATTTCTACAACTGGGATGACTTCCACCCATTTAGTGAAGAAGTCGGTGGCAACGACGATGAAAGTATGCCTCTTACTCGATGCAGGGTAAATCTTCCCTATCAAGTCTATCGCCCATCCCATAAACGGCCACGGTTTAATGACTGGGATCATCTGAATAGGTCTGTGCTTCTGACAAGCAATGCATCCTTTGGCATACGAGGTGCACGATTCTCTCATATTTGGCCAATAATAGCCGCTTCGTGTAATCAACCATCTCATCTTTACCCCGGCTTGGTGAGCCCCACAAATGCCTTCATGCACTTTGGCCATGATAGTTTTGGATTCTGATGGCCCTACACATTTCAACAACAATCTATCTTGTCATTTTTTATATAGCACATCTCCTGATACTATATAGTTCAAAGCTTTAAGTTTTAGCCTTTGATCCTTCCCTGCTTCGGGCTGCTTTAGGAATGTCTTGATTTCGTTTTTCCAATCGTCCTTTATTTCAGCTTCGATAACCATGGCGTCCGTATCATTAGCTCACCTCATGAGGGCTGGCTCAACCTCTTTGCTCCTGTATACCCCACTTATGTTTGTCTGTTTATATCCGGAGGCTGTTTGGGCTAAGCTATTGGCCAATTCGTTCTTCGCCCTCGGAATGTACTCCAATTCAGCGTGATCATATCGTTCTACCAATTCCTTGGCCACGTCTAATAATGCCATGACTGATGGGCTTTGACATTTGAAAGCTCCTATCACTTGTTGAATTACCAGCTGCGAATCTCCTTTGATGGACGCATGGGTTACTCCCATATTGAGGAGCATCTCTAGCCCAAGTATTAAGGCTTCGTATTCGGCCTAGTTATTGGTGTAGTATTATTTCAACTTGACTAGGAATCGGAAAGATTCTCCTAACGGGCTGACCAGAACTAATCCTATTCCAGCTCCCTTCATTGTGCTCGATCCGTCGAAATACATCGTCCATGGTTTCAGACTACATTCGTCCAAATCCATCTCTATTTCCATGATTGTGCTCAAACATGGATGGTCGGCCAAAAAATCGGCCAAGGCTTGATTTTTAACGGCCATATGGGGTTCATGTCGTATATCAAATTCTGAAAGTGATAGTGACCAAAACCCGACTATTTGATGCAAGATGGGGCGAGAAAATATGTACTTTATTATATTAATTCTTGTAATCAAGTACACTATATTCGGCCTAAGGTAGGCTGGTAATTTAGTACATGTGAAGTACAAAGCCAAACATAATTTCTCCATGGGAGAATAGTTACATTCATAATTCAGCAATTGTCTGCTAATATAGTAAATGGCTCTCTCAATGTCCATGTCGTCATCTTGCGCGATCATCCCAGCTATGGACTGCTCTTCAGCCGCTATGTACAACTTTATTGGCTTTCTTGGCACTGGAGGTACCATCACCAGCGGCTGTGACAAGTACGTCTTCAGGCTGTCAAATGCTTGTTGATGTTCCTCGGTCCAGACGAATTCGTCCTCGCCTTTTAGCTTCAATAAGGAGGAGAACACTTTTGTTTTCCCTGCACAGTTGGAGATGAATCGCCTTAAGAAGTTAATTTGCCCTAAAAACCTCTGCAACTCTTTTTTATTTTGGGGTGGCATAGCTTCGGTGATCGCCTGAGACTTATTGGTGTCGATCTCAATTCCCCGTTGGTGCACTGGAAACCCTAGGAAATTTCATGCGCACACCCCGAAAGCACACTTGGCAGGTTTCATTCTTAGTCTGAACTTTCTCATTCGTTCGAAGGCCGTTGCTAAATGGCCAAAATGTTCGTCCATAGTCACAGATTTAGCCACTATATCGTCCACATAGACTTCTACGAATTCGCCAATCATGTCATGAAAGATCAAGTTCATGGCCCGCTGATAAGTGGCACCATCATTTTTCAGGCCGAATGGCATGACCGCCCACTCATAACACCCTAAAGAGCCTGGGCATCTAAAGGTCGTCTTATGTACATAATCTTCGGCGATGTAAATCTGATTATAGCCCGCATACCCATCCATAAATGAGTATACTTGATACCCCGCCGTGGAATCCACTAGGGAATCTACTGTGTCGGCATTGGGTATTGATCATTTGGTGTTGCTAGGTTTAAATTTCTGAAATCTATACAGATCCTTATCTTTCCATTCTTTTTCATAACTGGGACAATATTTGACAACAATTCCACATATCTGGTCGTCCTAATAAATTTTGCCTCTAACAGTCGTTCAACTTCTTTCTTAATATCAGGCATGACATTAGGCGCAAACCTCCGGGGAGGCTGCCTGTGAGGCCTATGGCTTGGCATGATTGGCAGCTTATGCTCCACCAACGTCCAATCTAATCCAGACATCTCATTATAGTCCCATGCAAAACAATCTTTGTATTTTTGCAACAAACTAACTAACTTTTCACGTACCTGGGGCTCCAATTCCTTGCTGACGCAAGTTATGCGCCTATCGTGCTCGTTCCCCAGATTTACCTCGTCCAAAGCATCTTGTCCTCTTGAGATGTTTGTCTTGCGTCGTCCATTCAGGGCGAACTCTTCTTCCTTTGATTCTCCTCCTTCCATCAAGTAGTCCACTCCACATAGTTCTTTTATTTTGTCCTCCGTCTAGTGTGCTAGCAATTTGCCTCTTAAGGCCGAAATAGCAGCCTGTGCTTCGTCCTCACTTCTTCGCTCCATCATATAGGCCAATAAATTGGCCTTGGAGGCCTCAAGAGCGGCTGGCTCCTTATTCTGGCCGTACTTCATTCGAACCGATGTGTGTTGGTTCTCCAAAGATCATTGCGGTTGGTCTCGTCTGTGCGAACAAATCGTCCAACAACCCAGCGGGGTAAAGCTCGTCATTCTGAGCCACAATGGTCGGGCTTTCCCCATTATTCAAAACTCTGGTCGGCCCATAGTTCCCTTCGTACATGAAATACTCGGCTGAGTTTGTCTCCGCAGCGAAAGGCTTATTGTCGGCATGCACTATCTCCACTTCGTCCATTTGGTTCCAGAAAACTAGGCATTGATGAAGGGATGAAGGAATGCATCGGCTGTCGTGAATCCAGTCTCGTCCCAGGAGCATATTGTATGTGGTTGGCCCATCGATGACGAAAAATACCACTGTCTTCGTAGTACTTCCCACTTGCAGGTCCGATGGAATAACTCATTTTGCTGTCGTCGCCCCTCCATTAAAGCCGGTAAACACCACTTCCGTAGGGATAAGGTCTTATTCGGACTTTGCCAAACGTCCTGGCATCCTAACTGGTATTGCATTAATGGCCGCCCCGTTATCAATTAGCACTTTGGTGACAGGTATCCCATTAGCCTTTGCCTTCACATACAGCGGCCACATGTGCTTCGTCATTTGTGTTGGTAGCTTCGGGAAAACCACTCTCCCTGATAGACTTATTTCCATTGCTTAATCGCCCTCAACTTGCGGTGATTCCTCTTCCATGTCCCATATGGAAGGTGGCAACGTGGCTGGTGAATCCTGAGAGACATGATTGACAGTCAATCTCCGTTTTTTGGCTCTGGTGAGGGTCCGTTTTACCTTAGGCGTCCCATACAAAACGAGGAACGGATATCGTCCCAAATCTTCTCCCAATGTCCCGATTGCAGGATTGTCGGCGTCATATAATTCTCTGAGAAGCCGATGTCTGTGAAATTCTCATTCTCCTTGATTCGGTCTTGATGTCTATTTCTTCTTCTACATCGGTTATCTCCTCATCTTCAGCTTCCCTGTCTGTGATTGAGAGCGCTGCAAATTTAGTTTCATCACCCTCATAAACGTCCTCGTTTGTTTCGGCTTCCCCATTGTTATCTCTCCTGAATTTCCCAGGCAGTAGGTAATGATTAGCCACCACTGGCGGCATACTTCCGAACTGAATGACGGTAGACAGCTCTTCATCATCTGTTTCATCATGTTTCCGTCTGCCGAATTTAGTACGTTCGGCGAAACTTGTCACCGTTCCTTCTTTGTTGTCACCCCCTTTTTTATTTACTTCTGTTTTCTCTGTGGTGCGAGGGCTACGGCCTGTGGTGGCCCTGGCTTCACCTTGTCGACGCATCAAACGGCCATAATTCATTTGGTGTCGCCTCAACTGCGTCTTTTTCATTTCGTTTACAGGGGGATAGTTCATGTCTGGCCGCTGGCCCGAGTGTGGCTTTTAGTATGAATGCCAAACATTGGGCCGATTAATCTTCGGCCTGAACGTCCTTACATTTTGGACGAAATTTGAATTCTCCCCATATAACCTTGGGGCGAAGGTCCGGGGCTGCCATGATGATGGCTTTCTCTTTGCAGGCCTTTCGCAAGTGTCTTCTAACTCTTTCATCCATTCCATGTCATTCTTGCATCGAATACAAATGTTCTGCTGGTCTCCTTGCTTTGAAGGCGCCTTAATCCTTTCCATAGCGCTTGGACGATGACGGTGCTGTCCTTCGTCTAGCACTAATTTGACTTTCGGCAGATTCATCTTGGCAAGGTCTGGATTGATCATGTTCAACCCCACCGATTTTGGAAACGGGTCGCTGTCCACTGCCATCTTTTTCTCGAACGTGATTCGTCCAGATTCTATGGCATCCTGTAAAACATTACGAAAAACAAGGCAATTATTAATTGTATGAGACCATACATTGTGCCACTTACAATATTTTTTACTACCGATTTGCTCGGCTGTTGGCAACGTGTGTCTATCGCTCAAGCTAATTTGCTTGTCCTTATACAACTGGTCAAATATAGCATCGACTTTAGTAATATCTGTTGGGGTTGGTGCTCAGAGCGCCAATCCGGACCGTATTTATGTCTGATTCATGAATACAAACATCCCATTTTCCATTAATATTACTTATTTATGGTTGCACCTATTGTTTTTATATACGTATTCGATCTGATTACGATTAGATCGAAACTAAATGTGGTTTAGTGATATGTATATATTAGACAAAGGCCCGATAATATATAATGCAGTACACAGTTACAAAGTTGGTTTGTAATTGACATTGGTAAGTGTCACTGCTAAATGTATATTATCAAATATAGTTCCTGGTCAAGATTCACTAACCGGGTCAGTTATTCACTGCTTTAATTACCTTTAGAGGCAATTAATGTGTCTGACACGATTTTCTAATCAATTATTTGCAATTGTTGTGAATAGTTGAATGCAAATAGTAAAGCTAAAGAAAGGAGATGTGTATAGTTGTGTATAGAAAATATCGATTTTCACAAATACTACAACTATAGGTATTGGATACCAGATCTCCCGTCTAGTTGTTTAAAAATATTAGTTAACGATTATTTTGATATTTGATATCGGAACTTGCGACTATTGGATAGTTACTTGTTCTTAATAAACAATTGTTATATATATTTTAAATATAACTAGTAGTGTCATTGACGTAAAGATAAACATTAAGAAAAATTATTCGGTAATATAAATAATTTAGAACGGTGCTTTATGAGTTTAATCACTTAAGCATTAGATGTTTATTCCGTATGGTAAAGGATGGTTTGATACGAGATCACACCACACATCCTTATCCATTTAATGAATATTGTATTCAGGAAAGTGATTAAGATCTCGTTTAAAAAATGATTGTCATTGGACCACCAAATTATTTAACTGATACATTGGATGTATGTAGTTTAATAAATAATAATTGCTTAAGGTAGTTTTCTTTATTTCGTAACTTAGTTGATGAATTGTCATAACTTAGTTACGTGTTTCTGAAGGAACACATATTGAAAGTCTTGAAAGTATCAAGAACTTTCAATCTGTTCTAATGAAACGAAGATTGAATATTTTTGACTTGTTCAAATATATTCAATCTGGAGTATTTTGAAAACTTGATCCTTAAAATTCATTACATGTCTTTGAACTGTTCAAAGATTTTTTGATACGATCAAACATTTGAATTTAAAGTAATTAGTTCTAAGGTTATTCAGTGAATATGATTCATATTCAATATTATTCTTCCACGATTCCATCTTGATGGAATTGAGTAGTGGGAGCAGTCGAATCTTATATGATTTGATTCGTCTGATATTGAATGTTACCGAATTAGTTTTCAATACTCTTGGGGTTATGCTCAAGTAACACTAGTTCATCTTTCTAATTCAGGTTCCATTAATTTCTACAATTACATATATGATATGTATTGGTAGAAAATTCGAGTCTTGAAAAGTTTGAGATTTGAATATATCTTTTATATAATAGTTATATAATGGAAATTACTTACACCTTGGAGGTATAAATAAAAGTTTATCGTTTATTCTGTTTAATAGAATATTGTATTCTATTTAATAGAATATATTTCCTACGATCCTAAGTAATAAAATTATTTTATTACTTGGTGTGTAACATCAGATGTTAATTATTGTAGAAAAAGACTTGACTTATTGAAGTCAAACGTGAGAATGATAAATTATAATTGGAACTATGTAATTAATAAGATGAAACAATCCTTATACATATTCCGTACAAGTCCAATAGGATAACAAAATCATTCACGAGTATTTGATGCTTAATGGTTCTGTTGTTTTCTTATTGAAGAAAAATTTATCCTATAACTTATAATGGAAGCGATATTTGATATCGATTCTGGAAGTTCACCATTGAACCATAGATCTAAGATTGTTCATAACTTACTACGATCAAGTTTTGAACTTGATTACGCTTTCATTATGAATTAGTTCATGATATGTGCTAATTATTTGCACAACGAAAGCGGTGTGAGCTTATTAAAGGTTTGACCTTTATAGTATGACAATGAGAAAAGTTATACTCAGCAATCTATTGTAGATTTTGAGAAAACTTATCTTTAGTCACGCTAATTGAACAATTAATGATATATTGGTTAATGTTGATATTAAACTATACATTTTTAGCTAAAGAATGCAAAGTGGCATTTTTGAATGACTTATTCAGATAAGAGATCAGTTGTGATTTCTTTGTTTGAAGAGTTCTTTCTGGAATGGCCCTAGAGTTTGTGTTCTGCTGAGATCGCAGTTTAGTGTACTAGCTTATAGAGCCTATTGTAGACTCGGATAAGTCTTCCAGAAATATGTGTTCTCTATTTTTGATATCGTCAGATTGTCTGATCTTGTCAAAGTATATAGAATACATATGTGATAAAAGGGTTAGTGGGAGCGTACAAATTACTTTCTAGTGTTATATATCCTAACAACATTATCATTATTATAGTAATAATGAGATGTTTGTGAGGTAAAAGGTTCACCTAAGTCTTCTTTACTCCGTGAAAACAGTGGGAGTAGTCTCTGTTATATACGATATAAAGTCTTATATAAGATCTAAAATCAAGAGACTTGTGAGATACTCCTATTATTCGTACATTAGATATGATCTAATAAAGGACATAACTATGCTATCTGTATGACAGTTAGTATAACTGTTGGACAGTTATTGTGTGTATTATATAAAGTATTCATCTTTCGTAAATGATGATTCCTTTTTCGAAAGAGATATTGATTATAATGTCTAATCAATCTTATGTATCATTTGATGATGACATAATAAATACTTTATAATGTGCGATTGTAGATATCGATTTAATCGTAATTGTTACGAGTTATTTTGATATCTTATAGACCATAGGATGGATCTTGAAACACGTTTTTGGTGATCCTTGAGATATTAAGAACGAGTTTCTAATTCATAGAGAATACAGTCAGCAACCATTAGTGTCATATTAGTTTTGAGACTAATTATGACGTCAGACAGTCTACGTCATAAAGAGTCACAAAAGATGCAGTGGGAGTGTCACGAATGATTAAACTAACTGAGTAGAATTAGATGCAACTTATAAAGTATTAACTTATGAAGTTGCATAGTGACCTTATAAATTAGAAGTTTTAAATTGGTGTTGTGCTTGCGGTTGTCCTCATAGTATTTTTGGATTTGATTCCTAAATACTTGGACAACTTAGTAGCTGTAGCATAATACAGATATAACATCAATATCATATTAATGTATAATTTAGATTCTACAAAATATGAAAAATGCTGACTATGGGAAACGATGGAGTTTGTTTGACAAACTCAATATGTTATAGCGGACCTGCTTTTTGTTGCCTACCTCTTGAATAATGGGTGATCTTTTGAGGGCCATGTGCATACGATACACATTGAGATGTGTATATGATACCGTGGATTGGCACTAGAGCAAGTGGGAGAAATTGTTGGGGTTGGTTCTCAGAGCGCCAATCTGGACCGTATTTATGTCTGATTCATGAATACGAACATCCCATTTTCCACTAATATTACTTATTTATGGTGGCACCTCTTATTTTTATATACGTATTCGATCTGATTACGATTAGATCGAAACTAAATGTGGTTTAGTGATATGTATATATTAGACAAAAGGCCCGATAATATATAATGCAGTACACAGTTACAAAGTTGGTTTGTAATTGACATTGGGAAGTGTCACTGCTAAATGTATATTATCAAATATAGTTCCTGGTCAAGATTCACTAACCGGGTCGGTTAGTCAAATCTGTTGAGACCAGTACATGTCGTATATCGAGACTTGGTCCGATGGTTTATCCCAATGAACCATGAGTCTGAGGAGACTCGTATAGACGTGTAGGTGTTTATAGTAAATAAACATTGAAGGACTCACCGAAGATTCTTAATGGATGGTACACCAACGCCAATAAGAATCTTCTCGGGTTGAGTAGCATAGTGGTCTTTCGACTTGAGATACCACTGTGGATGTATGAGACATCCTCCACACTTAGATGGCAGTCACGTCACCGATCTATTTAGATCAGACCTCCGCCTGTTCGTTGGGTGTGGATCGATCCTCAGGATATCCTGTGTGTATCAAGATAGGATCCGTCAGTTCTGTGTACAGAGCATAGGTATTCCATATATAATTAGCAGTCTATTAAATCTGTGGCCATAGTATACTTCGGAAGTAAGTTCCGATTGTTATTTAGAGATTGCTAATAGATACCTCGACGAGATAATACCTATAGAGATTTGACGTTTACATCTATATCTCTGGGATTATCTGGATATCTGTGACGGATGGATTATACGTATGCAATGACCTCAACCTGTATGATTCAGCTAGTTTATCCGTGGTCGTCATAATTTACGGGTGGGTAAATTATGGACACGAAATTAGATTTTGTGACGGATATACCTGAATCTAGAGAGTCTCACTAATGAAATATACTCGTAGAGCACTATGACAACTTTTATGAATAATGATGATTATTTATAAATCGTTTAAACGTTAAACGAAAAATACATGCGAACGGGCCGAACCGTCATTTCCTAATTAATGTGTATTTGTATTTAATATGTGATATTATTAAATACACATTAATAAATTGTCAAATAAAGGTATTTGACATATATCATTGATATATGTATTTGAGATATTTAAAGTAAATATAATACATACATTTGAGATTTGTATTTAATTAATTATTTAATTATTTAATTGTTAAATGATTAATATAATTAAAATATAAATATCTTACCAAATGATAAAGTTAGGAAATGATTATAAGTGTTTATTGTTGACTTTTAAGTAAAGGAAATGGTAGTCAAATTGGATTTGACTTCTTTGATATTTGTTTAAAGTGTTTAAAATTGAAATATCATTTTTCTTTATTTTTTGTCAAATTTTCGGCCATGACCCTAAAGAATATAATGGTTATATTTTTCATGTTTCCATTGTTGACTAAGTTGAAATTTTCATTAAAATATAATGATCATTTTATCAACTTGGCAAATGAAATTCAAATGAAATGAAACTAATGTAACTTGTATTTGCTTTAGGCCAAATTCGGCCAAGGCTTACATTTGGGCAAGTATATATTGTTTCATTTAATTTTAGGGTTTAAGGAACCTTTTCACTTTATCAAAACTCCATTAAAACAGGCAAAGAAGGTAGAGAGAAAAGAAAAGAAAAACAAGGAAAAGTTTGGAATTTAGTAAGTATTTCCAACTTTCCATTAGAGAGTAATTTGTTCCTCTTGTTGTGGGCAACATCTTATGATGTTCTTGAGTTTTTCTATTCTTTATTCTTTGTACTTTTGATGGATAAAAGTTTGATGAAGGTGATATGCATGTATGATGTTGGAAGTTTATTACTAATGTAGTAATAAGCATTCTTTTAAGGTTTTAGAACCTTGTTGCCATTCTAGAGTTATTGACCCACTCTTAAATGACCTAGAATTGTTCTATAGTTGTTTCATTGTGTTGAGACTTGATTTGGATGGAAGAAACATGATTGAAGTATTGGATTTAACCAATGTGGTCTAATTTGTCTAATTTGAAGAAATTGAAAAATTAGGGTTTAAGACCACTTCCAAATTTGGGGATTTTCATTTATATGGTGTATTAGGATGTTTATATGATGCATATAAAGTTTCATGTTGATTGGATTTCATTTGGATGTGTCTTGAAGCATGAAATCACAAAATGCACAAGTTGGAAGCTTAATGAAGCTCTCGGCCAAATGGGTCATTTTTGGGATTTATGTTGCCTTTGGTGTTTTGATGTTTTGAACATGCTAAGTTCATCTTAGAAATGATTTAGAATCATTCAAAATTGATTTGATCAATTTCGGACTAAAATGGACAAAATACCAAGTGTAAGGGTAATTCGGTAAATTCACTTAAATATGATTTATTGAATTTTATTTCATAATTTGATTATTGGATAATTAAATAAATATGTTTATTTAATTAATCCGAGAAAAAGTTTTGAAATCGGAAAATTTGATTTTCCATCGTTTCCACTGCGTTACCGGATTTAGCCCCTAAAACCCCAACAATATCAAAGGAGAAGTTCCTGCTCTTTTTATCATTCTTTTCACTCGCTTGGGGTTCTGCCCACGTCTTGCAAACGTAAGGTTTCCCTTTAACTAATTCGGCCAAACATAAATCAGCCGACTCGGTGTCTACTTCACCCATTTCATAGTCGATATTCCTATAATATGTGCATTTGCTCGAATTCTTCATTTGCTCCTCTTCTCGTAATAATCGCTCATAACGCACCACACTAGTGGTGAGTTGGGGAAGGTCCCAAAACTCGCGATCCTGAAACTTCTTTTTTAGATCGAGATTTAAGCAACCTTGAGCGATCCTCACAAATTCTTTTTCGGGCAAAGGCACGTAACATCGGCCTCGGGCTACCTTAAACCGTTGTAAAAATGTCTCGGCCCACTCTCCTGGCAATTGTCTTAGGTTTGCCAAATCGGCTAAGGCCACTTCAGATTCAGCCTTGTAAAATTGCGCATGAAACAGTTGCTCCATTTGCTGCCAACTTTCTACCGAATTGGTCGGCAGACTAACATACCAGGAGAAAGCTACCCCTAACAGTTATCCGTGAAATAATCTCAGTTTGTGGAAATCATTGACTTCCCCACACTGGAGGGTCAATCGTCATACGTGTTCCATGGTAGAAACTTCCCCAGACCCCGTAAAGAGGGAAAAATCTGGTATCTTGAAGTTTATATGCCATGGATAGGCCACATCGACCCAATCAGGATACGGTTTCCGATATCTTGGCCGAATTGGCCATATGTCTAGACCAAATTGGTTTTGAAGGATCTCGGTCATTTGCTCCCTTAGCATATCATTGCCATTAAATGGCATGGCTATGGGCGGTGGCTGCAGTCCTCTCAAAAGTGGGACATAATCATGATTCTGCCCTTGAGAAACCTGGACACCCTGAGGCAACACCACTTCATTTTGTGCCATATTTGGCCATTGGTGTATATTCGGCCCTAATTGTGGGCCATTGCCTCCAGGACTTATTCCTCCCCTGAGAACCGTAGGGATGTTGGTCCCATGTGGAGGAACATTACTAGGACCAGCCTCCTGACTGCTCGCCGCAGGGAGGGGCGTAGTCCACGGCAGCGCCGTCCCGCCGTTTACACATTTGGCCATTAATTCATTCACCGAGCTTAGATGTTTAGCCATGTTTTCATAATGCGAATTGGTAGTTGATATAAATTTATCTATGGCATGCGCATTTTGAAGCCTAACCTGTTCGACAACATCCTGTGTGAATTCACCGAACAACGCATGCACCGCGTTAGGGCTGAGTTCTCTCATAGATTCGTACCGATTAACATCTGCCAGACCCTCGAATTGACCCACTATGGCTGGAACGTTGGGCTGGTTGGTTTGCTACAGTCCTCATTCCTCCGCAGTTGAGCCAGTTTGAGCGTTTCTTTTCGGAGGCATCTCCACTCTTTACACCAATCCTTCCACTGTGGTCGTCAAAAATTGTTTGCGTAATTTTTATGCGTGAAGAAAGAAAAGCGTGTAAGGTTCAAACCTCCTGATACAAAGTCCCAACAAGGGGCGTTTGATTGAGTGAATAAGCCTCCAAGTGGCGCAAGCACACAAGTTACAGTCCTAAAGTTACAATCTACGAAATGAAAAATAAAAATATGCTCATTTGAGTCTTCATTTGATCAGACTTTCTCTCTTGGCATAGATAAGCTTTTATAGTGAAGTTTGTCAACCGTTTTAGGCGGTTCCAGTATCTCCCTGCAGTTGTTGGATCGTGTCTGTAACCGCTGAGCTGCGCGTCTCAACTGCTTGGTTGTGGAGGAAAACTGTCCAACTGCCATGATCGTGGAAGTAACCGCATCATGGGTTTTCATCCTAACCGCAATCGCATCATGGGTTTTCGTCCTAACCGCAACCGCATCATGGGTTTTCGTCCTAACCGCTGGTACGGTCGCCCCAAGCTCTTTGTCGCCCTTCGGTCCATCGCCCTTCTTCCCTTCGCTCTTTCTTTAGTCCCAGGGCGATTTCGTTCTATGGTGGAGATTTTCGTCTGTTAACACCAACAATGAAAAAATAGGGAAAAAAGAAGATGCAAATCATCTCTGTTGTTCGGTAAAATTAAGCAGAATCCTAATAATATTTTAAGAATAAGTGAAATCTCTATATTAGATTTTGCTATAAATATTTTATTTATTATTGTAAAATATGAAGTAGAGATGGTAATCTAAACATCCATTTGTGAATCGATCTTGTACAATCTCATTTTGATTGTGATTCGGAATTAAAAAATGATTATGAATTCCGACCGATTTTTTGAATCGGAACGAAAATGTATCCCAAATCTCGAATCGAATGATTATGAATCTTAAATTGCGATCGGGATTTTGAATTTTTAAAACTAAGATTTGAAATTTTTAAGCATGCAAGAGATTTCACCAAACATCATAGAAGTCTCTCATTTTCCCTATAAAGTACTATGAATTATTATCATTTCACTACTAAATTGATAAATAAGAAGTGGATACAATAAGTATTGTATTGTCGCATTTTAATACTATATCATTATAAAAAAAATATTTTACTACAATGCGTTATATTTTACTACTATATTTTTATAAAACTTTATATTTTACTACTATAACTTTATAAAAACTACATTCTACTACTAATAGTAAAATATTATACATCAATACTTATTGTAGTAAAATGTTATTTTTCAATACTTTATAAGTAAAATATAAAGTTCTAGTGGTAGATAATAATTTGTATAAAATATAATAATAAAATATTACATTCGTATTAATTAATTATTTATTGATTTTAAAATTAATAAAATTATAATACCCCAAATATTATTAGATGGTAATAAGAGTAACGCGGCGTCCAATACGGCCGGTGACTCTAAACACAATTACAATTTCTCATTTTCATTCACCAACACGTTCCCACTTGTAAGGGAGTCACTGGAGTGGTCGTAACTCGTAACAAAACAACTACTTTTCCCTTGACCTTTTTTTAAAAAAAAATTAAATTAAATTTTCACATCTTAATAATTCTCTAACATTTTATTTGAATCATTTGATTACTTAAATGCTTCGAACAGATTTCGATAATTAAATTTGTTAATTTTTTAAAATATTATTTATAGATTCTTTGAATGGGACCCACGTTATAACATCGAAATGAAAACCACAGGCAAACTCGAAGTCAAGCCAGTGCCCAGAAAGTGAGTAATTCTTTCTACAAGTAGTCACCGGTATTAACATAATATCTTTATTAAATATTATTTTTATTTATATAATTCCACCAAGGCACCCACCGTTTCAGCAATCCTTTCTATCAACTTATACCTGGTGGGGCCCTACTTCATGTATAGCATTAGCTTAGATAATATATAGACATGGGATTCCGCCCCTATGCTTATTGGATCCTGGAATCGGAAATCGGAATCGAACCGGATAGTTTCGATTCAGTTCCAGTTAATTTTTTTTTAACCGTAATAATTTTGGTTGGAACCGTAGAACCGTTGGAACTGAAAGGTTCTGGTTCGAATCGTTCGGTTCCGTTTGATTCGGTTAGGGACGAATCCTAATCGAATCAAACAAATCTGGTTCCAGAACCTTTTAGGTCGTATGAGCCTTTTAGGTCATTTGATTCGGTTTGTTCTGGAACAAATCTGATTCCGGAACAAACCGATTCGATTTCGGTTCCGAAACCATGACGAGGTATAATGCTTATGCCTTATGTCCATCCCATCATTAATCCGGTTGGATTTTAAAAAATTTAATTATATTTTAAGTATTTTTTAAGTTTAAATTCAAAATACATAATAACAATATCAATTTAAAATTTAAGAAATTAATTTATTTTTAATATTTTAAAAATATTAATATAGAATACTTAAAATTGAAGTACCAATTCGTTTGTCAACCCTAATCCCATCTGCATCACAAACTAACTTGCAAATGATAGAATGAATGAATTCAATGAATGATGGAGAGGAATATTATTATTATTTGGTTATTTAGGTTTTATTATTAAATTTATGATAAAATATTAATCGAATATTTTCAATTTTAAAATATTATATTTTATTATTAAAAAAATTAATAAAATAATATTTTCATTGTATGGGCCAAATTTAGGCCAGTGACTCAAATATCATTATGTGTCAGGCCCACGTGTTGGACTTGCGTCAAAACACAACTCATTGCCTTCATCTGGCCCAAAATAGCATTATGAACTGCCACAAAATCCAAATTCTAGTCACTAAAAGATGAGTTTACACATGACTCATATGTAGGGCCCACAAGCCTGTATACCAACAAGGATAGAAGGCTCATACGACCTAAAAGACCTCTGATAACCACAGATCATGCTATATGGTGTCTCCATTGACATTCTAACACTAATCATTTTCCAACAAGGAAATTAAGTATCTTGACCAATCCAAATACAAATGTGAATACACCTAATCTCATGACATTTAAGTACTCCTAACTCAATCACAACTCCACTACTATCTCCTAAAAGTATTGGAATTCAACTATTCCAATGAATCCTAAGCCGACTAAGAGGCTACTTCATAACTTATTAAAGGAGAGATGGTCCAAGGGATTGAGACATTTAAAATTGAAAGATTCAAACTTCAGATGTCGCATTCGGGTTGCCTTATTTCTTATCTCCTTTTGCTCATCGCAATCATTGGCTTGAGCGTCGGAGTGCCTACGGTGTCCACCACAACTGTGAGTAGTTACTTATCGCTCATTTTTCTCGGAGTGCCTACGGTGTCCACCACAACTGTGAGTAGTTACTTATCGCTCATTTTTCTTTTGATTTTCATGATCGTTAGTGCCCCCATCATACAAATTCTCGATTGTTAGCCAAATGTAAAATTCAACGTCTACATTCACTATTCAAGTTATATAAAATTTAATATTTTATTACTTTTTCATTACTTGACTTAGTTGATATTAATGTTAAAACATATCAGTCAACTAAATTTTTGATGAAAAAATAATAAAATATTATTTTATAATAAATTTAGTAGTAAAATATAATATTATAAAATTAAATTACCAAATTGTTATTTATAATAAATTTAATAATTTTTTTTTTTGTTTAATATAATGTTATGGGTTTTCGTCTTTTAGGAGATATATATCAAGTAGTGGTAAGGTGAACCTGCCCAATTAATAAGACAAAGCAAAATCAAGGGGAAGTGGACGAGTCAAATCGAGCCAGGTAAGATCGTAGATCGTAGTCAAACCTAGAGGTATTCAAGGGTCGTGTGGTCGGATTTTTTTAAATTTTGTGACCTCCGATTGGGTCGGGTCATATTGAGGTCGGATCACGTGGAGGTGAAACCCGATCGGGTTTGGGTCGGGTCTTCGGGTCGGCCAAATTTTTTTTAGATGAATTAATTATTTTGAAATATAAATATTAGTTATTTTATGTCTAAAAAACTATCATATATTAAGTTTAAATACAACAAAAGTAATAAATAAATGAAATAATAGTAAAAACTTTTAAAAAACAATAATTTTTTTAGAAAAATAATAAAAATATTATATGATCGGGTCGGGTTTTAGTAACAAACTCGTTACCCAACTCGAAATTTTCGGGTCGGGTCGGGTGGAATTTTTTTAAAATCCACGCGAGTCGAGTCGGATCACGGATTGACTCGACCCTATGAACACGCATCACGCATATTCAAACTTTTGTGACTTTGTCTTCGATATCTCTTAATTGCTTTTGATAGATAATATTAATTGAGAATACAAGTTAATTGAAACCATAATTAATGATTTTTTAACAAAAAAAATTAAGATTTTGAGATAATCATCTAAAATCCCAAATTAATTTTTTATTCAAAATAAAAAATCATCTTAAATTTCATCTAAAATTTTAATTCAAACACAAAATCATCTCAACTCAAATACGGATCAGTATTCTAGATCATCCTTTTAAAAAACCCAACAACTTGCTATTGTAGGACCCGCTGCATATACACATACTATGAGTCTATGAATCACAAGTCTCAAATAAAACTCACCAACAACAAGATGTAATGAATCTTCCTTCCTAGTTTCCTTTCCTAGGGTTGACCCACATTGACATCCCCATATTTCATCATATTTTTCTAATTTAGTAATTTTATTTTATTTTTTTAAAAAAAATAGTCCCTCAAAACGAAATATCAAATATAATACGAACACTTGCCCCAGCTTTAGCTAGCTTGCAAGTTGCAACTCTTCCTGTGTATATATATATACACATTCACCCACAAAGGCCATCTTCAAAACAAAATACAATTCATCTCACTCTGAATAAAAAAAAAAAAAAAAGGAAAATGGAAGGAAGTTACATAGATGAAAGCACAACAACTGGAACTGATTCAACATCCATTCCCTTACCAGTAACCAAATCACCGGAGACACTTTCCCGAGTCGGGTGCGGAACCAGCAGCGTGATTCTCGACTCAGAAGCCGAGTCGAGGAAGCTTCCGTCTTCCAAGTACAAAGGTGTCGTCCCTCAGCCGAATGGCCGATGGGGTGCCCAGATTTACGAGAAGCACCAAAGGGTCTGGCTCGGAACTTTCAACGAAGAAGACGAAGCTGCCAAAACCTACGACATCGCTGCGCAGCGTTTTCGCGGACGTGATGCCGTGAAAAATTTCAAACAAATGGCTGAGTTAGAGGATGATATCGAAACGGCGTTCTTGAGCTCCCACTCGAAGTCCGAGATCGTTGATATGTTGAGGAAACACACTTACAATGACGAGCTCGAGCAGAGTAAAAAAAGAAACAACGGCGTTGAGGGTGTAGGCGCTGGTGCTGCAGCCAATTCTGTCGGTTCGGACCGGGTTTTGAAAGCGCGTAAACAGCTTTTTGAAAAAGCCGTTACGCCGAGTGACGTGGGGAAGCTGAACCGGCTAGTGATACCCAAACAGCATGCTGAAAAGCACTTCCCTTTACAGAGTGGAAGCACTTCCAAGGGAGTGCTTTTGAACTTTGAGGACGTGACTGGAAAAGTTTGGAGGTTTAGGTACTCGTATTGGAACAGTAGTCAAAGCTATGTTTTGACCAAAGGGTGGAGCCGGTTCGTGAAGGAGAAGAATTTGAAAGCCGGTGATGTTGTCAGCTTTCATAGATCGACCGGAGGGGATATGCAGCTTTACATTGATTGGAAAGCGAGGACCGGGTCTGGTTCGGTAGAGAACCCGGTCCAGATGATGAGGCTATTTGGAGTCAACATATTTAAAATACCTGGGAATTGTGTTGGTGTTGATAACATTGGATGCAATAATAATGGCAAAAGGCTTAGAGAAATGGAGCTCTTCTCTGTAGATTGTGATAGAAAACAAAGAATGATTGGAGCTTTGTAACACGTTTTCTTTTTTTTAATCCCTGTTGTAATTTTTATCTTTTTTGGGGGGCTTTTTGAATTTTGAGGAGGTTGGACCGGTGCAGGCGGGATAAGAAGACTGTTCGAAGGGTAGTGTCAGTAGTTGCAAGTTGCAAAAATAAAATATATAAATAAATAAAAAATAGAATTGTAAATTACAAGTGAAGTGACAATAGCTGAAGAAAGCTAAAAGCTGAAATTAGTTTGTAACAAAAACTTTTATTAAATATTGAAAAAGGAGGGGAAAAAAAAGGATAAGAAATGGATAACTGTCAATTTGTTATGTTTCATATGAGATTGTTGTTTTATTATTAGCTTATTGTTTATTGTGGTGTTGTAGCTTTCATAAAACACGATCACTATTAAATATTATTGGGTACAAATATGTTATTTTGAGTATTGAACATGCAACTTAAATCATTAAACATACAAATTTTACCGATAAACATAAAAATAGTTTCATGTTTCAAAAATTTCATATTTATTGAAAGAATTTATATATTTAATGGTTTAAGTTGCATGTTTAATAGTCAAAGTTTCATATTTGAACTCCAAGAATATTTGATACATTTAGATATCATAGATGTAAAAAATATGAAGCTATGAGTATTGGTGTATAAACTATGAAGCTATGTCATAAAAAAAAAAAGTAGAAGACTAGGTTTATTGTTCTTTCAATAAGAAATTTTTGTTAATTGTGGTTTATCCTTTGCATTATTATTGGGTTTTTATTAATTAATCATCCCCAACAAATGAATTGTTCGGTTGAAATTTTGTTCCTGAGCTTCCTCGGATGACATTATTATTCCTGAACTTACTCGGATGACTTTATCCTCAAGCTCACTCAAATGATCATGTCCCTCCTCAAAGTTCTGAAAAAAAAAAGGCTAGAAATTTCCAAGTTACTGAGTTACTAAGTTCTGAAAAAAGGGTAGATTTTCTACTTATGATTTTTTAAAAATTGTCCGACTTTAAACTTAAATATATATTTTTTTTTAATTTTTCAATATATTTTTTTTGGAATTTTAATTAATAATTTTATAAGAAAAAAGAGAATGATTTTATTAAAAAAATGATTAAAATGAAAATATATTTTGATTTAAACTAATTATTACCGAAATAATAAAATTCTTAAATTGTTTAACTTTTTTTTTATCATCAATGAATGATTTTTAATGATTTATGAAGAATTTTGAGAGATAGTTTGAGTATTTTTATTTTAAATACGTAAAATGTCAACTTTACCATTCTCGATTAATTACTGATTAACTCACTATTAATTTCCTATTATTTCAGATTAATCGCAAATCACTCCGAACACTTGAAACGTTTTACTACCGATTTTCGATTAAATTCTCCGACTTATATACATCTATTGTGCATGTTTTTTTTTTTTTTTTGGAATCGTTGGAAATCTCGTCGTAAAACCACCTCTTTCGGATTTAAGCGAAGCAGATGAAATCTTCGGCTGTCCCAGACTTTTATAAAAAACGCACTTTCTGGATTCAAACCCAAGACCTCAATGTGAGATTATGAGTCATACACCACCAAGCTACGCCCATTGGAGACAATCTTTTACTAAACATAATTTAATAAACAATACAAATCATTCTCAAACATGTTACAAAGAATCAATAACTTTAATGAGATCTATGAAAATAAACATGGTAAATAATGATTGTGGACGCATGAAAACATTGACCAGATTGGTCAAAATGATACCAAATTATAATTCTGGTCATGTGCTTTTTCTCAATCTAGAAGAAATTGAAACAATAATGGTAGGGAAGAGGAACAATTAGTAAAAATCCTAATATTGATACTTAATTTCAATGAATATCAAAGAGATTTCGTTCATTTTCTCCGAGGAAGATTATAAGAATCGAGTTTTATGCCTTAACAATGCTTTATATATAATGCAATGATTTCATTTGAAAATTGACAAATTATAGACACGTACAAGTATTAGCTTGCAATATGTTTTGATTAAAGACGCTAAATCTGCATAATTAAAATGTCAAACCCATTTATACTCATAGCTTCAATTTTAAACCCTAAAAAGATTTGATTCCAATTTCCTGATGCTTAAATTTGTAGCAAAATCTGTTCTCAATGTATTTTCCGTGAATGTTCTCCATAAGTTCCAAGCATATATCAAGGGAGGATATTTTAAATGCTTTCTTAATAAGATCAATGTTGTATATTGCTCTCATACCTTCATTTTCAGTTTCGATTAAATGAAAATGAATTTTGAAAATACCAAAAGATCGAGACTTGACTTCTCTTCTTCATGTACCAATATTTTGGCCGCTCTCTTAGGTTGGGACATTCGACGTGGTTATGGATGACAAAATCTGGATCCGAACCCGGATCCAGAAGCATTTTTATTACCCCGGATCCGAGTCTACATGTTCCGGACCCGGATATACCCTTGTCCGGATTCAGATATCTATTTTTGTAATTTTTAATTATATTATTTTATATTTGTATTTTGTCAATTTTATTATTTTTATTTCGATTTTTTCATATTTTTTAATTATATTATATTCTATTTTTATTTATATATGCACATTATTTTATTTTTTTTATTATATTCTAATTTTTTTTTGGAGCCGTGGGATCCCGGGTCCGGATTCGCTCGGGTCCTAATTTATTAAACTCGGGTCCAGATATTTTAATCATGGACCTGGGTCTACCCGGACCCGGGTCTTCCGGGTCCATGCGGATCCGAGCCGGGTGCGAGTAAATTTGACACCCCTAGACGTGGTGTTCTCAGATAAGCTTGACATTTTTTTCTACTAATATTGGAGAATTAAAAATTAAGAGAATTTGAGAATATTTGAGAGAATTGTTAGTGTATAGGAAAAAATTTAATATGGCCCATATTTATAGATTTTTGGGTTAATTCTGTGGTGCCTAAATTGCCCTTAAAACTAGCCATTTTATTAATGTTATTAATGGTAATTTAGAAATTTTACATTTTAACCAAAAAAAAAACAGCTTCTTACCACACAAGTCCAACGGCTAGTAACCTTGGAACTTTAGGGTTCGTTTGAACCGTAAGGTCCCAGTTCTAACTTACAGTTCTGATTGGAACTGTCCAGTTCTTCAGGTTCTGCCGGGGTAGAACCTTAACCCAACCAAAAGGAATCGGTCTTGGTTCCGCTTCCTGAACCGATTCAGGTTCCGGTTCTCGAACCGAAATTGGAACCTTTCGGTTCTTTATAATTCGGTTTCAGTTTCGAATCGAAATTTTGACTGGGTCAACCAATAGCTTCTCTTTCTTCCTTCCTCTCTGGGCAGCGCTGCTGTTATTTGATCGATAGTATGTAACCCTAGAGGTGGCCACGGTTCGATTCGGGTTCAGAACTGGAACCAGACTGTACGGTTTTCGGTTCCACAAGTGTGGAACCGAAACCGGAATCGGAACCGAACCTTCGGTTTTTTTTTTTTAATTTTTTGAAAATAAAAAAATTGAGATTTAAACATTAATTGAGGATTATGATTCGTGTTGGACCCGTTCGGTTCCAGCGGTTCCAACCGGTTCGGTCAGGGTAAGAACCCTAACCGAACCGGTCAGGTTCCGGTTCGGTTCCAGAACCAGAACTGTCCGATTCCAACTGGTTCGGTTCTGGTTCCGAACCGGAACCTTGGCCACCTCTATGTAACCCTACAAGAACAAGCTGTCGTTGCACCAAAATTACATCACCTTGATGCACACCGGGAGCCTCTCAACCCAATTTCATTTTTATAAAATTTTTTGTGAAGGAATTAATGGTGCATTTAGTACAAAGTATTGTTAGAGGGTATAAATTAGCTTATAAGATAAAGAACAAATGCTAGAGTGTAAGCTAGTGTAAAAAAAACAAGCTAATGTTATAAGATTATGATTTTGTGAGCGTTAACACTAGCGTTAAAATAATCATTTAGCAAATCGTTGAAATGCTAGCATCAACGCTCTAGCGATATTCTACCAAACCCATGACAAGTATAATATGTGTTTTTTCCAAATTTGAAAACAAATCTATTTTTGTTCTGCTTTCATATTTGTAAAAACAATAAAAAGAAATAAAACAAACAATTGCTTCTCATCCAACATCTCACATACACAATTGTTAATGAAATTTGCTCAAACGCAACTTGAATAAGTTGACTTGGTCTCCACTTCACAGCTGGAATGCGTCTGATTCGTCCACAACAAAAGACGAGCATAGCCAAACAAGACTTTGACTTGTCCCCAATTTATTTTACCCATAAAATTGAAATTTTCAAGTCTAAAGTTGGGAGCCTGACTCTGAGTAGTGAGTGAGGCGTTGTTTGACTGAGCACTTTGTAATGGGCATCGAAATTAATAATGATATAAATAAAGGACATGTTTGGTTTTTGGCATGCCGCAAAATTTATAAGATTAGTCAAATAAGCCACTGGAATTTCTGAAATGTCACCATCTCTATTACACAATAAACCCAAACCTATAGGTTGTCCTTATTTATTTAATTTGTTTATTTTTATCATAATAGTTGACTGTATATCATATTATGATGTGCATAAGCCATTAATTAGTTAGTTAGTTTTTTTCTTTCTTTTTTTAAGTTTTGAAACTAATTCACAAAAAATAATAATTTATTAAAAAAACATATTTCGCATCACTTATTATACAAAAACCATAACTCTTAACTTGTTTTAAGTTTTATTTTTCTTTAGTCTTTTTTTTTTTCTCATTATTCATTTTATTATTAATAAGAGATTTGGTTTAATTCGTTAGTAGGGTTTGGTGCATGTCATTATCAAACTCGCATCCGCATATGTAATTAAATTATCAAACTCGTACCATACCCTCTGCGATGTTTAATTTTCATTACCAAACTCGCGCCTACATATAAAATAAATTACCAAACCCACATCGATACCTAATGTACGAGCCTAATTTGGGCCAATGACATTTTTGACTTTTCGCTTCGGGCCCTATACCAAATGTAACTCAAACCCCCCAAACAGTACCCAGAGTGGACTTGTGCCCCAATTACCTTCTCAGGCCCACACACAAAGGGAGGCCCGACACTCATCACCCGTCAGTCTAAAGAACCCAAGACCCGTTTGTAAGCCTATATTGGTCCAATTTATTTCACAAGCCCATACCCAAGAAAATATCTGACCAAAATGGCCTATTAACTCATCAGTTGCCAACCCACGAAATGCTCGAACTCATAACTCCCCCATTCATGGATCAACCGTTCCCATCATCCAACGGGCAGACAATTAATGTATTAAATATGCACACCTTTCAAGTGCATATAAATAGAGGAGGTAATCCAAGCGAGTGAGGGGCAAGTCTTAGCTCTCAAACTTGATCTCTCAAAGCTTTTTACTCTTTAAACATCGGCCACCGCCCTCACGGTAGTCAACAGAAGTCAAGGTAACTTTCGACCTTCTTATTCTATTATTTACCTCTCGTCTTCATTACTGACTTGAGCATCAGAGTGCCTACGGCACCCACCACACCAGTGGGCAGTACTCCCCACTCATTCTACCTTTGTTTTGCAGGATCGCTAGTGCCCCAACCTACAAATTCTTGATTGTGGACCTCGGGCGAAAACCAGCATCCACAATTTGGCGCCCACCGTGGGGCCTTAGTGATTCATAGCAGGCAAATATCTCTCAGTCTACGGTTCCTAAAACACAGCCAACCATGGCTTCTAGCAGTGAGCATACACCAAATCCTACGACTACGCAGCTGACCATACTCCAAGAATGATTACGCGCCTTAGAAGAATAGAGTCAAGTCATACGAAGCTCCAATATAACTCTTCAGAAGCAACTGGAGCAAATCTCTTCAACCTCCCAACAACCTAATACTCCGGACCATCCCAACAATCCTACAATCCCCACCAATCTATTGGGGGCATTCAAAAATTGTGGCAAGCGACAATCCGCCATCAGACAACCATCCACCAAATCAAGAAAGAATTCAACATATCTCCCCAACCGACCAAGCACGGCAAGTTACCTCCACCATGCGCAAGGAAATGAAAGAGTTCAAAGATGCAATTCTCTCCCGCCTACCTGATGTCAGACTACCAGTGAGAAAAAGCCGAGTCGGCACGATCTCAGATACTCTATTTTTGGAGACCATCACTTCCATTGAGATACCAAAGAAGTTCAATCCTCCAGATATGAAGATGTATGATGGATCAACTGACCCAGACAACCATGTTGTCCATTATAAATATAAGATGATATCAACGGGTCTGGCTCATCATCAATGGGAAGCTGGTATGTGCAGAGGATTTGGAGAAACATTAGCTGGTCCTGCCCTCACCTGGTTTATAAATCTCCCATACAGATCAATCGAGTTTTACCAACAGCTAGCAGATAAATTTGTGGAGCATTTCGCAAGTTCTTGCAAGCTTGAGAAGACCACCAATGACCTTAATGCCATCCAACAACGGAGAGGGGAGTCATTGCGAAGCTACGTGCCTCGCTTCAATAAATAGAGTATAACAATCTCAGATCTCTATCAGCCTACTGCAGTGGAAGCATTCAGAAATAGATTACTTTCAGAAAGTGGACTCTATAAAAAGCTCACTAAATTTCGATGCTACACTATGGATCAAGTCATGACTCGAGCCCAAATCGAGATCAGGTGGGAGGAGGATAAGAGGAACAAGAAGAGGGAAATTTCCACCAGCCATCACAATGAGAGAAGCTCGAATCCTCCCAAGCGACATAATAAATGATATGTTAGTAATATATCTCAATAAGATATCACTTGATGTAATTAGACCCAAAAAAATGGGCCAGAGGCCACCCATTATCGCCCTGGGGACATCGTAGTTTCCCAAATAAGTATTCATTGGTTACCTTAGAAAAAACTATCCTTCACAAAACTCCAACTTAGGGAGAAACCCATTTACTCCAATCGACCTATATTTACCAACACCTGGCCTAATCGACATGCTTCTCCCAGTTGACATGAGAATACCCCCATAATCCTCCAAATCGACATGCTTCTCCCAGTCGACATGAGAATACCCTCATAATCCTCCAACATACCCAATCGACCAATAAGTAAACTCTAGGATTGTCATCTCCTCCATACTACGTGAAATAATTGTCATATCTTTCAGATGATGAAGGATTATCATCTCCTTCAATCTACATAGAATGATTGCATCTCCTCCAGACTACATAGAATGATTGTCATCTCATTCAGACTACATATAAGAATTGTCATCTCCTCCATACTACATGGAATGATTGTCATCTCCTCATTCGACTATGAAAGAACAAGGCGCCTCCTTCTAGTTTAACCAATTTTCCTACCATTCACCACATACGACGAAGTAATATATCTGGCTTGAGGTGGATATCCCAGTCGACACTACATGTAAGGAGACTTTCCATGAGAAAGATATCCCAGACGACAATACACAAATGAAGACTTGGTATGGATGTCCTAGTCGATACTACGTGTATATAGAGTTGGCATGAGGAAGATGTCCCAGTCGACACTACGTGTATGAAGAGTTGGCATGAGAAAGATGTCTCAGTCGACACTACGTGTATGGATAGTTGGCACGAGGAAGATGTCTCAGTCGACACTACGTGTATGCAGAGTTGGCATGAGGAAGATGTCACAGTCGACACTACATGTATGTAGAGTTGGCATGAGGAAGATGTCTCAGTCGACACTACGTGTATGAAGAGTTGGCATGAGAAAGATGTCACAGTCGGCACTACATGTATGAATAGTTGGCGTGAAGAGGATGTCCCAGTCAACACTACATGTATAAAGAGTTGGCATGAGAAGGATGTCCTAGTCGACGCTACATGTATGGAGACTCAACATGAGAATGATGTCTCATTCGACACTACACATGTGAAGTTTGTCACTTATTAAGGATCTCAGTCGACACTACCATGTGAAGCTTGGCACTTGTTAAGGATCTCAGTCGACACTACACGTGTGAAGTTTGTCACTTGTTAAGGATCTCAATCGACACTACCATGTGAAACTTGACACTCGTTAAAGATCTCATTCGACACTACATATATGATCTTGTAGAATGAGGAATGTAGACCCTCATTGACCTTTGTCAGGTCTTGTAGAGTAAGGATTGTAGAATGGGGAATGAAGACCCTCATTGACCTTTGTCAGGTTTTGTAGAGTGATGATTGTAGAATAGGGAATGAAGGCCCTCATTGACATTTGTCAGGTCTTGTAGAGTGATGATTGTAGAATGAGGAATGAAGACCCCCATTGACCTTTGTCAGGTCTTGTAGAATGAGGAATGAAGACCCTCACTGACCATTGTCAGGTCTTGTAGAGTGGGGATTGTAGAATGAGGAATGAAGACCCTCACTGACCTTTGTCAGGTCTTTTAGAGTGAGGATTGTAGAAGAATGAGAATGAAGACCCCCACTGACCTTTGTCAGGTCTCGTAGAATGAGGATTGTAGAGTGAGAAATGAAGACCCTCCTAAACCTTCATCAGGTCCAGTCGACCATAGCCTCCATTGGACCTTCATCGGGACTAGTGGAGTGAAGACCTTCATAGACTTTCATCAAGTCTAGACGATATTGAAGACTCCATTAGTCATTTGACCCGTAGTATGAGGATACATTGAAGACTCCCCTGGTCCTTTGACAAGTAGTATGAAGATTATCCTGACATTCATCTGGTTTAGTCGACTGAGAACATTCCATGTGGCTCATATAGAGTCAAGTTCAAGACCTGGCCTTCATCTGGTCCAGACGACATTGAAAACTCTCATGGTCCTTTGACCTGTAGTATGAGGATTAATTTGAACCATCATATGGTTCAGTAGACAATGGACATCCCCAAAGACTCATGTCGAGTCAAATGAAGACCTGGACTACTATCAGTCCAGACGACAATATCGTATGAATTAACTCCTGAACCATCATCTGGTTCAGTCGACAGGACATCCCCCAAAGACTCATGTTGAGTCAAATGAAGACCTGAACTACTCTCAGTCCAGACGACAATGTCGTATGAATTAACTCATGAACTATCATATGGTTTAGTCGACATGGGACATCCCTCATAGACTCACGTCGAGTCAAATGAAGACCTGGACTACTCTCAGGCCAGATGATAATATCGTATGAATTAACTCTTGAACCATCATCTGGTTCATTCGACATAAGACATCCATCATAGACTCACGTCGAGTCAAATGAAGACCTGAACTAATCTCAGTCCAGACGACAATGTTGTATGAATAATACCCTGAACCATCATTCGGTTCGGTCGACATGGGACATCCCCTATAGACTCATGTCGAGTCAAATGAAGACTTGGACTAGTCTCAGTCCAGATGACAATGTCGTATGAATAATACCCAGAACCTTCATCTGGTTCAGTCGATCGAGGACATCCCTCATAGACTCATGTCGAGTCAAATGAAGACCTAGCCTCCATCTGGTCCAGACGACATTGAAGACACCACTGGTCTGTTGGTCAGTAGAGTGGTGATTATCCTGACATTCAAACTGGTTCGGTCGACTGGGTACATCCCCAATAGCTCATGTAGAGTCAAGTTCATGATCCTGACCTTCATCTGGTTCTTTCAACTGGGAACATCCCCAATGGCTCATGTAGAGTCAAACTCATAACATGACATTCGTTTGGTTCAATCGATAGGCAGCATCAACGCTCAGGTACACCTACATCATATGGTCTCATCTCAGATGACACACGTGTCAAGTACTCTCCAAGCCAATGACTCATTGACTTAGAGAATATGAGACAAACTGTACGGGCCTAATTTGGGATAAGGGCATTTTTGAATTTTCGCTTTGGGCCCTATACCAAATGTACTTCAAACCCCCCAAACAGTACCCATAATGGACTTGGGCCCCAATTATCTTCTCAGGCCCACACACAAAGGGAGGCCCGACACTCCTCACCCGTCAGTCTAAAGAACCCAAAACCCGTGTAAGCCCATATTTGTAATACTTTAAAAAAAAGTGTGAAAGATTATAAAGCAGTGGGACTCCTGTGTGGCTAAAAAAAATGCTTTTGAAAGTTTTTAAAAAAGAGAGAGAGAGAGACAGACGTGTTTTTTAAAAAAAAAAATTATTTCTCTCCCATCTCTTTCTTTTATTTTCTCTTTCTTCTTTTTCTTCCAAATACTCTGCCAACTTCAAATCGCCGCTGTTGCTTCACCGCCGGCCATTAGCCACCACGCGCCGGACCACCTGAAATCTGCCGTCGTCAGCTTTTCAGATCCACCGAGCACGAGCCGAAAGGACGCCGGATGCGCCTCCACGCGCCGCTGGAAGGGAGCGATACGTCGCCGTTTCTTCTGCAATTTCCGGCCGTCTCCGGTCACTTTTGACGGCCACCTCCGGCGAGTGAACACTTTTCAGGCCGAGATCTTTCCAACGGCAGTGGTCACTTCGAGATCCGACATCGTTTGGGTTGTTTTCCATTTTATAATTACCGGCAATTCGGGAATATTACTGGAATTTGAGATCTGACCGTTGGATCGGCGATCCGATCGCATCAGATTGTTGCTCTCGATAATACGAGTGTTTTGGTATATATATTCACCGTTGATAGTATCTGGTTGTGGGGCCCAATTTTTGGTAATGGGGCCCGCTTGACTCGTTAAGCGTATCAGCAAGTTCCGAAGCCATCGCTGTGATCCTTGAGATGTTTGTTGACCAGTGGATCCTTTTTTGAGAGGTTTGGAGATCGTTGGAGCTCGGTATGTGATTATTATCATTTTTGGGGTGTAAATGATAGAATTGGAAAGTTTTGGACATAATTGTAAATTTGCATAATTAAGAGGGTAAAATTATAAATTCTGCTAATTAGGGGTTAAATAGTAATGTTTACGAATTGTAGGACTATTTGGGCTTATTAGAAAAGTTTAGGGGCTAAAACGGAAATTTAGAAACTTTAGGGGTAAAATCGTAATTTTGGATAATTGAGGGACCTTATCGTAATTTTACATTTTTCAGATTCTTGGCGGATATAGATTTATTCAGAGCTTGTGCATGAATAGAGGTAAGTACACTCTGTGGTATTCTCTTAACATATTGTTTGATGATTGATGGTTGTTGTGAGAGTCGGAATATATATAAATATAATGGTATATATATATATATATATATATATATATATATATAATATATATATATATTTTATATTAAATATATTTTGTTGAGATACAATATTGAGATATTGAAAGCATGATAAATATGAAATCATGATTATTGAGATGAGATTGATGGATTGGATGTGAGATTTGATTGTGTTTGATGATGTGTGCTGTTGTGTTATGCTGCCGAGTTTTGTATAATGGTGGTCGGATTTGAGATGAGATGTGATGATACATCAGATGATATGAGATGATAGAAAACCTTGGGAGCTGTCATTGAGGACTCTTCCATTGGTTTTGATTTGGGGGTATACGGGGACTCCCCCATTGATTATATTTCACTCACATTTTACGAGTTGATATTGTTGGAAACCTTGGGATTTGTCATTGAGGACTCTCCCATTGGTTTCAATCCTCTGTTATACTAACCCGGATTAGCAACCATGTTTGATGGATGTTTGTATTGTTGTGGGATGATTGTATGAGATGATATTATAATATATGCTATTTTCATATATATATTATATATATATATATAATATATATATATTTACTTATATATATATACTTATTTTGTGGGTGAGGTCATGTTGAGAGAATGAGTGTTTACTTGCTGAGCTTTTTAAGCTCATTCCCCTCTTCCCCAAACATTTCAGGTAGTTCGCGAGAAAGCAGGAGCAGTACCAGATTGGGATCCACGTGCCACAGTTGTATTTTCGGGTTGGTCCAGACATTCGAGTCGTCATTTGCATTTTTTTTAAGTCTTGTGTTGTAAACCATAAAGGTTGTGTATACTTTATGAGTTTGTAATTTGTGATGTATTATTTGTGTGTTTTAAATTGGTTGATTTGGCATATAGAGTGCTCGAGCTGAAGTTGATCGCAGACTTCTTTCTAGGGTTGGGCCCGCCCTAGGGAGGGCTCGTGACAATATTGGTCCAAGTTATTTCACAAGCCCATGCCCAAGAAAATATTTGACCAAAATGGCCTTCTAACTCATCAGTTGCCAACCCACGAAATGCTCGAACTCATAACTCCCCCATTTATGGATCAACCATTCCCAGCATCCAACGGGCAGACAATTAATGTATTAAATATGCACACCTCTCAAGTGCATATAAATAGAAGAGGTAATCCAAGCGAGATGGGGGCAAGTCTTAGCTCTCAAACTTGATCTCTCAAATTTTTTACTTTTTAACATCGGCCACCGCCCTCACGGTAGTCAACAGAAGTCAAGGTAACTTCCGACCTTCTTTTTCTATTATTTACCGCTCGTCTTCACTACTGACTTGAGCATCGGAGTGCCTAAGGTACCCACCACACCGGTGGGCAGTACTCCCCGCTCATCTACCTTTGTTTTGCAGGATTTCTAGTGCCCCAACCTATAAATTCTCAATTGTGGACCTCGGGCGAAAACCAGCATCCACACCTAACATATATTTTACGGGTTTTAAAAATAAATTAATGAAATACTAATATTATTTTTAAGTTACCAATTATCATATGTACATGATAAAAATTATTGTGTATACCCATTTTAGCATTTTTTTTCCTTTGCAACAGTTTAATAATAAGATTGACCAAATACATATAACAACTTCTAGAACTCGCGACATTTTTAAAAGAAAAATTTATCAAAAACTCAACTGATTTTCTTTAAAGCTGATTATTTATACAACACAACTAACGACAATTAATTTAAAAGCTATAGCATTACAAGTTCTATAGCATTACCAAACTGGCCCTCAATGAAAATGTGGGTTTCAGGTTGAAGACAGTGAACTTGCCGAGAATATGTTCTATGTTATTGAGGGAATAAGGTTCCCTTTGCGGGTAAGCGAATACCCGCTGTGGGTATCCGTGAGTTTTGATGATTACCTAATTAGTACTAATCCTGCAGCGGGTTTCGTTTTAATTTACCAAATTCGCATAAATATTTACCAAATCTCACCCATAGCGGGCGGGTTTTTATGGGTTTGCGGGTGAAATTGCCATCTCTAGTTACTCCCTTTTATTCTTATAAAAAATATTAATTTACTGTTCACGCGAACAATAATTTTTTCTTTAAAAATAATTGAATGGGCAAATCTAAATATATTTTTAATCTCTTACTTCTCGTATAGGCACGTATTTTGAAAGTATTATTTTTATTTTAAATACACACTAAAAATTAATTTCTCTTTGATTTTTGTATGCGAAAGAAATCATTTACAGTCACATTGTGACTGTGCCTGAACAAATACACAATCAGACACACACCTAATTGACAGTCCATTTATGATTGTATGTAAAAAATACAGTCACAATGTGACTCTGCTAAATGTCTCTATGGGTCAGTAATATGACTAAGGGTCAGCAATGTGACTGAGACAACTAATATGATTGAAGTCACAAGTATGACTAAGGGCCGACAATATGACTAAGGTCATAATTTTGACTGTGCTCAATGTAATTGAAGGTCGATGATGTGATTGAGGTCACAATTGTGACTTTGCTCATTGTGACTGGTGGTCAGCAATATGATTGAGATAACCAATATGACTGACATTACAAATGTCATTAAAGATCAGTAATATATATCAGATCACAATTATAATTATGCTTAATGTGACTAAGGGTCGATAATATCACTGATGTCACAAATGTTACTGTGTTTAATGTTGTAACGACTTGAAATTTCATAACTCGATTAAAGTAGTAATTTAGTGACTGGGTTAAATTTTTCTGAGCGGTAGTGAAAAAATATTTGAAGTGATGTAATGACTTAATTTTAGAAGTAATGTTTATAGTATTATGATTAAATTATTTGATTCCGACTGGAATTATGAGATTTGGCCGAGTAGTATTATATCTAAAAGGTTTAATGTTTTTTTTGGGTATTTGACACATGTTCAATATATGAACAAATGTCATGTTACTAAATTTAAGTATAAAAAAGTAAAAGAAAAAGGAAATTAAACCCCACTTTACGTATTTTCTATATTCCTTATTCTTCTTATTCTCTCCCTAGCAAAGGAACTTCTAGCCTTATCCCATAAAATTTTATATTATTTCCACCAAGTTTTAGAGTTTTAAAAGCCACATGCAAGCTTGAAAGAGTAACAAGGGAGCTTAGAAGGCCCTATTGGTGTAAGGATATTTTGTTTTAAGGTGAGAAATGTTTAAACCAGGTATTAAATTACTGAATTTTGTTGGTTTGAATCTTGAAGAGTGTTGAAAATTTGGTATGGGGATTATGATTATGGTTGAGTTGAAAGATTAAGAGTTTGTGAAAACTTCTAAGTTGTGAAATATCTAAGTGTAAAACTGTGTTAGGGCTTATTTATATGATTTTGAGATGGTGATAAGGGTGAAATGGAAGTTATGTTGTGTATTTGTGGTGTTTATGGTTTGTGTTGTGTTGAAGAAGTGGTATGTACAAGTGAAGTTGATTTTTGGCCCTGGAAATGGCCGAGCGTCGCGACGCCCACTCCCTGACGTCACGACGCATTCTGGAAATCTGGTTCTGGGTTGATTCTGGGTGTTGAGCGTCGCGACGCCCTTGAGGTCGCGTCGTGACGCGCAAAACAAATGAGACTTACTAGTTTGCAAAATTCACAACGCGTCGCGACGCCCAACCCTCTTACGTCACGACGCCCAGAACATATTATGGTTACTGTTTTCCCGTTTGGGTAAGTAATATAACTGAGGTACACATAACGCAACTTTCAGTTATCAATGTGACTAAGGTAAAAATGTAATATGACGAAGATGAATGTGAAGTATTTACGACGTATTAACTTTATGGCTAATTTTGATCTGAAGTAAGTCCGAATTTTAGAGAGGTTTGTTGATAAAAGTTGTAGGTATATATGTTAAGTGTATGTATATTTTTATAGATTATGATTTGGAGTTTAAATGAAAGACATGTGAGTATTTGAAATGGCAAGTTTAAAAGTATTGTTCTCTTCTAAATGTAAAGATTATTTTTTTACCATTTTTCGTAGATATATATCGACAATGCATCTTGTTTTAAAGCTTATAATTTTTTTTGCATGAAACACTTTATATTTTGGAGATATTTATGTTTTAAAGTAAAAGTGGAAAAAAATTATTTTTTCCCAACACATCCCTACAAGCACGTGAGATGTGTGTTTTAATTTTTTTTTTGAAAAAAATTATCATTTTTGTCAATTCCTTATCCTTACGCAAATTTTAAATTTTGACCTGGGCTAAGTAGGAAAGATTTTATCTTAATTGAGTTTTTAAAATAAAAAAAACCCCCAAAATTTTGTGTAACTATTGTCCAACTCGTAGGTCGAATGTTTGAATGGATTCAAGAATGACCCTGAGTTACCTTGAATTTCATATGATACCATGCGAGTTTTTAAAATGAGGCTTCCATCAATACAAGATAAATAAATAAATAAATAAATAAATATATATATATATATATATATATATATATATAAGTCATATTGTACACTAAAATTTGATTTTTTTGGATTCTCATGTCATAATTTTAGGTTAAATTTGGGAGTTTGAACCGACCGTATGTCTCGACTCTTCCCATGTCACCTTTGAGTGGATTAGACAAAAAGAATGAAAAGAAGACGTATTCATCTGTGAATTTAAAGAAAGTCTTAAGTGGTATTAACGTTACTGTTTCATCACTGTATAAAATATACAATGTTTTCTTATAATTAGATGGCGTGAGTGGTATGGTAGTGATGTCAACCTAAAACTATTTTGTGAATGTTCCTCTTTAAGCCCACAAGCCACACCAACACTACTATCATGCCCTTATAATTAAATTGGGCAGGGGTGGGGTTGTGATTGAATGGGCCTTTCTTCATTTTTAGCCCAATATTTTTATCAGATCACGGTTAAGCCCGTAATTTTAAATGTTAATACCCTTATCAATAGAAGAGTGCATGGGTTGGATTAGTAAAATAATGGGCCTTTTTCACATTTAGCCCAAAATTTCTATCACATCAGTCTCTTTGAAACAGAAGTAGAAGTGCAGAACATCTCATCTACTGTTATCTTCATTTCAATTTCTGTTCAAGAAGAATGGCATCCGTTGTATCATCTTCCTTCTTAAACTGAGAATCATTTTTGAAGTCAAAGTCAAATTCAACTCTTTTCAAGGTGGCCCACTCACCCTTGAAGGCTGCTCGAGTTGATTTGTCTATGAATGACATACTAGGGGTGTGTATGGTTTCGGGTCAAACCGCAACTCGACTCGAATCGAACCACACGATTTGAAAAAATATTGAAAATGATTTCGGGTTAGTCTGAATCGAATTGTAAATTTTGGATCGGTGCGCGGTTTTGACCCAAACCGCACAAATCGTAAATTGTGATCTGAACCGCCTAAACCGCCAACCCGCGTTCAAATTAGACATTCTTTTATATTTTTCTTCTTCTTTAACCATGAAATTTAAGATATTTAATGATCATATGATAATATACAATGTATAAATGAAAATTAGATATTTGTTCTCTTCAATTATTATGTGAAAACATATAAAATTTACTTTAAAAAATTTATAATCCAAATAGCTGACACGAACCGCCCAAACTGCTGAACCGCCGACCCGAACCGCCGTGATTTTCCTTATCAAATTTGTGGTTTCGGTTTCTAATTTTCCAAACCGCCAACCCGCACGGTTTGAAGTGTAAAACGAAAAAACCGACCTGAACCGCACCGCGAATACCCTTATAACATACTCACTTAAAGAAATAAGTAAATACTCAGTGAGTAAATGATGAAAATTCATAGGTGAATTTAGTTGTTGATAAAATACTGATTGAATAATTCCGTCGGTAAATGATTGTCATTATAATTTTTACCAATAAAAAAAAATCGTCTGTAAATACCGATTGAATTTCCATAGCTAAAATGGGCACTCGAGCCCCTTGGTGGCTGTGAGAGTTGAGATGAAAATGGGCATTCAGTGGCTTGTGAGAGTTGAGATGAAAATGGGAACTCAAGCCCCTTGGTGGCTTGTGAGAGTTGAGAGATGTCTCGATCTCTGTTGTCATGGTTGTTGGACCCACGATCCTCTGATGCCTCGATCGGTTTGTGAGATGTCTCGATCTCTATTGTGATAATTGTTGTAGCGCCCATTACTCATTTTTTTTTTAACAAAAAATTATTTTGTTTCAAATGTGCCTTCAGCTCTCTGTAAATTTTCCAGAGAGCTGAAGGAATTATGGTCTATTATCCTAATTGCTTCCAACTCTCTCTAAACACTTCAAAAACACCAAAAATTAATTTTTAACATCAAAACCAACATCAACACATGTTAATAGAACAAAAATCAAAATTTTCAAAATATCAATTTTTTATAAAAACATAAATTTATTCTAAATACACACTTGCGTAAATTTTGAATCCAAAACAAAAACCAAATTAGAATCCCAATAAGAAATGTCTCATGATCAATTCTAGCTCACCCAAATATGGTCAAATGATTCTAGAATGGTAGCCATAGCTCTAAGCTTTAATCTAGAGTTCCAAACTCTAATTTTATGTTTATGTTTAACATAAATATTATGACTCAATTACAAGCATATTGTGTTTATACTTCCAAAGCATCCTAACACAATTAATAAGCCTAATTTCAACATTATGTATCTAATACATAATTCAACACTATATGTCTCACTAATGAAAAATATAGCTTTTGGAGAAAATCAAACTTACCTAACAAGGTTGATTCAAATATCTAATATACTTCTCATTGTTGAAATATTTGGAGAACTTCCAAGGATTAGCAAGCTTGACTCCAATATCTACTCTTGATTCCAATGCTAGCAAGCTTCACCCCAAGATCCAATCTTGATTTCTCCTAATTGAAATGTTGTAGAGACCTCACAAAACTTCTCTAAACACTTCTCTAACTTAGGCTAATTTCTTTAATTCTTGCTTGTATTTAGCTTTCTCAAGCTTTTGCTTTTCTTAATTAAAACCTTCTTAAAGCTCGCTATTTATAGCAAAACTTAGGTAATTTTTAATTAATAAAACTTGTAATCAATTTTTAGGTGGGTTTAATCTAATTTGTTCAGATATGTATAATTATGTGTGATTAATCTTCATTGTATACCACTTTAATTTAATCCAAATAAATCAAGACAAGAATTAGGAAATGGATTAGTTCAATGTCACCACTTTGATTTAATCCAATTAAATCAAGCCAAAACCACCTATTATTACATACTTACAATTACCATAATATTCTCAAATGGTATAGATAATTATGATTTTACAATTAAATATTTGTGTAATTATTGAATTAAATCAATTAATCCAATTAGGTTAAAGTAAATAATCAATGTTATCCAATAACACTTGATTATCTTGGTTGATAATTATAATATCGAATATTATATTTTATCAAAATTAATCAGCTGCCCAAGTGCTCAACGAGTACAATTCTTATTGGGACTCTCTAAATTCAGACACGTTCGTTATATAAGCCTAGCTAATATGTACGCAATTCAGCCATCTCCGAATTCGCGAAGAACACGAACGACCTTTCTGAACTATACAAGTCGAGGTCATCACATATGTTTAACAATCCATTTGTCGTAGGCTATCCGAATTCTGCTTAGGAAACATAGAATACATCGTCAAGTTTCAGAGGCGCATATGTCATGTCGACATGTCATCGATTATTCATAACTGATGCGATCCACCCTAGGTGATCAACTTTGGCCAAAATTTTAAGAATCGTAACTTTACTCACATGGATACTTAAACCCCTTATGGTACACATACGGGTCGACAGATCCTATATTGCTTCACACTTGATTACTGTGTGCATCGGTCCACACCCAATGAACATCTAAAGGCCATACCATGAAAGATTTTTGACATACATGACATCAAAGTGTGGATGATCTCACATAAAATCAATGTTATCTTATAATCAGAGGATTAAATATGCTACTCGACTCGATGAGATTCCTATTGATGGTGGTGTGTACTTCAAACTATTAGGAATCACCTGTGAGTCATTCAGTATTCGGTCCAACCAATACTCACACGTCTATATGAATTTCCAAAACTCATGATATATATGGTTAAACCATTGAAACTCCAATTCCAATATAGGACATGTGCTAGTCTTCTAGGTTATAGAAATTCGACCGTATTCCAAAACCAACAACTATGATTATTTACTTTAAGAATAGTTTATAATAGTAATATTTATCCCAATATCGGACCACCTAGTGTCCAATATTACTGCAATAATATTCTAAGGTCGATGTCATTCTTACCATATATATATACACCAATCTAATAAGCATGATGATAATATCATTAATAAACTATGAAATGAAAATATAGTTATTTTATTAATAAATAATAAAATGTATAATACATTATTCGAATTGGCGCTCCAAGCACCAACTCCAACATTAACATCACAGTCTGAAGGTATTCAATGTCTGGGCCCATGTGGATGTGTATATAATTATTATGTCAGGCCATGACGCCGGTTAAATGTGTTTATGTTTGTAAATAAAATATGCATAATAAAGGTGTTTGATATGGTTACTGTGTATATGTGTACCTATAATGATATGTGCGTAGTTTGAGGCTGAAGGTGATGAGACAACCTGTCATTTGTCGATAGTATCATGTCTTTTGACTGGATGTTACAAAGATAGTCAATATGTTAACAATAAGAAGATCATTGACTATTTTTTAAGCACGACAAATCTTTTATTCCGTAAAATGTATTTATATATGACTAATTTATTAGCTTATTGATAAATTAATATTCACTTAATTAATACATTGTTCTTTATCCAAGGCTATTAGATTATCAAGATTTGAATATATGTCATAATTTTAGCTAATTTAACCTATGGTTAATAAAGTTTCTTCCTTCTCACAAAATAATAATAATAAAAAAAAAACCTTTCTTGAAATATAGATTTATAAACTATGAAATTTAGTTGATAAAAAAGAATAAATCTTTAATTATTCCATAATATATTCATTTCTATCTTGCAGAGGAATAAAAAAAAAAATCCATCTGATTATTATTTATCTTTAAATTCAGTATCTACAAAAGCAAATCAATAATGGAAATAAATGAATTATTAAAGCAATACAATAATGGAAGTGAATTAAATTTACAAAAATGATAAATTTACAAAAAAAGAAAGCTCTCCGTTCCTGGTTCTCCTATAGCTGGATCATCCAGAACCACAAGAATCCTTAGTTAGAATGGGATTCCAACTCAGCACGTTTTGAGATTTTGAGAATAGTTGCTCTAATACAAAAATTTGTACAAACGTATTTAAGACAAAAAAGAGTTTGTCAAATAGAGAAATTATTTTTTATATAATTTTTTTCTTGTATGAATATCATCTCTATATATGTGTTGACGGTCAAAACCGATTAACACCGAAGTCAAACAAAATGAGAGAATAAGACACTGTTTTTAATGTGGAATACAAATCAAATGCCTACGTCCACGAGTCAAATTTATTAATTATGCTGATAGAAGTTTCAAAAGCTAACAATTCTCTCACAAAATTGGCAGAGCATCTGTAAGGTTTTGTTATCTCTCTCCAAAATAATGGGATTTTCCCCTATTTATAGTGTTGTGGGGGCGTTTCAATAGCAAAAATATGATAACAATTAGAGATAATCATGAGTAATAACTATCCTGGATTTATTGTGATTTAATACCATATTAAATTGGAGGGAGAGATCTTTGGTAATACAACTGCATTGAGGTGATTCTCTTCCCTTTATTGGTCTATTTGAGAACATTATGAACTTCATAAGGCTTTTGGGTCGTATGAAATGATCTGCGAGCAACGACCTTAAAAATATGTCGTATGCGATGTCCAAGTGGCCTGGGATGCGTTTTACGAGCTCTTTCTTAGGATGAGTTAAGCTCATGGATGCTCTCGGGAGGATCACGTTCCATGTGGCTTCAGCGAGGTTGATAGTGGTTTCTCAAGACCTGCGGACTCGAAGTGGTATCAAGCTTCGTGGGCTAACTTTTCCTCTATTGGGCTTCTTGTGCTAGTGGGTTTGTTTCATCCGATTTGACTAATTTTGACCTTGAGCTTGTTTTTATAAAATAAAATTAATAAATCTATTAAATTAAAAATTTATTACAATAAAAAATACATATTATAATTTCATAGGAACTCTATTATACAAGAAAACATATTAATTTTTCGATTAAAATAAAAAACACTATTAAATTATAAAATTAAATTAATAAATCCATTAAATAATAACTCTATTATCGCTCTACATGGCGACTCACTTTAAATTATAAAATTAAATTAATAAATTATATTTATTATAATAAAAATACATATTATAATTTTATAAGAACTCTATTATAATAAAAAAACATATTATACTATTCTATTAAAATAAGAAACACTATTAAACTATAAAATTAAATTAATAAATATATTAAATAAGGACATTATTATAACAAGAAAACATATTATAATAAAAATATAATCTCATATTAAAATAAGAAACCTATTAATTAAATACATGACACTTAATCTCTATAATTAAATTTTTTTTTATTAAATTACAAAATTAAAATATCTCTAAAATTAATTTTTTATTATTAAAATATAAAATTAAAATAAGAAACCCATCAATATCTATATTTATATCTATCGATCTATAATTAATTTTTTAATTAAAATATCTATATAAGATTATAAAATTATAAAATTAAAATAAGAAACCTATTACAAGATAAAAATATAATATACTATTAAAACAAGAAACCTATTAATTAATTTAATTAATTAATATTATAATTTATTAAATAAGAAACCTAATATAATAATAAAAAATATTATAATCTCTCATTAAAATAAAAATCATATGTAATACTTAATCTTTATAATTAATCCGATATCTACAATAAATTTTTTTATTAAATTTTAAAATAAGAAATATATATATATATAATATATATATATATATATATATATGTTAAAAGTTTTATGCTCTAGAACATGCCATGTAGGATTATTTAAAAAATGAATATAATTTAAAAAATATATTAAAAAATACTAATCTAACTAAATTCAAAATTTTTCACTATTATAATTGAAATCAAAATTAATAATTATATAAAACTAAAACCTAAATTATATAAAAAAAAGATAAAATATTAATATAATTGAATTCAAAATCATCCATTTAATTGAAATTGAAATCAAAATCTATAATTATATAAAAATAAAACTATAATTATTAAAATTATATTAGCAAGTTAACTGTTTTCATGCTCACTCAACGCGACACGCGATATTATTAAAAATTAAATTAAAAAAGGACAAATAATAATCTAATTGAAATCCACTATTTTAATTGAAATAAAAAAATATAATTATATAAAATATAATTATTAAAATTATATTAGCGTATTAATTAAAAAAAATAATAATAAATAACGACAAAATTGAAGATATTTTCTCATTTTCTTTGAAAACTATTATTTTTATTTTGGTTTTTATTTCTTATTTTGTATATTTTGTATTAGTTCATTATATTTGGACTTTGTTAGACGGTAACCAATAATGATAGAGGCACAACTTTCAAGTTCATGCTTAATCAATGTAATATTTTCATTATTAATAATTTTATTTTTTTATTGATGATTAAATACTTTTTGAGTAAGTTATTGAAAGTAATGCAATTTTGTAGAGGTTGGTTTGTAAGGAAATATTATTGTTTTACTTTTAGATGATTGACAATACGAGAACATGAATATTCGTGTTTGATGTGAATTTGTTTTCTTCTCAATTAAACTCTAGTCTCAATATTACCACTCTTCAAATTGAACTAAAATGTCGATATATTTTTTAGTTTATAATATGCTTTACTTTAACGCATTTGAACAATTGAGTTACTCAATTCTATTTTATCTGAGTGTGTAAGATTTCTCGATTTGTTAGAATATTTGAATATAGAAGACTTATAAATTCTTAGGGTTCAATAATGAAATTATATAATTTACTTTAAATGGGTTTATTCATTTTCTAGAGAAAAAGGAAGAAATTTGACTATATGTCCTTAAACTCCCGTAAAAGACTGAGGGGTGAAAAAAAAAGATGTTGTCCTTGGATTGCGCCAGAACTCCTTGAAAGAGATTTGTTGTATTTCGAGGATTATCTGAATTTTGCGAAATCCGATCGGGTCGGATCGGTAAAAATAAGAATTTTTATATTTATTAATTATTTTAAGACATAAATACTTACTATTTTATGTCTCGAAATTTATCATATATATAAAATTTCAAGATAAAAAAGTAATAAATAATTGAAATAGTAGTAAAAAATTTAAAAAATAATAAAAATTTTAGAAAAATAATAAAAACTATTTTTTCGGGTTGGGTCGAGTTGCGTCATCAAATCCGTGATCCGACCCGTAAAAATTGGGTCGAGTCACGTCAACCTGAAATTGTATTAATTTTTTTAGAACCTGATGGTATCAGGTTGCGGTTTGACCCGATTCTATGAATACCCATACTGATTATCATATTTTGTTAAGGTGGGTTAATCTACTTTTATTGGTTGTTTTAAACTAAAATATAAACGATGATTTGCTCAACCCACGCAAAATGCAAGTACAATGTTAGTTACTTTTAAATAAAAACATTTCAAATTTAATATAACTTTTATGTTTTTTAAAAAACAAAATACTTGTACATAATACGCTGCGTTTTATACTGCCTAAAGTCAAAATAAAATCACGTAACGTGTTGGATCTCCCCAACCAAAAATCGAGTCTGCATCCTCATGAAGGATCAAATTCCAGCGCCAGAACCTCAGCCCCTACTGAAACACAACACAGAAGGGAACCGAAATTGAAATTAATTTCTTTTAGATCCTCTAATTTTCTCCCAATTGCAAAACAAGCCACAACTAATCACAGGTCCTTTTAATTGTGAAACATATACTGTTCTCCACTTGGCAATATGTCGGAGAAGCAGCTGATTGTCGCCGTTGAAGGCACGGCCGCCATGGGACCGTTCTGGAAATTCGTCGTCTCTGATTACCTCGAAAAGATCATCAGGTCCCCCCCTACTTTCACAAATTTAGTTATTTATAGCTGAATTTTTAATTGCTAATTAATTCTCGCTCGATTCATGATACTGTTTTGCAAATTTACAAAATTAGTGTTCAATTTTACTGATATTCACTCCTAAGCTTCTGATCCGTTGCCATGTTATTCAAATTAACTTCATTTTACTTATTATTTAGCCAAATGTTTTACACCGCAATTAATTAAATCCGTTTCCCGAAATTGTTTTGATTAAATGGTGATATGGAGTTCTATGCATGCTATGAGAATCAAAATCGTGTTACTTTTTCTCTACAGTAATTCCCAAATATGTCTTTGTACTTCACAATGTCAATTGTGATGAGGTTCATGACTGCTATTGGACAATTGGCTTATCACTCTCCCTTTCGCTGTATCTAAAATGTATTTGGCAGTTACAATATTGAAAGTGCAATGGCTACATTGCTCGTGGTGGCTGTTATAGATGAGGAATTGGTGAATACTGCTGGATAGCATTGCTGTTTATTAGGTCTTTTTTTTTTAGCCAGGGGGTGAATATATTTTTCAAATTCTTACCCCCTCAAAAAAAGAAAAGATAAGAAATAAGCTGTTTTATTGGCCAATTTTTATAGCCACAGTAGTTTACTTTAAGAAATTGCTTCTGCAGCAATTTGAGATGCGGAGAGTGCAACTTAAATGATTAAAGAAAAGTGATGTGTGTAATGAAGTTTTACAGTTGTACTAAATGAATACAGTATCTATATTTTTTAATCTCAGAGTGGAGTGTTTGAGAATGATGCTTAAGGTCTAAAAGATATTGAAAAAAACTTGTATGAGTATTAATTGGCATTTGTAGTGGGGAGACTGATCAAGTTAGCCATGTATGTTTACATTTGTTGTAGTCATTTTGATGGGAAAACAGAAGCCGCTTTAATCATGATTTACTTTTTTCAAAAGAAGTTTCAGTTGTTGCAACTTCAGTTTATCTAGGATAAGATTTAAGTCTGATGTTTTCCATTTTGACTAATGCTTTATATACTGTTGTTGGAATGGGCCCCATTTATGAGTTATGCTATATATACTCTTTCTGGAAATTGCCGCCATTTATGAGTTATGATTGTTTTAGTTTAAAATAGTAAAAATATACTAAGTGCTTTGGTTCTGTGTATTTATGACTATTCTAAATTATCTGTGTGTTTGTACAGGTGTTTCTGTGGTAATGAGTTGGCTGGGCAGGTAATATTTTTGTTCCCCTTTCACTATGACATAGTTACTGAAATCTGCGTCAAACTGCTTCAATCTTTGTATTTTGAATTATAAACTGTCTAATTCTTACAAAAAGTTACTGTAGCTGTTTATCGGATACTGTTGCAGAGTGATTCAGTTAAAAAGTGATTGCAAAGTGCCTTTTGTCGTTGTCAAATTTAATTGACAAACTTTTCAAATGAATCCATCACGCAAACCCACACATGAATCCAGATTTAGGCCCAATATATTGCAGTTTATCTGAAAGAATGAGAGTATTGAGATTCATTATCTCTTGGTTAGCTTGGCTTTAAGACCATATTGAGGATTCTCTAACCAAAAAACTGATGTAATTGGTAAGAAAGGTCCTAACAATAGTAATTAAACTCCGATATCCTTCTTACAAATTAATCCTGACTAATTGTCTTTCACAAGGTAGGGATAAAAATTTGACCCTGTATAGTTTATTAGGGCATGGGTGTTTACTGGGATGTTCATCAATTGTTCATGGATTGGTTGGAGAGGAGGCTTACAAACAAACACACACAAAAACAAAGTCTCTTTTTCCAAATAACGCATATATTAAAGTGTATTATATATACATGTATATGCTTGTGGTTTTTCACAGGATGAACATGCTTTCAGGGTGGAAAACTTTCTTTATGGTTCTGTTTTCTGTTAGTTTTTCTACATTGTCTTCATTGACTTTGAGATTTCCTCTGCATAAAATGCTGCAAATTTTTTGTAAGCTGAAGCTTTCAAACTTGCTATTATTACCTCCTATTTGTTTGTAGTAAACATGGTTTTGTCACCTTACCAGCTCTTTTTCTCCTTGAATTGCAGAAGGCATGTACCTCTAGTGTTGAACTGTCACTGGTCACCTTTAATACTCATGGATCCTATTGTGGTATGTGCTTTGCTCAATCTTTTTAGTTCATCTTTTTTTCATTATTTATTGGTTTACATTTTGTGAATTTTAGTGTTGAAACTATGTTGCGAGGAAAAATACACGACGATATTGCTTTGCTCATCGACACGCAGCCACAGCTTGACTAAAGAACATCCTTTTCTATCTTCACCCTCTTTTTTGCAGCTTGTTTGGTACAGCGAAGTGGGTGGACAAAAGATGTTGATATCTTTTTACAATGGCTGTCAGCCATACCATTTGCTGGTGGTGGTTTCAATGATGCTGCTATTGCAGAAGGGCTTTCTGAGGCTCTAATGGTGAGTTTTTATCTCATACAATTATTCGTATTATCATATTTTATCTTTTGATTCTTCTTTTCAGGTTTTGATATATACAGTTTCCCTTCAAGAGTTATTTGTCATATTTTGGTTTTCTGTTGATGATAATCGCTATATAATTCTTCATTTCATCACCATTTCTTCTTCCAGATAAATTTTTTAAAATAATTCACTGAATATTGAATTTTCTTAACACATTGAATTTGAAAGAAATATGGTAGCTATCGTCATCATTATTTTTGTCATTATCATTATTATAATATTATCACCATTTTTCATTTCTCTTGTTCTTTAATCTCTTTCAGTTCCTTATGATACTATTCTGACTCCTTGTATTAGAGTTTGGTTACTTTGGTAGTGAGGTTTTAAGGTGGCTTGGGTTCAAAGCATTATCCCATCTGCTAGAGAAGACTCATTTTTAATCTCAAATAAGTGTATATTTTTTATGGTTAACAAATATATTACCTAGATAAATAATAGGACGAAAGGTACATTCAATCCCTAGTATATTTAACAGACAGCCTCAAACTCTCCTTCCACTGACACACACCAAATATATTTTTTAAAATCACAACACTTTTTTACCCCTACAGCAGGTTATTGTTCCCCATTATCAGACTCGTGTAGCCTTTCTCACTGCAGATTAATGAACTACCAATGTCATGCAATGTTGGTCATGGTTAGAGGTCTGCAGAAGTAATTTAACTGCATTTCTAGTTTCTCCATTGACAGAGGATCGATTTATTGATTTTTCTTAATTTCTGAAAATTCTTTTACATTTTTTTTGGGGATTTACACAGAACATCAAGCAAAAAAATCGTACAATGAATAGATGCATGCAGATCGGTATGAAAATTACCACGTATCTCAATGAAACCAATAGTTTATACACATTGCATTAATATCAGATGATTAGCTTGATGTGACGTAGTCAGAATTGTTTATATTCAAGATTTTAATTTTATGGGATCATGTCTAAAGCAGGATTACATGATGGCTTAATTGAAGAACTTAGGTCAATGGTTACATTTTACAGAAATAAACTTATTTCTTTCCAATGACTTTTCTGTTGGGTTTCTATGAAATGGAGGTTATTTATCCACATTAACTCATGTTGCTTCTTATGCTTGAGGTCTTGAGCTCAACTATTTACCTTTTCAATGATGCATCACTCAGATGTTTTCTGCTCCAAATGGAAGCCAAAATCAACAAAATGTAGATGGGCAAAGGCATTGCATTCTTGTTGCTGCAAGTAATCCTCATCCATTGCCAACACCAGTTTTTCGACCACAAATGCAGAATTTGGAGCAGAATGAAAATATTGAAGCACATGCAGAAAGTCGCCTATCTGATGCAGAGACATTGGCCAAGTCGTTTGTTCAGGTACTTATACTTTGTAGTTCATCTTTATATTAATTGTAAATTTGTAATGGATCTGCCTTGTGAGGGTTGCAATCATCAGTGACTGACATTTTACCTCATCATTGCAGTGCTCTGTATCTTTATCTGTCATATGTCCAAAACCGCTTCCAAAACTTAAAGCAATCTACAATGCGGTGAGCATGATATTTTTGATGAGGTTGCGATTTCATATACAAACATGATTAGCATCTCAGCTACACTCTTTGTTTATCGACAGTTCTCGCCATTCTCAAAATGTTTTGGGCTGCATGTTTTGAAATGAATTGAGCAAACTATGTTGAAACTTCTGACACACTCCTTGGTAACATGATTCTCATATGAAATTAAATACCTGCCAAATCTTAAATGTTCTTCAGAAAATGCCGATACCAACAAATGTCGAATAGTTGAACAAATAAATTAATGAGTAAAATGCTAGATTATGTGTTCATTAAGTAAGAAGAAATCATCATTTCTCTTCTTAATGGAGGCCAGGCTTGTTTACTGACTACATCAGTTCTCAATTCAGGGAAAGCGCAACCCCCGTGCAGCAGATCCGCCTGTTGACAATGGTAAAAACCCTCAGTTTCTTGTTATGATCTCAGAGAGCTTTATGGAGGCTCGTGCTGCTCTTAGTCGTCCGGGAGTTGCTAATTTGGCACCGAACCAGAATCCTGTAAAAATGGACATAGCTCCCATTACATCAGTTACAGGGCCAGCGCCAACTTCGATTCCATCAGGTTGTTTATCCAATGATTCTATTTATTTACTGTACAAAATCTTTGAATTCATGTTGACCTTTGAGTGTGACCGAGTGATTTACAAGTTCTATTAGTTTCATCACTTCCTCACCCTACTAACACCACCACCTACCACCCACCCCATCCAAAAAAAATGGAAACTTGATTTTGTGTATGCGAATATGAAAATATTACATGCATCAATCACTTGTCATCTGTTGCTCATCACTTGGAGGCTCTTATACTTCTAGTATGGTTTTGTCAAACCCCAAATATGGATATGGAGTGTCGCTTAATATAGCTTGCACGTGCAGAGGAATCATATTGCCAAGTTATATAATTGTATGGCTCTTGGACATGTGCTTCTGTATTATTCTATGTTGACTCCAATATGGGAAATATTGGCTTCAAAACTCCTCTCTTGTTTTAGCTTTAGAAATTTCTCAAGGGGTGTGATTTTTTTAAGATTCGAGCGTTTGTTAGTTTATTTTAATAACTATCATAGGGTGCTTGTTTTGGTTTTTTGATTGTAAACTTTTATGATGTGTGATATTATTTCTTTTTCTAATCAGTTGGCATTTAGCTGATGTAAATTGCATTTGGATCTGACTTGTATATTATGTATTTGATTGTATGAGGAATAAGCCATTGAACAAGAAAGATATCTTTACTTGAGATACTTGCTGAATCATCATCATTCTTGGAGTTATCATGTTGACTTTGTTTAATTCTTGCTTAACACTTGTGAGGTCTACTTCTGTGATTTTCAGTGAATGGAATAAACAGGCCACCGATTTCTATTGGAAATGTTCCTACTGCTACTGTAAAAGTTGTAAGTCTTGCATATGGTTCTAATTCTCATGGTTTATATATGGAAATATCGGTTGTTGCTATTATTGTTTTGAGATGGATTATGAAGTGGTCAGAGGTTCATAATTGTATTTGTTCAGGAACCAAGCACTGTAACTTCCATGGTAAATGGACCGACTTATGTCCCCCGTCCTGCTTCTCAAGGAGTCCCAAGCTTGCAGACTTCTTCTCCGCCTTCTACTACTCAAGAGATGATCACTAATGGTGATAGTGTGCCAGAAGTAAAACCTTTAGTTGGTGGCATGTCACAACCCTTGCGTCCTATGGCTCCTGCCGCGGCAAATGTGAACATACTGAACAACCTTTCTCAAGCAAGGCAAGTAATGAACAATGCAGCCCTGACTGGAGGTACTTCTATTGGACTTCAATCAATGGGTCAAACTCCCATGGCCATGCATATGTCAAATATGATATCCAGTGGAATGGCATCATCTGTGCCTGCTTCTCAACCTGTATTTTCATCTGGGCAGTCGGGTATCACTTCCATAGCTGGGTCAGGAACTCTTACAGGAACTTCACAGGTCCCACAAAACTCAGGTCTTAATTCGTTCACTACTGCAACTTCTAATATGTCTGGAAATTCAAACCCTGGTATTTCACAACCAATGGGTACTCTCCAAGGAAGTGCTAGTGTGGGCCAGCCAGTACCTGGTATGAGCCAAGTAAATCATTCAGGAGGACAAATGGTACAAAATGGAATTGGCATGAATCAGAACGTGATGAGTGGTCTTGGTCCATCGGGTGTCCCTTCTGGAACAGGCACAATGATTCCTACCCCAGGAATGTCTCAACAAGCACAATCTGGAATGCAACCACTTGGTGTGAACAACAATACAGCAGCGAATATGCCATTGGGGCAACAGACTTCAAGTGCTTTGCAATCATCACAATCCAAATATGTTAAAGTGTGGGAGGTTAGTCATGTCTTTTTTCAATATACTGAAGACGAAAATGCGAACTGTAGATGACAATGTAATATTGGTGAACTTTGCAATCCTCTTAAGTATATATCCATATTTAAAGCTGGTTAAACATGAAAAGCTGGGATGCTAATCTGGTTAAACATTAAAAGATCGAATGCTAATCTGTTGACTAGTTTTGGAAAATATTGCAATAAATTTGTAAACAGCAATCAATTTATAATTTTTGAATTTCTAAATAACAGATTTTAGAGCTTTTTTTTTTCCCTTTTTCTGGGTGCATACATGTTCACCTCCAGTTATTCTCCTTTTAAATTTCTCACAGTTAGATTACTTGAGAGTATTCTACCTGCTTACAGAGGCTCTACCATTTTTTTTTATCCCTTTAAGCAATAAATGCCAAAGGGGACTTGTTTAGAGGCTTCAATAAATTATTTGAACTAATCTCCTAACTGGAAATTTGCTCAAGCTACACGCACATATGTTGAGATTATTGTCTAACATGCATGTTTAGTTTAGAATCAAAACTGTGACGTAAGTTTTAGAATAAAAACTGTGACGTAGTATTTGACTCTTTAAAATTGATATTGTGCATGTGAAACCATTGATTTTGTTGGTCAAACTGCGTGCAGGGAAATTTATCTGGACAGAGACAAGGGCAGCCTGTCTTTATCACCAAACTAGAAGTATGCTCTTAAATGTCTTATAATTTTTTATTCAAATATGACAAGATTTACTTTTCATCATACATTTGTTTAATGTATGATATTTATAATTCCTATTGTTCAGTCTCAGCTTCTACATTGCAACCATCTCATATCTGTATGACTGACCAGAGCTTAACCTGATTCTGTCTTTTATTGTGGCAGGGTTACCGGAGTTCATCAGCTTCTGAGACGTAAGTTAAGGAATTATCTTTTATTTCTTCTTAAAAGTATACAAAAGTCAAGGGATTGTTATCAAAAGTTGAAGATGCTTTACATTATCATCTCTTTTCTTTTACTAATTCAAAGGATTTGATGTTAATTGAGTTTACTCTAGACTTGTCTGTTCGCTCTCATACAAGTCATTAATAACTTATTTAACTGTTAGTGATGAGAAGTATCACTTCGGGTCAGGTTTAGTTTCAAGAATCTATAGGATGGTGAAATGGTCAGCACTGAATATGGTGTGCTGTCTATTATGTTACCAGCACAAGGGTCATGTCAACCACTAGAATGGCTTGGAATTAAAATTCCTCTGTTATGTGCAGAAGGAAACAGCAGTTTATTTTTCAGACTCAAATGGGGTTTGGTTGGAAGGAGAGGAGAGGAGAGGAGAGGAAAGGAGGTTGGAATTCATTTCCATTGTTTGGTTTGTGAATAGAATTTGAGGGGAAGGAAATTACATTATTTTTTTGGGCCAAGTTTACCCTTTTTGTATTGAACTTATAAACTATCAATACTTATTATTAAATTTACAAGAAAAATAATAAACTATAAATTAACTAATCAAAAAAATAAACCATTAATAAATAAAATATTTTTAATTAAAATTTTAATTTATTTATTCATAAATATTTTATGATTAATTATATAATTTTATGCATTTTTTAAAAGTGAGAAATTGTGTAGCATACTGATAGTTAGAAAATTTTCGTTCTCATACAGACATTTATGTCTTGCATGGAGTGCTGATAGTTAGAAAACTATAAATTTAATTTTATGCATCTCACCGAGAAAGCCAGAGTGCTTGAAAAAATTATTATTATAGATACTAAAAAAACATATAAAAAATTTAATAAGGGTAATATTGGAAGTTTTTGTTTCCAATAGAAGAGAATTTGGATTCCTTACCTTTTGCCAAGGAATCCAAATTGCACAATTTGAGGGAAATTGAATTCCATAGGAATTCAAATTCCTTCCCCATTTGTGTAACTAAACAGTGGAAATGGGGAAGGAATTTGAATTCCTTTTCTCTTCCTCCCTCTTTCCATCCAAGAGAACATGGCCTTAGTATATTGTCATACAGATAGTCATTTAACTACTGCTGGCAATGGGATAGGGTGGGATCCATGCTATTAAAGGCGCTAACCTAAGCGGGTGCTTGGACAGGGTTTTCAAACAACTGCTTAGGCAGCTATAGGCCCTGCATGTGCTTAGGCACTTGCTTGAATTGTTTCTTTAATTTAGGACTCCTTATATATTAGATAAAATTCTACATGTGTTGACTAGTCAACCCTCAAAGGCGGCTCTTGAGCGGGTTGAACTACTAAAACGCCTTGCCCCGCCTACCGCCCTTAGGGTGGGATTAGATTGATCATTCCTTGGGTCCGAGCACGAAAAGTGTGCTAAGATGCTGACCCAAATGCATCTAATTTTAGATTCAACTTGTTGATACTGTTTAATACCATGAAAAATTAAGACATTTATAAGAAGGATAAATATCAACTTAGTAATAAAATGTCTTCAATATATTTTGTTCTGTACATTTATAAGAAGAATAAATATCAACTTAATAATAGAATGTCTTCAATATATTTTGTTCTCTAATGGAATAGTGATTATTATGAATTCATAACATAAATTCTTCTAAACTTTGGTGGCTAGATTCACAAACTTAATCCAAAGGAAACATCTCTAAAAACGAAAAAAAATGGTTTATCAACTCATTTTCAGGGCCCTACAGACATTTTACCCACACCTACTGATCCTGGGTTATTTTAAACAACTAGGCACACTTGCAAACTGCTTTCTTGTTAATTCTGTAGCTCATTCTTTAGTTGAATGGAATAGCAGTCATGTGTGGGGCCAACTTTGACGGAGTTTTTTTTACACAAAAGGTGCTACATCTGAATGTAGGCACATGGTAATGTTATCCTCTCTTTAGCGCAATTATAGACGTATTCATAATCAATAATTAGTTAAACTAATAATCTTCATTGATTTCCTATGAAAGTTAAACCTGTGTAACAGCAGATACCCTGAGTACATCCATTCTTAGAAATACATGAAAGCGTTATACGCAAAATATATATATATATATATATAGAATTGTTGAACTGCTAGATCATACTGGTAACTGGAAAGTTGTGTTCATTGTCTCCATGTTGTGATGAGTGTTCTGCACTTTTAAGGAAGCCTTTTATCGAAGTCAATCCCAAATGATGATTTAACTGCTGGACAGCTGTTATTATCGCTTCTTTTGATGAGTCATCTATGGCATTACAGAATTGAAATGGAAAGAGTTATTAATTGCTTCTTGTTGTACCACTGAAATTACGTGCTGATATAATAATGCGTTATCCTGATGTTCTTAAACCATTGGGGGTGACCTTGGAAGTGATTGGGGGTAGGATGAGCAAAACAAAAGGACTAGTGAGCTGTATACTGTTCATGGATTTCATTTCTTTATTACATACATTTGTTAATGAATTGGCGCGATAGCTTGTTAGTATATTCTGTTACTCTTTTACTTGAGTTCCAACAACAGTTATCCTATTGTCTGAGCTTATTTATGCTCTTCCCAGGCTTGCAGCTAACTGGCCACCAACAATGCAAATAGTCCGCCTTATATCTCAGGACCACATGAATAACAAGTAATTTCAGCATACTCGAAATTTTTTTATTTCACCTATTTTGTAGTTTCTTGCTTTGCTCATTTACGCTGACATTCACTGTTAATTCTCATCAATCAGGCAATATGTTGGAAAGGCAGATTTTCTAGTTTTTCGAGCAATGAATCAGCATGGATTTCTTGGACAGCTCCAAGAAAAGAAGCTTGTAAGCAATCTGAAGCCTTAATCTTTTAAATTCATTTATTTTGTATGAAGGTTTATTTTTTGGAGTAGTGTACCATAAAGTATATCCACCCAGTCTTTTGTCAAATTAGATTTTTGTTTCTGTAGGTTTATTTCTCTATTCAGTAGTTTTGTGAGTTCTAGAATTTTCTTGTATGAATCTATGTATACAAATATCATCATCTCCTAACTGCATTACTGCCAGGAACTTAATTGTGGTAATGTGGGAATCAAGGTGAAAGATGATGTGATAGCCATGGCTCATTTTATAGAAGCCCACAGGCCTAACTCATACTCGAACATTAGCTCATGAGTTTAAGGTTTACTATTGCTTATAATATTAGCCTAGGAACTGCTCTTAGATGTGGATTGTTTTCCCTATCACCTCTATAATTAGCATGCCGGTCTTTTTACTTGGTCCTGTTAATGTGGTAAGGTAGTGTTGGCACACTCATGCATGAGCTTGGCTCTGATATCATTTAAAAGCCAATGGGCCTAACTCATAATCAAAAGCTAGCTTAAGAGTTTAGGGTTGTTCAAGACTTGTACTGTTAGCCCAAGAACTGCTCTTAGCCGATGTGGAATATTTTTCCCATGATATTAGTCGCTTAAAAAAGTTCGTCATATTACAATTTGTAGTGGAACAAACAAAGCCTTTGGGAGAAGAGTGGTTGGAATTTGGGGCCAATTTGCTTTCCACATCTTTTAGTGTTTATCTTGTCACCTATCTAGCTGACTGGAAATTAGGTGCCCGGTGCCACAACTGTCTCTGAGGCTGCTTTACCTAATTTTATGGAGTTAGTTTATTTTGAATTTCAAATTTCGTTAACTGAATTCTGGGCATGCTATGATCCGAGTACCAGTAAAAATAGGCTTTGCAATATTTCTGCATAGGAGGAAAAAGTAAAAATGGTGGATTCTCTTATTGACTCATCAGCATATATTTTGAATGCTTCAATTTATGAGGATGGAGAAAGTCTTTAATACTCCTGGTGTAACACACCCTTTCATTATATTTTTCCATGTGTGCAGTTATTTTTCTATGATTAGTTGTTTCAAATATGCATGCAAAACATAGCAATAATCTATTGGACTGGTGCATTACACCCGGAGTTCTACTTTCTCTTGAGGATGTTATCTTAGATTCTTGTGGACAACATGTTGAAGCTTTCAAGGGAATGGATTTTACCTGACAATTAAAAATCACATACCTTAAAGCTTCCAGGAACTATATATGTTGTTTTTTGTTTTGTTTTTTCCCCCTTTGCTTGGAAACAGGAAAATTGCTTTAGGTTATGCTTTATCACGTCTCTGATTTTTAAATCGTTTGTTTCTCTGTCTGATGGGGTTTTTCTGATGTTGGACTTTGTTATTTCTCATTCTTTAGTGTGCAGTCATCCAATTACCATCACAGACGCTGCTGCTCTCTGTTTCTGACAAGGCTTGCCGCTTGATAGGAATGCTCTTTCCTGGGGTGAGAATTTTTTTTGTGAACATGAATCTGATTTTTCGTAGTTTGAGGTTTTGTTTAGTTCATAATGCAGAGGTCTTTTCAATTGGAGCATTAAAAGTTGCTTTCACCCTGAGTTTTCATTTCTTTTGTGCCTACTGTACTCTGCTGATTAACCAGGATATGGTTGTGTTCAAACCACAAATATCGAGCCAACAACAACAGTTACAGCAGCAGCAACAACAGCAGATGCAATCACAACTGCAACACCAACAGCTTTCACAGTTACAGCAGCAGCAGCAACTTCCACATCTGCAGCAGCAGCAACTTCCGCAGTTGCAACAGCAGCACCAGCTAGCGCAACTGCAGCAGCAGATTCCACAGCTGCAACAACAACAGCCTCAGATTCCACAGCTTCAACAGCAGCAGCAGCTGCCACAGATGCAGCAACAGCAGCAACTACAGCAGCAGCAGCAGCAGCAACTTCCTCAGACACAACAGATGGTTGGTTCAGGAATGGCCCAAGGTTATGTTCAAGGTCCAGGCCGCACACAATTAGTTTCTCAAGGTCAAGTTTCATCACAAGGAGCTCCTAACATGCCTGGAGGAGGTTTTATGGGTTAAATAGCCCGTAACTTATCACGAAATGGATAGTAGCTTAAATGACCTTTCGTCGCAAGTTAATTTATGAGCGCTTTGTATATGTAATTATTCTGTGGAGTGCAGTTAAGTATCAATCTCTGTGGTTACTTTGTACTGGATATTGATCTTGCACCGTGGATAAACACCCGTTGTTCCAGAAGGAAAAGAAGAATGTGTTTTGTTAGGCTAATCCCTCAATAACAGTAGGGGATTTATGTGTAACAATTTCTCAAATGGAAGAAATTGAACTATTGGCAGAGCTTGAGATCTGGCACTTTGAGATGATATCGCATTTAGGCGCTTTTAAAAAGTAACATGAACTGAAGCAGATAGTAGTGTTTTCGAAACACATTTTGATATTTCTTTGGGTAATCGGGTCTGGTGGTCGGGTAAGTTTTTATTAAAATATCGGTTTGAGCCGTTGGGTTTTAATCTTTTAATCCATCGTTAACATTTATATATTTAGAGACAAGTTGGGCTATAAATGTTAGCCACGCGGGTCCAACTGGATATTTTTTAATAAATCCGAAACACAACCCTCACTCGCAAGACCAGTTAAAAATTTAATATTTCAAACTCGATTAATTCGGAAACGGGTTGTCCAATTGAAGCAACATTTGAACACCGGTGCTAACATAATCACTATGATGGATATATGACGCTGATGTTGATATAACATTAGAGCAAAGTGGTATTTAAATTGGCTTGAAGTCCCTTTCGGCGTCAAAGCTAAAGCCAATGGGGGCTCACTTTCAAAGAGAGAGAATGGGACCCGCACCAATTTTGCACAACAAGCAGCCTCACTTTAATCATTATTCCTGAAACTTTGATCTTTTGCTAAAGCCAATAATTGGAGGTGTAATGATTCAAAGATTGATACAATTCGCCAACCAACAAAACATCTCATAATTTGCTCCAAATTCAGGAAAATGGAAATGACAACAATGTCCTTAGTGTGCCACACACCATAAACTCGTTCGATTCCCTAATCATCTGCAAAATCTAAGTAGGAAGATTTGTTCCACAGCCCTCTTTGCAATGAATCTCTCTCTTTTCGGGGGGGAATGAATGAAAAGGAAAGACAATAAAAAGAGAGAGAGAGAGAGAGAATGAGTGTCCTATCTCTTTGAGTTTGTGGGTAGTGGCTGTCCATATGTATAGACAGTTAGAGGAGTTGATGTTTATAATTTAAAATCAAATTTTACATAACAAAAAACGAAATAAAGTAGTTAATACAAGTTGGATTGCAACTACTAAATCAATACATGGGCGGGTTTAAGTCTCTCATTGTAGAGAGATTCTTTGGTGCAACAGTGGTATGGATGACGTGATACCACAAGCGAATTAAAAAATGACATGTAGAGTTTCTTCACCTATTTTTTAATTGTTTTTCAATTTTTTAGCACGCGTGGCAGTGGATGATTGACTTGTTGCATGGATGACATGATACCACTGTTGCATAGAAGATTTTCTCCTCATTGTATTATACATGGGGTAGTTTTTTTTTTGGAACTTCTACATAAAGGTAAGGGGTGGGTTTAAGTCTCTTACTTGTATTATATATAGGGTAGGTTTTTTTGGATCTTGTACATAAAGGTAAGGGTTGGGTTTAAGTCTCTTAATTGTATTATACATGGGGTGGGTTTTTTTTGGAACTTATTTGGAGAAGATTCCTTCTCTTTTTTTTCTCATTATTTTAAATTGACATAAAAAAACTCATAAAGAATTACTTATTTATTATTGAGTTTAATGAGATAATAATTTAAAATAGAATATAATTACGTCAAAAAATTCATGTAACTGATCTCACCTAATACGAAAATATTTTTATTTGATTTGGTTTATCATTCATATTGCAATATGGGTTTTTGGAGGGTAATTAATCCAAAGTAAGTTTCTTCTTCTTACCTTTATTCCATCAAACATTTGAGTAATCAACCACTACATTCTACATATACATGATGATGATCACTTAACTCCCACACTCAAGAGGTCTCCATCTTTAACTGCAACCATGGTTTCAGGTTCTCCTTCTCCCCCAAAGGTGAGAGCATGATCCACCTCTCACTATATCTTACACTAAATTTTATGCCAAAATTTTCCCATTTGATCCCTTACAAAGTTAATTTCTTGATCATCTGTTATTCTTACTTGTTTTTTTAACACTAACAGGAAGTTGAATCAAACTCAAAATGGAGCGAAGAGGAACCAACTCGCCGAGCCAAATGGTGGTACTCAACTTTCCACTGTGTCACAACCATGATAGGCGCTGGCGTTCTCAGCCTCCCCTATGCCATGGCTTACTTAGGATGGTATATACTTTCAAACTCAACCCAACAAAAGCTTTAAAATCTTCATCTCCGTTTCATCTGATCCGAGCTCTTCTGAGTTCTTAAAAAATCTTACACCACGTGTGCATCAGACATAATTATATATAGTCGAAAATTAACTACTCTTACATTCTTATCTATAATGAACCTGCAGGGGTCCAGGGACGATGATGTTAGCATTATCTTGGTTGCTGACCTTGAACTCAATGTGGCAAATGATACAACTCCATGAATGTGTCCCTGGTACTCGATTTGATCGGTATATTGACCTTGGTAGACATGCTTTCGGACCCAAACTCGGGCCATGGATTGTGCTTCCTCAGCAGCTGATCGTTCAAGTTGGCTGTGATATTGTGTACATGGTTACCGGAGGCAAGTGTTTGAAAAAATTCGTGGAAATGGCCTGCGCCAACTGCATGCCGCTCAGGCAGTCATTTTGGATCGTCATATTTGGTTCTCTCCATTTCTTCCTGTCTCAGCTTCCTGATATCAATTCTGTTGCTGGTGTTTCATTGGCAGCAGCCATCATGTCACTCAGGTTCTTCATTAAAACTTGTTTAATTTCTCCTTCTGTTTACTTGTGGTTTATGGATCTGAGAAAAAATTCTTAAGTTGCATACTTGCATGGGTTTATAGGAGTCAAGAAATAAATTAATTAAAATGTTTTTTTTTAATGTATTTGAAGTATAAAAGAGGATGAGCATGGTATAATGGTAAGATTACTTTATTGTGATTGTGATTTGAAAGTCTCATATTCGAGTAGCGGAAATAATCTCTTTATAAAAAAATAAATAAAGATAAAACTATGTACACATTGAATCCTTCCTATAGCTTAGAGTGTATGAAGCCTCATGCACTCTGTTATCTTTTATATTCGAAGTGTAAAATAAATATCAACTGAGAAGTTAACGAATTAGGATTTAATGTTGAATATGTACTTATCATTGAATCGATTAGGAGATGAGTGCTCACATTAAATAAATCTTGAAAATTGATTAAACACAAACTCGACTTAATATTGAATTCGGATCCGAAGCTAACATGATGGTAATTAAAAGGCTGTAACCTTCAGTAGTCATGACACCCCTGCTTCAGAAACGGCCAATAAACCTGCATCAGGGCCAGGCCCTAGGGGGCATATGTCTATTATTAATCTAATTGCTCATGAACATTGGATGACAAGAAATCTCTTCTCCATTTCCTTTTTTAGTTGTTTTTCTGAGCCCTTTCTTTAGCTGAGTCTATTAGTGGTTGATTGAAGAAGCTGAGGTAAAGTATCTTTGAGGAAAATATTTTAAATGGGCTGCTTTATAGTCTAAAAGTCACAACCTAACTTTATTGAAACATCTTTTCTATATTATTCTAGGATTTAACGTAATGATTTCAGTCTCATCTTTGATTATTTATTTATGAGAAATTATCTAGTCACAGATTTGCACATACAAACATGATATTGCAAACACCAATTACAAGACAAGTTAGTTTTTTATAATACGGAATGGTTTCAACTATCCTCTTGCAGATAGAGTGATCTAACTTTGGGAATTTAGATTCAGTATTGAGTTGAATTGTACCAAGTTTTTCATAATCAACCGTCACACATATTTTAAATTATTATATCCAATAACTTATACCAATGGCAATTTATTAAAAAAACTCAATATAAAATTCAGTTCAATATCAAATCCAAATCCCAACTCTGAAGCCATGCTAGATATTGAGATACTATATATACTGATGAATATTTATTTTAATCACAAATTAATAAATTAGGGTTGTGATTGCAGTTATTCAGCAATAGCATGGGCTGGTAGCTTGAGTCATGGTAGGAATGAAAACGTGAGCTATGGATACAAACACACAAGCCCAGAAGATTACATGTTTCGAGTGTTCAACGCATTAGGTCAAATTTCATTTGCATTTGCTGGACATGCAGTCGTTCTTGAAATTCAGGCCACAATCCCATCAACCCCAGAGAAGCCTTCAAAAATACCCATGTGGAAAGGTGCATTGGGTGCCTATTTTGTCAACGCTATTTGCTATTTTCCAGTTGCCCTTATCGGTTACTGGGCATTTGGCCAAGATGTTGATGATAATGTACTCATGGCCCTCCAAAGACCTCCATGGCTCATCGCCGCCGCTAACTTAATGGTCGTCGTTCATGTCATTGGCAGCTATCAGGTTCCAATCCATTTACATACATTATATACAAGGGAGAATGTCTTTTCGGAGTCCTTTATTTTTTTTCATAATTATCCTTTATGTCTCTATTGTTCTAACGGTAACGTTAGAACCCAAAGAATATTTTTCCTCTATACAATAAATATGCTTAATTATAAGCATAGATCATGTGAACTAGTGAAGAAATAAATATATATTATATGTACGTGTAGGTTTTTGCTATGCCAGTGTTTCACTTGCTTGAGAGGATGATGATTAAGAAATTCAATTTTCCACCGGGAGTTGCAGTAAGAGTTGTTGCTCGATCTGCTTATGTAGGTATGATTCTTATGTTTGACACTTTTAAAGGTCGTGCCCTAATGCGACGGGCGATGATTAAATATTGTTAACTTGCTATCCGTTTGGTCACACATCTTGCTTATAGTATTAACCTCTTGTATACTTTCTTTTTTCAAAAATAATGTACATTGAGGAACATCAGTACCTTATAATTTGCAGCATTTACACTATTTGCTGGAGTAACATTTCCCTTCTTTGGAGATCTTCTTGGTTTCTTTGGCGGATTTGGTTTTGCTCCCACGTCATTTTTTGTAAGCCTTTAAGCTTTTGAATTTGTTGTTAAATACTTAAACTCTTTAGTGCAATAAGGAGTTAATAATATATTTGAGAATTATTGCAGCTTCCAAGTATAATGTGGCTGGTAATCAAGAAACCAAAACGATTCAGCCCCAAATGGATCATCAATTGGGTAAACAAAAAATCATATAAATATTATTTTATTATCTGCAATACAACAATGAAAAGTATGTGAGCTTCTTTATTTTAATAAATAAATAATGTGTCTTGTAATTTGTGTCTCAATTTCAGGCTTCAATATTCATCGGAGTCTTCATTATGTTGGCATCAACAATTGGAGGGTTTCGAAATATTGTCACGGATGCCTCTACATATACTTTCTATGCATAAATTTTGATGATATAGATAGGTTAAAATTATCCAAATAATGCACAATTTAGCTGAGTTTCAAGACTCATTTTCCTTCTGATGTTTTTGGAATGACTGTACTTTTCAAGTAAGAAATCAATCACTAAAATGATATATATGGGGTAAATAATGTGCTCCCTCATTTTAATATTTATAAGTTTAGTTTATCTCATATTGTTTAGGGATAATAATCTTAACATAATCTCCCCCTATAAATATAGAACATCTCTTGTAATTTAAAATTAATAATTAATAAGAAAAACTTGCATTTTTATAAGGTACTCTCTTCACTATTTCTCTCTTATTTTATAACATGTTATCGACGAATCATCAGCCTGAATCCAATTTGCTATAATCAGAAGTAATGAATATGGCTTATGATTTATATACAGATTCTGTTTATAATCAAAGCCAAAAGAAAAATCATTATGGTTTATGATTGATATGAGGTTTCTGATTGTAATCAAATCGAAAGCCAAATCATGGTGGTTTATGATTTATATACGATTTTTGATTTGCATACTTAATTCTTATATTGCCTGAATCCAAATTCTTATTATTTTTTAATATTGCAACTTGAAATTTTGCAGTATAAATAAATCAAAACCAGAAGTTCTGAATTTCAATATTAAAATTAAAAACCATAGTTTTAATTCAAAACCTGAAGTTCTGAACCTCAATATTAAAATTAGAAACTGTAGTTCTAATTCAGTACATGAAGTTCTGAATCTCAATATTAAAATTAGAACCCGTAAATCTAATTCAGATGCTGAAGTTCTGAATCTCAATATTAAAATTAGAACCTGTAGTTCTAATTCAGAATCTGAAGTTCTGAATCTCAATATTCAAAATTAGAACCAGTAGTTATAATTTTGAACCTGCAGTTCTGAATTTCAATCTTAAAATTAGAACACGTAGTTCTAATTCATTATGTTATATTTTATGTATTTTTTTTATTATTTTCTGTGGTTGCCATTAAATTGGATCCTCCATATCAAAAAATATTACAGATCTATTGTCTGCTCTTAATTTTATGGGTGAATTGTTGTGCCCCTCGATCTTCATTTCGCATGCAATAAACAATCAATTTTTCTGTTGTGAATAAATTTCACGATTATCACTATTTAATTTTACCTCATTAATTAATTTTTTAGATTAGAACTTGAAGTTCTAATCTTATTGATTTTTTTTTTAATTAGAACTTGAAGTTCTGAATTACAAAATAATTATAAATTCCAAAGTTCTAAATTTACGTTAAGTTCTAACCCCATCAATTAAAATTTTGGATTAAAACCTGAAGTTTTAAATCTTCCATAATACTTGAAGTTCTAAATTTATAATACTATATTTATGAATTTGAAGTTTAAATATTAACCTTATCAATCAAAAAAATTGAAGTTCTGAAATATAACTTCCCTTTTAGGACCTGATGTTCTAAATTAAAAAAAAAATGTAAGATCGGAACTTGAAGTTCTTGATCAAATAAATATTTTTAAAGAGAACATAAAGTTCTAAATATGTGTATGTAATTTTTATTTGCATCATACGAATTTGTGTGCTTTTTTATTTTATATTTATTATTATCTTAATTCTTTTGAATTATAATATATATATATTATTACTGCAAGAAGTTTGCAATAATAAAAAACTAATCAGACCTGAAGTTTAAATTAGCTTTCAATAACAGAACCTGTAGTTCTGAACTATAATTTTTAAATAAAACGTGATGTTCTCATAACACGAAAATCAGTTTCTTAATATTCCCAATAGTGAATGTTAATTCCAACTATGTATAGTTATAATAGAGAAACTCTGCTACAGTAAATGAATAAAGATGTGGTAAATGAAATCATAACACACTTGTGAATACAATTTATAATTTTGTATTACTCTATTTATATCCCTTTATTTACTTTAAAACTATTTATTTTCATTTACTTCCTCTTTACACACTTGAATTATTATTTTAAGTTTACTAAGATTTGAATCATCACCGGATGTGATATGTTTATGATAAAATGTTAGATCTTTCAAATATCCAGAAGAAATTTAGTATTTTCAAATATCTTGAAGATATTACTTTAACTAATACAAAAATACAATTGTAGACACTGATTTTCGCTCCAGATCTACAATTGAGATTTCGTGAGGATGGGGCACTAGCGATCCTGTAAAACAAAGATGTAGAGTGAGCGGGAGTACTGCCCACCGGTGTGGTGGGTGCCGGGGGCACTCCGATGCTCAAATCAGTGAAGGTACAAAGGAGTTAGAAGGTGGGAAGTCAAAGGTTGGATACTACCTTGGACTTAGTAGGGTTCCGTGAGGGCGATCAGTCGGAGGTGTGGTGAGCTTGAGGATGTCTCAAAGCTGTGAGTAGGAGAGCTAGAAGTTGAATCCCTTTCCTCTTGGAGCCTTGTTCCTTATATATTCATGCTATAGTAACGTGTGCCTCTTTTGATTAATCGTCTGTTTGGATCATGGTAACAGTCAACTTTATGAGGAGCTTTTACTGCGTTGTAGGCTGGAACGGATGGGTTGTGAATGACATTTATGAGCCTGGGCATTATGTGGATTGAATTAGGATGAACGCCGATTATGCTTTAAGCACGTGACGTCTTACTGGGCTTGGGCTTATGAATCTCTAGGCCTCTATACACTTTAAACATTGTGGCTTCCTTTTGAGGTAGAAGCTTGGGCCTGGAGTAAAAGGACGAAATTGCCCATGGACCAAATTTGGCTCGTACAGTTTGTCCCCTACTCTCTAAGTTAAGGAGTCATTGGCTTGGAGAGTACTTGACGCGTGTGTCGCTTGGGAGGAGGCCATAGTGTGTAGGTGTACTTGAGCGTCGTTGCAGACTATTGATTAACCAAACGAATGTCAAGTTGTGAACTTGACTCTACAGGAGCCATTGGGGTAGTTCCCAATGGATTGGACCAAATGAAGGTCATGAAATAATTCATACGACATGTGTATTCCATGTCTACAACTTGACTCGATATGAGTCCATGGGGGATGTCCACGGTCGACTGAACCAGATGAAGGTTCAGGATATAAGTCATACGACATGTGTAGTCCATGTCTACAACTTGACTCGACATGAGTCCATGGGGGATGTCTCCGGTCGACTGAACCAGATGAAGGTTCAAGATATAAGTCATACGACATGTGTAGTCCATGTCTACAACTTGACTCGACATGAGTCCATGGGAGATGTCTCCGGTCGACTGAACCAGATGAAGGTTCAGGATATAAGTCATACGACATGTGTAGTCCATGTCTACAACTTGACTCGACATGAGTCCATGGGGGATGTCCCCGGTAGACTCGACTTGATGGGGCCAGGACAATCTCCATACTACTGGTTAATGACCAGGGGAGTCTTCAAATTTTTCTAGACCAGATGAAGGTCATGTGTTGAACTTGACTCTACATGAGCTATGAGGGATGTCCCCGGTCGACTGGACTTGATGAGGCCAGGATAATCTCCATACTACTGGTTAATGCCAGGAGAGTCTGCAAATTTTCTAGACCAAATGAAGGTCATGTGTTGAACTTGACTCTACATGAGCTATGAAGGATGTCCCCGGTCGACTGGACTTGATGAGGCTAGGACAATCTCCATACTACTGTTTAATGACCAGGGGAGTCTTCAAATTTTTCTAGACCAGATGAAGGTCATGTGTTGAACTTAACTCTACATGAGCTATGGGGGATGTCCCTAGTCGACTGGACTTAATGAGGCCAGGACAATCTCCATACTACTGGTTAATGACCAGGGGAGTCTTCAAATTTTCTAGACCAGATGAAGGTCATGTGTTGAACTTGACTCTATATGAGCTATAGGGGATGTCCCCGATCGACTGGACTTGATGAGGCCAGGACAATCTCCATATTACTGGTTAATGACCATGGGAGTCTTCAAATTTTTCTAGACCAGATGAAGGTCATGTGTTGAACTTGACTCTACATGAGCTATGGGGGATGTCCCCGGTCGACCATACATACTGATGGAGGTATAATATAATCTACAGATTACTAGATTTTACAAAGGTCTAAGAAAGTTTTCATTCTACTATATTTGAAGAATGTACATAAGAGTTTATACTCTATATGAACCAATGAAGATCCAAGAAAGTATACACACTTCACTATACCTGATGAAGGTACATGAGAGTCTACACACTCCGTAAATGATGAAGATCCACATGGATCTTCTATCTTCATTCTACATGATCTAACATGAATCAATGAGGATCTTTACTAGTCCCGAGGATGGTATATGAAAGTCTTTCCTTCTCATACTACTAGTTCTGATGAAGTTCGTCACTCATTCTCCTGATGAAGATCTATGAGACTACGGTCGAATGAACCTAATGAAGGTTTATGAAGCTCCTCCAATACTTTCTAAAGTTTATGGAAATCCATCCATGTAGTCTAGAGTGGATGATAATCTCCAAACGTAGTGTGGAGGTGATTATCTTCATACGTGGTATGGAAGAGATGAATGCCTATCAAGGTCATTATAAAAAAAAAAGTCTATGATACTACAATATAATGGATTTTGATGTAAGATATCAAGGTCATCTCTACTCTACGAGACTGCTGTCGAATGGATTTGAATAATGGACTTGATGAAAGCCCAAGGAAATCATCATTCCTGACTCTACTAGATCTATGAAAGGTCAAAGAAGGTTTCATTCCTCCTACTACAATACCTTTCTAGATATCAATGAGGGTCTAAGGTTGAATGGACCTCATGGAGTTCAAAATAATTTTCCATCTACCTAACCTGATGAAGGTTGGCCGATTGAACCTGATGGGGATCCTATCAATTTTCATACTTCCTAACCTGATCATGGTTGGTTGATTGGATATGAATGAGGTCCAAGGAATTTCTTCATTCTACTAGGCATGATAAAAGGTTCCCTAGGTAGTCTGGAGTTGACAGTATTAAATCAACGTAGCATGGAGATGATGACTAACCTGAAGGTGACACCCATGTCTTGTCATGTGGAGAAGATGATTCATCCATGACGTGTAGAATGAGACCTCTACCAAATGCAAGCCTTCATCCATGTCGAATGGAACCTCTGCCACATGTTAAACCTTTGTTTGTGTTGTGTCGAATGAGACCATTACATGGCTGAAGGGTGTGGCTTCTTTGTGTTCTCGTGGAAAGTCTTTGCATGGTGTGAGTATGGGCCCGCTTGGCACGTGTGCTTGGCAGTTTGTCATGTTCCATTTTTTTTATTTCTTCACGTGACTTTGCAGGCTTTTTAATTACCATCACAATTTCAAACCTAATGCTAACATTTAGGGCCCACGATGCAAGCTATTTGCTTCATTCTCAAAGTCTTATTTCGTGGTCCAATAGCTTTCTAAGGTCAACAATTCTACTTATAAACTATTTTTTTTTCAATGCTTGTGTGGCTTTAATGTTTTTACTAAAAGAAAATTGGAAAACCTATGTACTTGGGCCCACTTATCCATTTGAATTCCCTTTTATACTTGTCATCTGATGGTCCCCCAAAATTAGAACATCTCATATTCTCGAGTGGAGAACATATACTCCGGGCAATCGACCATATCATTTCATCCAAGCTGAGTGGGGTTCTTTTCATAGGAACATGTTCATTTTGTCGGATGGGCTTGATTTCTGTAATATTCTCGTTTGGTGGAGATATTATCTACGGTAGATGTAAGGGAGAATAATGATACCTGTTTAAAAATAGTGTTGGATGATCAACCCGCTGGTTCCTTCTCTACACTTGGGCAGATGATGATCTTTTCTTTGCTTGGTGGAATCCAGATCCGTTCCTTTTTGAATGCACTTCCTTCACAGCACTTTCTTCATTGACAATGAGCTAGGTTGTTGACTTCCATACCGATATTAGCAGCCATGTAACCGAATCCATCAACCTATGCCGACCCGAGGTGTTCTTTACTGAACAACTCGGCAACTTCCAGTGTGTTCTCGTGTGGTCTCAAGCACGACTTAAGTACTCCATCAACCTCTGTCGACTCGACATGCTCCTTACCAATCAACTCGACAACTTTCAGTGGGTTCTCGTGTGGTCTCAAGCACGACTTATGTACTCCATCAACTTCTGTCGACTCGACATGCTCCTTACCAATCAACTCGGCAACTTTCAGCGGGTTCTCGTGTGGTCTCAAGCACGACTTATGTACTCCATCAACTTCTGTCGACTCGACATGCTCCTTAACAATCAAATCGGTAACTTTCAGTGGGTTCTCGTGTGGTCTCAAGCACGACTTATGTACTCCATCAACTTCTGTCGACTCAACATGCTCCTTACCAATCAACTCAGCAAATTTCAGTGGGTTCTCGTGTGGTCTCAAGCATGACTTATGTGCTCCATCAACCTCTGTCATATCTTCTGGTTACGATGACATGGGCTCTACTATCCGTTCCTGTTGATGGCGCAGACTACTCAATGTCCAACGAAGCAATCTCCACGCGAAAAAGGCCGATAGGCTAAAGCCATTGTGATCCCACATGTATAAAGCGTGTCGAATGGAATTCTGTCTTTTGGTACATAGAGCCTTCATATGAGGAAATTCACCAATTGTTTTGCCTCAGTATTGTTTGTTTCTCCTACGCCCAGTTGAGTTGAGACGCCACATGTCGAAAAGTAGTATGAAGTGTCCTTTGGCGAAATGCTTCGTGTATTCGTTATATTATATACTCGTTTCATAGTGGTGCGCAACAAAGGTTCCATGATACCGATAGGGAGAAAGACATGTGGTATGATTATGATATTCTCTCATTCTCCCTTTGTAAGGGATCAAGATAAATGGTCTGTGTCATTTGGTAACTCTGGCGAGTGTGCCACTTGGTTGCTCTTTAAAGAGGTATTTTGGAGCGCATGGTGGGCTTCGTTCGTCAATCAATATGTAGTGTCGAATGAACGCTAGGCACTTGTAAATTCAACCGTCTTCGATTTGTCATGCCGAGTGGACCTATGACTGGTGTCAGGTCTTAATTCGTATAGTGTTGGATGGTATCTCTGCCCAATATCAGACCTTGATACAAGTAGAGTCGCTGGTTGACCTTTAATTTTGCCTTGTCGAAGTGGCATTTCTGTTTGATGCCATACCTTTGAACGCACCTTTTCGAATGTGGCTCTGTGAGTGAGAACTGGAACTTTGAGGCATCTATAGGCTGGAACTTGGGGCGCCAAATTGAGAGTGGTATAAAAGGAAGCCTTCATGGCTTATTTGTCTCATGTCGGATCTTCATTCTGATTATCCTCTATAAGTTGAGTCTACATCCTTACCATGTCGAGCGAGACACTTACCTTATTTTGAATCTTCATGTGTTAATTGGAGCATCCACAATGAATCGGGTCTTCATCCTTTCCTCAGTGTCAAATGAAACTTCAGCTAATAGTTGATCATTCCTTCACGCCGCGCCGACTAGAACCTTAGCCTCTAGCTAAGACTTCTCCCTCGGCGTGTCGAGTGGAGTCTCAGATTCTATCTAGAACTTCTTTCATCTCATGTCGAATGAAATCTTAGACAAGTGTCAAGCCTCATGGAGTGGTAATATTTGAACGGGATGCCTACGCCAAGTTTTCATTCGGGTATAGTCGACTGGGACATCCTTCTCCTTGATCCTAGAGGAGATGACAATCCTCTCATGACGTTTGAAGAAGACTGCACCGCTTTCATGTTGTGCGAAGGGGATAGAGTTTTATTCATATTGTCTGATGAATTTGAAAAACTTCATATGTAGTGATAAGTTGATAATGATCCTTTTTGCATAGTCTGGTACTATCGTGGCTCGACTCTTCCTTTTTAGTAGTGTGACTCCAGGTAGATTGATGAGGATTGCTCTTTTAAACTCTTGTACTTCCTTTCACGTGGAAGAGGAATCTTGTTGTGATCGGTCTGCTGGAGAAATATGATTTCTTCATTGGTGGTTTAGTGAACGGTCGTCTGATGGTGGTTTATTGTGGTAGGATTGTTGCGGTGACCCGTAGCTTTGGGCCTTGAGATTTAGAAATATGCTCCAATGTTCATGAGATTTGGTGCTTGCTCGTTGCGCGACGCCAAACGGGTAGGAGTGTGTTTTGAAAGATCATAGATGGAGAGATCTTTGCTTGCCATGAATCGCTAGGGCCCCACGGTGGGCGCCAAACTGTAGACACTGATTTTCGCTCCAAATCTACAATTGAGATTTCGTGAGGATGAGGCACTGGCGATCCTGTAAAACAAAGATGTAGAGTGAGCGGGAGTACTGCCCACCGGTGTGGTGGGTGCCGGGGGCACTCCGACGCTCAAATCAGTGAAGGTACAAATGAGTTAGAAGGTGGGAAGTCAAAGGTTGGATACTACCTTGGACTTAGTAGGGTGCCGTGAGGGCGATTAGTCGGAGGTGTGGTGAGCTTGAGGATGTCTCAAAGTTGTGAGTAGGAGAGCTAGAAGTTGAATCCATTTCCTCTTGGAGCCTTGTTCCTTATATATTCATGCTATAGTAACGTGTGCCTCTTTTGATTAATCGTCCGTTTGGATCATGGTAACAGTCAACTTTATGAGGAGCTTTTACTGCGTTGTAGGCTGGAACAGATGGGTTGTGAATGACATTTATGAGCCTGGGCGTTATGTGGATTGAATTAGGATGAGCCCCGATTATGCTTTGAGCACGTGACGTCTTACTGGGCTTGGGCTTATGAATCTCTAGGCCTCTATGCACTTTAAACATTGGGGCTTCCCTTTGAGGTAGAAGCTTGGGCCTGAAGTAAAAGGATGAAATTGCCCATGTACCAAATTTGGCTCGTACAACAATGATTATGTATTTGATGTACACAAAATTTATATCTTATTTGTAGATATCATTGATCAACTTTTATGATTATTTTTAGAAATTATAGAGATTTACAAAATAAATTATCCTCTCTCGAAAAATGAGGAGGAGATATGCTTAGTTGATAGTCTTGTTATATATTTTTCGAGATAAGAAATATTGCTTGAACTTAATATTAATTGAAGGTTTTGGAATAGCCATAATTTTAATAGCAAGTGGAACTAAACTATATATCGAAAATATTTTATATTCAGCCATATCTAGTAGAAATATGATGAATTTCAAAGATATCCGCTAAACTGGTTATGATATCAAGATACAAGTATATATATACTATTGGCAATTATAAATAAATTAGAACCTGGAGTTCTTAAATGTAACTCTTAAAACCAAAATTTCTACATCTATCATTTTCATATATGAGCCTGAAGTTCGGAAAATTAATCATATAAATTAGAACTGGAAGTTCTACGATAATTTTTAAACCTAAACCTGAAGTTTGGAGTTATGAATTCTAAAAGAGAATTCGAAATTTTAGGAAACAAAATAGAATATAAAGTTCTAAGTTACAACTTTACTCATTTAGAACCTAAAGTTCTAAGCTTACAGTATCATATATATGAACTTGGAGTTCTATATATGATTATGAATTTTTTTTCCCTGGATGTCTTATTATACCATTTTATTTCATGGGTGTGGGACACAGACCTGAGCGACGCCGTTCCTAGGCTCGCGGCCTAGTTTGGGAAGGATTACATAACATGGAGTCGCCACCCGGTGTGACCCGGGACAAAGATTTAAGGCCGCACTCACCCCGCAAGGGAAGACCTCAAACCGTTGGGTTCGGAATAGTCCCTTACTTATGTCACTTGTAATGAAAATTTATATAATAATTTAAACAAGCTGAAGTAACAACTATTTCTAAGGGTATCATGCTTCTAAATTCACATATATAAAATAAAATATGCGCCTAAATATACATGTATTTCATATATAAAATTGCATGCTTAACATATATCAAGATAGCAACGAACATACAACTTTGTACATCACATTCAGGAAAACACAAGCACACATACTAACCATACAAGCATACATGGTAACCATACAAGCACACATATGGGCACTTTTCCAAGTGGTACGTGGAATTGTAGCCCAAGTACAGACCGCACTACCGTCCATTCGGAATCGGCTACGGAATTTACGTCTGGGTTTCCATCCGATATACCGCAAGAAATAATACTCAAATGTTATCATGACACAAGCATATGAATGGTGATACATTGACACATTTACAAAAGAAAGATCAACCAATAGGCAAATATGCATGAATATAATAAGACAGACTCAGTTCAGTGTGTGCACGTTCGTGCAGCGTTCGTAAACGCGTTCGAACGGAAATGAAACAGAATGCTCACGTTCGTGTAGCGTTCGTAAACGCGTTCGAACGGAAATGAAACAGAATGCTCACGTTCGAGTAGCGTTCGTAAACGCGTTCGAACGGAAATGAAACAGAATGCTCACGTTCGAGTAGCGTTCGTAAACGCGTTCGAACGGAAAGGAGACCTGATGCATGATAAGGCAAAATGTATGCGCGTTCGAGTTGCGTTTGCAAACGCGTTCGAACGGACACGGACCTGATGCATGAAAATGGGATGTAATACGTAAACAGAAAATAAGGGGCGCGGCGAAGTACTGCCATAAAGGTGACCTTTTGGGGCTCTTGATCTCTCAAAGAGAGGACCTTTAGACCAACATACTAAGCTCATGCGCATCACATTACACATACAAGAATAGAACCAATCATGTCAACCAAGTATGCCCGATTGAACACATCTTACGTCCAATCTGAACACACATCAACCGGCGCGGCAAAGCATCGTGGTAAAGGGCTTTTAGCCTCTCCCCATAGGGGATTTCCGTCACACTTACTAAGCCCATGCGCTCGATTGACTCATACGAAAATAAAGATAATAATAATATTAAACTAAGTATGCCCGATTGAACGTATCTAGCGTCCAACCGAACATACATCAACCGGCACGGCGAAGTAGTGTCACGAAGGTGGCCTTTTCGGCTCTTTGTCTCCTAAATGGAGGACCTTTGGACTAACTCACTAAGCCCATGCGCCTGGTTGAATCATGCATAACTAACGACGTATTGAATTTAAGTAAGAAAACTAAATAAACAAGAGCAACACAACGAAAGAAAGAAAGTGCCGTTTGCCCAAGCGGTACGTGGAGTTGTGGCCCGAGTACAGATCATACTACCGTCCATTCGGAATCGGCTATGAAATTTATGTCCGGGTTTCCATCCGATATACCGCGAGAGTTGACACATCTCTCATTCATCCAATACCCACAACATACATCATACACACAACATATACCACAAATACAGAAAATATAATCAAAATAAATGACCAGAAAGTAAAATGAGAATAAGTGTGAAAGATACCCTCAGGTCTAACCTTTTAAGCCGTCTCTCGGACTCGCGTTCCACGGAAATCGAAAGGGGGGTAAGGCTCCGCAACTTTCTGGTCCACTGGTTCAACGTCCTAGCTCACTGCTTCGCCGCTTTGCTTACGATTCGAACTCCGTTCTGCTCCTATTTGGCTCCTGTTTTGCTGCTCCCCGCACGGGCTACCTGTTTTAACGTTTTCAATAACCTATTCCAAGTTGTGTGGGTTTTTTAATGCAATTATATATGATTATTCTTAAGGTTATCTATGCTGTTTTTTTGTGTACTGTTTTTGGGATTTTGGGGACTGTTTTGGAGGATTTTCGGTGGTGGTTAGGGATTGTTTTGGTGTGATTTTCGGTGGTATGAGAGGGATTGTTTTGGTGTGATTTTCGGTGGTGTGAGAGGGATTGTTTGGTGTCTAGGATTTCTTGCTATAATTCTTGTGTGAATTGTGTGTATAAGCTAGAGAGATTGGAGAGGGGGATGGCCTTGGTTTAGTCATGTTTATATAGAGGAGAGGTAGGGTTTGGCCTTGTGTCACAAGGAAGGGATTTTGTCATTAAGAGGGGATATGATTGGTGTTAGCAAGGAAAGTCAAAGATTGAGGGGGGACAATTTGGTTAGATTAGGAAGTCAAAACTTTTAATTGGTGGATATCTTATTGAATTAGGAAGTCAAATATATGATTGGCTTTAATTGGTTAAGATTGATTTTAATTAGGCAAATCTTATTTTTAGTTTTAGTATATAATATATTTGATTCATTTATATTAGGCATGATTTTAGTTTAAGTTGGTAATTGTTTATTTTAATTGGTAAATGGTTTAAATGTTTTATTTTAATGTTTAATATTTAATTAATATTTATTTATTTAATTTGGGATGTGTTTTATGGGCTTTGGGGAGCTAAATGGGCTGGGGTGTGAGGCTAGCAGCAAAACCAGAATTACCGGCTCCGTTCGAACGCCTCATCGCACGCGGCACGAACGTCCGCAATCTGCACGAGGTTCGAACGAAGTAACGAACGCAGCACCAACGAAGACAGTGAGCTTGTTTATCCTGAATTTCCCCTTCCGATATCCGTTTCCCGCGGCTTTCATGACTCAAAAGGTAGTGCCTCCAAATGAGACTCATCATCGGGTTTCACATGCGAAAATGCAATGCCTACAGTCGCCCCCACTTTGATGGGACTTGTGCAGTGTGTGACTTTGAACAATCCTATCAAAGTTATGCAATGCATTTTACTTACCTGGCTAGCTAGCTGTCTCGAGCTGAGCTGATACTGCAGTGGACCTCGATCCTGAGACGCATCTCGATGCTGCTGATGATGTGGGCCTCGAACCTGGGACGCATCCCAATAGCTGCAACCGACAACGGGGGCCTCGACCCTGGGACGCATCCCAATACCGCTGACAATAATGTGGGCCTCGACCCTGGGACGCATCCCAATAGCTGCAACCGACAACGGGGGCCTCGACCCTGGGACGCATCCCAATACCACTGACAAAATGTGGGCCTCGACCTGGGACGCATCCCAATAGTTGCAACCGACAACGGGGGCCTCGACCCTGGGACGCATCCCAATACCGCTGACAAAATGTGGGCCTCGACCCTGGGACGCATCCCGAAAATGATGATGCAGTGGACCTCGATCCTGGGACGCATCCCAATAGCTGCAACCGACAACGGGGGCCTCGACCCTGGGACGCATCCCAATACCGCTGACAAAATATGGGCCTCGACCCTGGGACGCATCCCGAAAATGATGATGTGGAGCTTCGCTCCTCAGCCGATATGGGCTTCGCCCCAAGCTAACATGATGATGTATGTGGAGCCTCGCTCCCCAGTCGATATGGGCTTCGCCCTCCGAGACCCATACCCGGAACTTAACTTCATTGGGACCTCAATCTTCAGATTACTGCCCATATCAAATGTTGTGCCTTTGCCATCTCTGATTGGCTTACTGCTCGCTCTTTTCCGTCTTCAACACCTGTTTACACAAAACAGAACAAACACAAAAATATGCAATATAGGTTACGTGTATGCATGTATGCAGGAGTTTTCTTATTCCGTTGGGTTAGGTCTTCCGCTGGCGACCAAGTCTTCTCAAGCAAAGTACAACTTCAACCTGTCGACATTGATTGGTTCTGTGAATTCATTTCCTTCCAAGTCTGATAGCTTCACTGCTCCATTTCCCAGGACTTTCTGAACGATGTAAGGTCCTTCCCAGTTAGGCCTGAATTTGCCTCTCGGATCTGTCGTCGACGGCCTCGACTGCTTAAGTACCAAATCACCCTTTCTGATCTTTGTGGGACGTACTTTCTTGTTGAATGCCCGGGCTAGTCTCTTCTGATATAACTGCATGTGATACAAAGACTTCGTTCTCTTCTCATCCAACAGTGCTAACTGATCAAATCTCTGTGCGGCCCATTCCTGTTCCGGTAATTCTGCCTCTGCTAATACCCTCAGGGACTGTATTTCCACTTCTACTGGTAATACTGCTTCCATCCCGTAGACCAAGGAGTAAGGTGTTGCACCTGTGGCCGTTCTGACCGACGTTCTGTACCCCCACAAAGCATACGGTAACTTCTCGGCCCAATCTCTACAATTTTCTGTCATCTTGGCTAAAATTGTCTTTATAGTCTTGTTGGCTGCCTCAACTGCCCCATTTGCCTGCGGCCTGTACGGTGATGACTTGTGGTGGCCTATCCCATGCCTCTGTAACATTGCCTTCGTCTCTCCTTGAAACTGGACCCCGTTGTCTGTCACTACATGATGCGGCATACCATACCGACAAATGAGGTTCCGAGCTATGAACTTTGCCATCTGCTTCGCTGTAACATTACGGAAGGATTCGGCTTCCACCCACTTTGAGAAGTAATCCACTGCTACTACTATGAAGCGATGCCCATTAGATGCATTCGGTCGAATTTCCCCGATCATGTCAATCCCCCATGCTGAGAACGGCCATGGCTCTGACAGCCCGTGCAATTCTGTGTGCGGTAAGTGATTCAAATTACCGTGTGCTTGACAGTCATGACAGTGCTTTACCATCTTCGCGCAGTCTGTCTCCATGGTTGACCAATAAAACCCCTGTCTCACTATCTTGCGGGACAAGTTCAGCCCATTCATGTGCGGACCACATACCCCGGCATGTACCTCTTCCATCACTTTCTGAGCTTCTTCTTTTCTCAAACATTTCAACTGAATGCCGTTTGCCTGCCTCTTGTACAGTTCCCCTCTCAAAGTCACATACTGGGAAGCCAACTTCTGAATGGCTATTCTGTCTTTTCTGCCCGCCCCTCCGGGAATTCACCATGTTCCAGATATCTCTGAATGTCATAATACCAAGGCTTACCATCGTCAACCTCAACTTCCAGAACTTCTTTCTATCTCATAAGCAGGTTTACTTGCTGTTGTCAGTATCAATGGTCTCATCACTAACTTCTCTGGATTTTCCCAAGTCGCTGCTAGTGTAGCCAATGCGTCTGCCATCTGATTCTCTTCTCTCGGTAGGTGCTGAAACTTACACTCGGGGATACCCTGTGCCAATTTTCTGAGGTGAAACAGATAAGGCCTCAACCGTTCTTCCTTCAATTCCCATTCTCCTCGCATCTGCTGGACTACTAACATAGAATCTCCGTAGATTTCCACACTCCCGGCCTTCAAGGCTATCAATGCTGTCAGGCCAAAAGCACATGCTTCATACTCAGCCATGTTATTAGTCACTCTGAATGTCAACCTCTTAGCCAAAGGCAAAGTCTCTCCCTCGGGTTACTATCACAGATCCCAATTCCGGCTCCCTTGTAATTCACTGCTCCGTCGAAATACATCTTCCATCTCTGAACTGTTATTGCTTGGATCTCTTCATCTGGAAACTCAAACTTATACTGATCCCCCTCAACAGGTTGCAATGCCAGAAACTCCGCTACTGCTCGTCCCTTGATCACCTTGGAGGTGATATACTCAATGTCAAACTCTGTCAACAATACCAACCATCGGCCCAGTTTTCCCACTAGTGAAGGCACTGAATGCAGATATTTCAGAGGATTCTCCTTTGCCACCACCTGGATCTTGTAAGACTGGAAGTAATGTCGCAACTTTCTGGAAGCCCATACCACTGCAAGACAGATCTTCTCAACTTCCTGATACCGAGCCTCATACGGAAGCAGCTTCTTACTCAGATAATAAACTGCATGTTCTACCCCTGCCTCATCTGCCTGTACCATCATACCCCCCAATGCTTCTGATTCTATAGCCAAATACAATATCAAAGGTCTACCCGGCCTCGGAGGCTTCAATACAGGAGGCTTTACCAAGTACTCTCTGATTCTGTCGAAGGCGGTCTGACACTGTTCATTCCATCTCACCGGCTGATCTTTTCTCAATAGTTTGAAGATAGGCTCACATACTGATGTCAACTTGGCAATAAACCGACTGATGTACTGAATCTTTCCCAAGAATGCTCTGACTTCCTTTTCTGTCTTTGGTGCAGGCATTTCTGTGATTGCCTTGATCTTTTCGGAGTCTACCTCTATTCCGCCATTCCCACTGTATGACCAAGCAATTTCCCTGATGTCACCCCAAACACACATTTCTTGGGATTAAGCCGCAGGTTATATCTGTCAACTCTCTGAAGGAACCTTTCCAATGCCTCAATATGCCCAACTCTCGTTTCTGATTTCACCATCATGTCATCCACATACACCTCAATCTCTTTGTGCATCAAGTCATGGAAGAGTGTAGTGGCCATCCGCTGATAAGTAGCTCCTGCATTCTTAAGCCCAAACGGCATCACCTTGTAACAATAGGTACCCCACTCGGTAACAAATGCAGTCTTGTGTTTATCTTCCTCAGCCATGAGAACCTGATTGTACCCTGAAAATCCATCCGCAAATGAATACATAGCAGACAAAGCCGCACTGTCAACCAGAACATCTATATGCGGCAAAGGGAAATCATCTTTCGGACAAGCTTTATTGAGATCCCTGTAGTCTACACACATTCTGACTTTCCCATCTTTCTTCGGTACCGGTACTATGTTAGCCAACCATTCAGGGTATTTTACCACTTCCAGGAACCCCACATCTATCTGCTTCTTAACTTCCTCTCTGACTTTCTCAGCCCATTCTGGTCTCATCCGTCGAAGTTTCTGCTTTACTGGCCTCATATTCGGATAAGTTGGTATTGTGTGCTGGGCAATGTTTCTGTCTACCCCGGGCATGTCCTCATAAGACCAAGCAAATACTTTGGCATATCTGACCAACACTTGTTCTAGTTTCTCCCTCTCTTCGGAGGTTACTTCACTTGCAATCAAAATTTCTTTGGGGTTCTCAAGTGTGCCCAAGTTAAATGCAATAGTTCTGGCTGAACTGATGTCAAATATGCTGGATTCATGCAGAGTGAATGGAAATGACTCAGGCAAGTAAGCAAAAGAAATGTCTTTATTATTGGATAATGCGGGAGTACATTCAAATAAGTCAGGAAGGTAAATGTCTTCATCATCAATAGACACTTCTTCCTCTGCAATCAGGTCTTCTTCAGGCTTCTCATCTTCCAGAGTCAGGCTCTCTAACTTCATCAATTCCTCCTCCCAAATCTCTGTTTCCACAGCTTCCCAGTCAATGGTTTCTCACCCAACAAATCCTGGAAGATCTCAAACCCAGGCACCACAATCCCATTGACTTTCACAGGTTCAGGCTCTCCTTGATACCCTGAAGCTTTCACAAAGCACTCCATCAGTTTCAGGCCCTTTTTCTTGACCTTCGGCTTTTCTTCGTCAGATTTGTACCCCAAACCCTTCCGAGTAGTCTGTCCTCTGAAATCCGGCAACTTTGAACCTTTACCCGGCTCAAACTTCATCTTCTCCATAATCCTAGCCACCCTAGGATCCACCCACTCCTCAAAAGTGGCTGATACCTGGAACCTTGTGAAAGGTAGTATCTCCAAGGCAGCCACGGCATTATCTAACTCAGCCCGGATGGTAACAATCTCTCCCTCATACGGGAATCTGATCATCTGATGCAAAGTGGAAGGCACGCCCCCAAGCTTGTGAAACCAAGGCCTTCCCAGCAATAAGGCAAAAGTGGCTGGGATGTCCAGCACTGTGAACTCGACCTCATCTTCAATCGGCCCTACTTTGACCATAGCCACAAAGGTACCCTCAACTCCTCGCTTACTGTCATCATAAGCTTTAATAGTCATACTGGAGGGGTCCAAGTCTGTTGCTTTCATACCCAATCTTGCCAGAATTTTCAATGGGCACACATTGATGGACGAACCGTCATCCACCATCACACATGAAGTTTTCTTGCCCCTCACTTCGGCCCTGATAAATAGAGGCCTATTATGATTCCTCCCCTCCGGTGGGAGATCATCCTCAGAAAAGGATATCTGCAAAGCTTCCTTCTGAACTGACCCAACAAACATTGCGGGGTTGGCATCCTCCGGTACCACGATCTTGCTCAAGGCCTCAACCATAGCCTGTCTATGCTCCCGAGATGCACATAATAGTTCCCAGATACTGACTTGTGCTCTAGTCTTCCTCAATTGCCTCAGCACTATATCCCCTTCAGTATTTTCTGCAGCCTCAACCACTTCTCTACCATCTGTCAAAGCTTCCTTACCCTTTTCCGCCATATCATTATAAAAACGACCGCTACGTGTCATTCCCCTTACTTCCTCCTCATCGCTGCTAGAGAAATCAAGCCAAAAGTCCTTCTGCTCAAACTCATCCTCACTAGTGCTATCCCAGATTCCCAGGCAAAAGGCTTGAGGGTGAAAGGATTTTAGGACAAGGTCTTCTGGAAGGCCAGAATTGATCATATAGGCTGGTGGTGGTACGGCACGGTAGTTAGGTAAGGGGTTTCTGTGTGTATCGGGCTGTTCTGTTTCTGGGTTGGGTATTTTCTTGGAGTCTATGAGGTCTTGGATTTCATGGCGGAGTCGGGCGCAGTTGTCGGTGTCATGGCCTTTTTGTTGGTGGAAGTGGCAATAAAGGCTTAGGTTAAAATGTGGTGGTAGGGGATTGGGTAATGGTTTGGTATCCAAGGGTTTTAAAAGCCCTTGCCTCTTCAACTTCTCTAGCACCTTAGACAGGGGCCTTCCCAATTGGAAAACTGCCTGTTCCGGATAGCAGCAACTTCAGCAGAAACGGGCTTTGTTCCCGATGTTCCCCCAATGGGCCTCCTGTTTAGACCATAGAATTTTCTATTCTCGGCCTCTTCTTCCTCAATATCCATGACAGTTTCCCTCAACTGCCGAAAGTCTGCAATCATGGAGGTCATCCTCCTCAACTTGCCATAAATGGAGGGCTTGGTGCCCTTGATGATCATCTTGATCTGATCCTTCTCCGAAGGCCTAGTCTGCATTTTCAATAATTGACCCCTCCACCGGTCCACATACTCCTTAAAACTCTCCTCCGCTTTCTGCTTAACATTCTCCAGATCACGGAGTGACAAGTCGATCTCCAAGTCAGTGACATACTGTTTCAGGAAGGCATCAGCTAACTCCCTCCAATCTTCTTCACCTTCTTCTCCAAACTGTGGTACCATACCACGGGAGCCCCTTCAAGCGACATTCCAAACATTTTCTGCACCTGGCGCTGAGACAAGCCAACTGAACTCATGACTGATACAAACTGTCGGAGATGCACCCTCGGATCCCCATTCCCGTTGAACTTAGCGCCATATCTGGCATCTTGAACTGTGCTGGCAACTGTTCCTCAAAAGTCAATGTGTCATAATCCAGCAGATCCTCATTCTTACCCCTCATCTTGCGGGTAACTGACTCAACCTGATCCCGAAGTTTCTGCAACTCTGTCTGAGACCCAGATACTCTGCCTGCTGCATACTCTGCCATATCATCATCAAAAGCGGGGATCATCCCCCAATCTGTTCGGAGATTCCTCTTGCCTCACATCCCCAGAATTAACCCCGGCACGAGACCCAGCTATACCAGCCATAGCAGTAGTCAAAGCCTGCAACTGTTCAGTGATCTTGGCGAGACCATTCTCTAACTGATCCATACGGGACACCTCATTATCGGATTCACTCATACTTGTTCTTTTAGTGAGTCTGGTTCCTTCTCTAACCCAAACGGTATCTATGGTGTCTTTTAAGACACAAGGATGTTAACAGGGTATATGTATGCATGATATGCATAAGAATATATAACATATATTAAATCAAATAAAATTCTCAAACAAATCGGCCTATTATCATTTTAGAAGCTTTTGGGACATTGTCATAAGGGTGAACCCGTCCCAGTTAAATGGCACAACGAGTTCATGTCTTACGGCAAAGAGCCCAACTAAATCCAAATGATAATATTCCGAAAACAAGCACAAGGTGGCCCATCAATCACTTAGAAGCTTTTGGCCCAATAGTCATGAAATACGTTCTTGTCCCAGTTTAAATGGCCCAACAAGCCCATATCCCATGACAAATGGTCCAAATGGATCCAAACGGTGATGTTCCCAAACATAAGCATAGAAGGGAGATAATGCAAACAACATAATAATTTTTTTCATAATGGCCCATCAACATTTCAGAAGCCTTGGGCCTAATAGTCATACAGTACGAACTTGCCCCAGTTTAAATGGCCCAGCAAGCCCGCATTTCTGACAATAGTCCAACTGCATCCAAATGAGGATGGTCCACAAGCACATACTCAAGGAAATAATTGCTACTTTAACAACCATATAAACCAGTCTATGGGTGGTTTGCAAGAGTATGGACAAAGGCTCTCACTGGCGAAGGATAGCCCACAACTAGGTCTCCCCACTCAAGGGTTCAAGTGACCAAGTGAGCGTATCCCTTTTTATACACTAAGGTACGTGCCAATGAGCTATGGTGTGTGACGGACTGTCAAATGGATTTCCCGTTGTAGATTCCCCAGAGGGAAGGTGGAGCGAGGCTCACTTAAGTACCCAAGCCTCTTAGGCTCTTATCGCTTGGTGTCAGGAATAAACAACGAGTCCTCCAAATTAGTCCATCACAAAGGCTACAAGTAGATGGTCATGTAGGTATCCTCACAGCTTTTCCTTCTAGAAAGGTAGTGAGTGAAGGAAGACACCAAACCATTACCTAGCCTTAAAGTGCCCTTGATTAAACCCTCACTTATCCACTATAGACATGGCCAATTAAAACATAAATCCACTCATTACAAGACAATATTTCGGGGCCAATTCTCACATCCCCAGTGGAGTCGCCAGACTGTGGGACACAGGACCTGAGCGACGCCGTTCCTAGGCTCGCGGCCTAGTTTGGGAAGGATTACATAACATGGAGTCGCCACCCGGTGTGACCCGGGACAAAGATTTAAGGCCGCACTCACCCCTCGCAAGGGAAGACCTCAAACCGTTGGGTTCGGAATAGTCCCTTACTTATGTCACTTGTAATGAAAAGATTTATATAATAATTTAAACAAGCTGAAGTAACAATATTTCTAAGGGTATCATGCTTCTAAATTCACATATATAAAATAAAATATGCGCCTAAATATACATGTATTTCATATATAAGATTGCATGCTTAACATATATCAAGATAGCAACGAACATACAACTTTGTACATCACATTCAGGAAAACACAAGCACACATAAACCATACAAGCATACATGGTAACCATACAAGCACACATATGGGCACTTTTCCAAGTGGTACGTGGAATTGTAGCCCAAGTACAGACCGCACTACCGTCCATTCGGAATCGGCTACGGAATTTACGTCTGGGTTTCCATCCGATATACCGCAAGAAATAATACTCAAATGTTATCATGACACAAGCATATGAATGGTGATACATTGACACATTTACAAAAGAAAGATCAACCAATAGGCAAATATGCATGAATATAATAAGACAGACTCAGTTCAGTGTGTGCACGTTCGTGTAGCGTTCGTAAACGCGTTCGAACGGAAATGAAACAGAATGCTCACGTTCGTGTAGCGTTCGTAAACGCGTTCGAACGGAAATGAAACAGAATGCTCACGTTCGAGTAGCGTTCGTAAACGCGTTCGAACGGAAATGAAACAGAATGCTCACGTTCGAGTAGCGTTCGTAAACGCGTTCGAACGGAAGGAGACCTGATGCATGATAAGGCAAAATGTATGCGCGTTCGAGTTGCGTTTGCAAACGCGTTCGAACGGACACGGACCTGATGCATGAAAATGGGATGTAATACGTAAACAGAAAATAAGGGGCGCGGCGAAGTACTACTGCATAAAGGTGACCTTTTGGGGCTCTTGATCTCTCAAAGAGAGGACCTTTAGACCAACATACTAAGCTCATGCGCATCACATTACACATACAAGAATAGAACCAATCATGTCAACCAAGTATGCCCGATTGAACACATCTTACGTCCAATCTGAACACACATCAACCGGCGCGGCAAAGCATCGTGGTAAAGGGCTTTTAGCCTCTCCCCATAGGGGATTTCACGTCACACTTACTAAGCCCATGCGCTCGATTGACTCATACGAAAAAAAGATAATAATAATATTAAACTAAGTATGCCCGATTGAACGTATCTAGCGTCCAACCGAACATACATCAACCGGCACGGCGAAGTAGTGTCACGAAGGTGGCCTTTTCGGCTCTTTGTCTCCTAAATGGAGGACCTTTGGACTAACTCACTAAGCCCATGCGCCTGGTTGAATCATGCATAACTAACGACATATTGAATTAAGTAAGAAAACTAAATAAACAAGAGCAACACAACGAAAGAAAGATGTGCCGTTTGCCCAAGCGGTACGTGGAGTTGTGGCCCGAGTACAGATCATATTACCGTCCATTCGGAATCGGCTATGAAATTTATGTCCGGGTTTCCATCCGATATACCGCGAGAGTTGACACATCTCTCATTCATCCAATACCCACAACATACATCATACACACAACATATACCACAAATACAGAAAATATAATCAAAATAAATGACCAGAAAGTAAAATGAGAATAAGTGTGAAAGATACCCTCAGGTCTAACCTTTTAAGCCGTCTCTCGGACTCGCGTTCCACGGAAATCGAAAGGGGGGTAAGGCTCCGCAACTTTCTGGTCCACTGGTTCAACGTCCTAGCTCACTGCTTCGCTGCTTTGCTTACGATTCGAACTCCGTTCTGCTCCTATTTGCTCCTGTTTTGCTGCTCGCTCCCGCACGGGCTACCTGTTTCAACGTTTTCAATAACCTATTCCAAGTTTGTGTGGGTTTTTTAATGCAATTATATATGATTATTCTTAAGGTTATCTATGCTGTTTTTTTGTGTTACTGTTTTTGGATTTTGGGGACTGTTTGGGGAGGATTTTCGGTGGTGGTTAGGGATTGTTTTGGTGTGATTTTCGGTGGTGTGAGAGGGATTGTTTTGGTGTCTAGGATTTCTTGCTATAATTCTTGTGTGAATTGGGTGTATAAGCTAGAGAGATTGGAGAGGCGGGATGGCCTTGGTTTAGTCATGTTTATATAGAGGAGAGGTAGGGTTTGGCCTTGTGTCACAAGGAAGGGATTTTGTCATTAAGAGGGATATGATTTGGTGTTTAGCAAGGAAAGTCAAAGATTGAGGGGGGGACAAATTTGGTTTAGATTAGGAAGTCAAAACTTTTAAATTGGTGGATATCTTATTGAATTAGGAAGTCAAATATATGATTGGCTTTAATTGGTTAAGATTGATTTTAATTAGGCAAATCTTATTTTTAGTTTTAGTATAAATATATTTGATTCATTTATATTAGGCATGATTTTATTTAAGTTGGTAATTGTTATTTTAATTGGTAAATGGTTTAAATGTTTTATTTTAATGTTTAATATTTAATTTAATATTTATTTATTTAATTTGGGATGTGTTTTATGGGCTTTGGGGAGCTAAATGGGCTGGGGTGTGAGGCTAGCAGCAAAACCAGAATTACCGGCTCCGTTCGAACGCCTCATCGCACGCGGCACGAACGTCCGCAATCTGCACGAGGTTCGAACGAAGTAACGAACGCAGCACCAACGAAGACAGTGAGCTTGTTTATCCTGAATTTCCCCTTCCGATATCCGTTTCCCGCGGCTTTCATGACTCAAAAGGTAGTGCCTCCAAATGAGACTCATCATCGGGTTTCACATGCGAAAATGCAATGCCTACATGGGGTATAAATATTGAAATGTGAATCCACACTAGTGCTTGGAATGTACATAAGGAAAATAAAATTATCTCTGATGGATGAATATTTTCCTCTGCCATATTTTACAAGACAGTTTGAAGCTATTCTACTATATAAAAGAACATTTTGGTCTGCTATTATTGAGTTTTTAACTCACTTTATCTATATTATTCACAGCTGAATTGTGAATTGAAATTTTTTTGATTGGAATACAATATTTAATATCCTTAAAGTGATGTAAAATCTATCATAATGGATATGTAAATGATAAAGAATGGCATGATTAATATCCTGAAAATAGTCACGGATCCCCATGATGATAAAGTAATAAAAATATATATAACCGGCAGATAAGAAACACTAGAGTGACTAAAGATCCAGCAGATCTTGTTTACCTTAATATGTCGAATCTCTTTGAAACTAAAGAGAGAAAAATTAGATGCCAATTAGTACTTTATATTGTGTGCGTTGTTTATGTTTTACTTCTAAATATTAATATTGTCTGGAGCAAAACTATATACCATATATGGTCATACTGACCTAATTGAAGGCCCTGAAAAGCGCCATAATCTTTTTAGTAGGGGTGGTAATTTGAGTCAGGATTCGTTTATTCGTTCGATTCGATTCGCTTTAAAGCGAATATGAGTTTGGAAAAATGGATTCGTTTAATAAATTGGTCAATTCGATTCGATTCGTTTATTAAATGAATCGAATCCGAATTTAAACTTGTCAATTCGTTTATTCGTTTAGAATTCGTTTATTAAACAAATCGAATATGAATTCAATTAGTTTAATATCCATTTAATTATATTACAAATTAACCATTGTAATTTTTGTACTAAAGTATTTAAGAAGAATGATATTTTAGTAATTAGATACTTATAACCTAAAAAATTAACTATATAAAAGAAAAATTCTAAACCTAAACCTAAAACTCTCTCTCAAATCTCACTATATAAGCTGTCTCTTCTTTTCTGAGTTTCTCCCCACGACAATACCACAAACCCATCTTCTTGTTGCAGCTTTCGCCCACCACCACTAATATTCATCTACCCAAATTAATTTTGCACCTTGACACTCTCCTCCGCATGAATCTCGACAAACAGCGACTCCAGCAGAATCCAGAAACCCTTGATTCAAAACGACACCAACAGCTCCGTTTAGAGCGTTCGAAAACCACTCATCAGATTTCATAGTTTTGATTTCAAGTATTGATTGAGAAGATTTCCATGAATATTTGTTTGTTTGTTTCAAAAATAATGTTTCTGGATTCATCATTTTTCTTACCAAATTACAATGATTAAATAGCTTATTTAAGGATTTTTAATCTATAACAATGAATATGCTTGTTGTAAGAATTTTTAATCTAGAACAATGAATATTCCACTGATTTCGTATTTATTTTTATTAAACGAATAAACGAATCGAATACAAATATTCGTTTATTAAAATAATCAAATTCGATTCAATTCGTTTAATTTTATTTAAACGAATCGAATACGAATATTCATTTATTAAACGAATCGAATTCGAATTTAGTGCATTACGATTCGATTCGTTTAGTATTTGTCACGAATTCGATTCGTTTATTCGTTTTGTCACCCCTACTTTTTAGCAATTGGAACTTCTAATAAATTATCTTTTTACATATTTCCATTTAAATGAGATAATTTTCCTCTCTTTAAAAGAAAGAAATGAAGCTTCCCGAAGTAAGCCATACATTTTCTTATAAAGTTTTTACTATGTCTCATTTAGATTCTCGCACCAATCAATGTGAAAATGAAGTGTGAATGATAGTTCATTTGCAGCAAATTACAAATCAATTACGTGATGTATTTATACAGACATCAAAAGTAATCAAGTCACATATACTAGTTGTTAATACACTAACCCGAGTGATTGTTCTTGTTGAACAATCTAGTGTAAAAGCAGCTAATGGATTATCTGTTACACGTTAGAAGCGTGACAGACCATTTGGTTCAAAAGATATTATTCCCCAGAAGAGGAAAATAAAAGATCATGATATTGTTACAAATAATGCTCGAGCTATAAATACACCCACATTCTTATAATAATAGTTCCAGAAGAAATAGTGACCCCTGAAGAGATAAAAGCTTCTAAAGAGAAAAAGTTTACAAATTATATGTATACAAAAGAAATGTGAGATCGTAATGAATTAGTCATCGATAATGTATTTGCGTTCACAGTAGCTACTCAAATTACAAATGATTTTAAGCCTCAAATTGTCGATAAATGTAGACAAATATATGATTGGCTTCAATGGGAAGAAGCAATTCAAGAAAGATTGATTTCTTTAGCCAAACATTAAGTATTTGGGCTTGTAGTCCAGACACTTGAAGATGTTAAATCTATTGGATATAAATGTGTATTCATAAAGAAACGTAATATATATAATGAGATAATTACATATAAAGCGCGTGTGAGGTTTCCTGTGGAGACCTAATATTGACTATAAAGGTAATACTATTATGTTTCAACTTTTAATAAGTTTGGCAGTCTATAAAAGATTTGATGTATGCATGGATATTTAGGTCATTTGACATTGATAATTATATTAAAATCACTGAAGGATTGAAAATGCATGAAGCATATAAATAAAATGATAGTAAATTATGTTCAATCAAGTTACAACAATCTTTATATGAATTAAAATAATCTGAACGCATGTGATACAATCGTTTGAGTGAATATTTGATGAAGGAATTATACATAAATGATCATATCTGCCCATGCGTATTTATTAGAAAGTCTGAATCTAGACTTGCTATTATAACAGTATATATCGATGACATTAACTTAATTAGAATTCCTGAAAAGCTTTTACAAACTGCTGAATATTTGAAAAAAGAATTTGAGATGGAAGACTTGGGAAAAACGAAATATTATTTTAGCTTGCAGATTGAGCATAAAACTGACGAAGTATTTATCAATCAGTTTGCATATATTAAGAAGATTCTAACATGCTTCAACATGGATAATGTTCATCTATTAAGTACTCACATGGTAGTCGATCTCTCAATCCTAAAAATGATCCATTTCATCCTTGTGAGTTCCATTTTTATTGGCATGTGTCCGTGACAAAACAAGTTCAATTGAGTTGTAATCTTTCTTGAAGATCTTTGTGCAATTGGACTGGTTTCTGGCTGATGTGCATCAGACATGCATTCGTGGTGCGTTCGTTGCAGTGTTCGAACGATTGGCGTTAGTGCTGCGTTCGTTTTTGGGTTCGAACGTGTGGAGTTAGTGGCACGTTCTTTATTGGGTTCGAACGGGAGCATTCCAGAGAGCAAATGTTTGAGTCACGTTCTTGGTGGGTTCGAACGAGATCATTCCAGAGAGCATCCGTTCGTTGTGCGTTCGATGGCCGTTCGAACGAGTCTTTCCAGTGGGCACGCGTTCGTGAAGCGTTCGATAAACCGTTCGAACGCCAGTCGCATCTGAACGCGTTTTTGGCCTGCAAAACCCTAGTTTTTCACCCTACCTATAAATATAACCCTTAGCCGCCATTCTCATTAGTTGAAGCATATTTCTCTTGAGCCAAATACTCTCAAAGCTTTCAACTCTCTTGATTTCACCTTGAAGACTCTTTGAATCTCATGTCTTCTATTTGTTTGGTGAAATCAAATCTTTGATAAACCTTCAACACAACTTAACCCAAATTCCCTAATCCTTTAGAGTTCTTTAGGAGGAAGTTTGGTAGTCAGAGTTCAGGCGTCATTGGTGATATAATCTACTCAGAGACTTCAGAGGTTCTGAAGAAAACCGTGGGTCGCGGGCTTGAGGAGTTGCCTTGAGTTCTTACAGTATTGAGGTACTTGAGTCGGTGGAGTTGCCACCATAGGTCTTGATCATCACTGTAAGTTTTTTTCTATATAGTGGATTCGGGTGGTAGCCTATACCCGGAGTGGTTTTTTACTCGGAAGAGTTTTCCACTTCGTCACCAAAATCATTGCGTTGAATTTTGTGTGGTTTGATTTAATTTGCTACTTTAATTCATGTTATTGGTTTAGTATTTGCAGCATATTTTATTTGTTGGTTATTGTGGTTGCCTGTTATTCATCCATAGTAACAGTAACAGGACTTGTCCTGCTTATTGTTTATAATTCCGCATAGGGTCAGAACCTTTGTGTAAAATCGAATTTTCAATTGGTATCAGAGCCTGAACTCGGTCCTTGACCTATTAGCTATGGAACGTAGTCAACCCTTGAATTGTCCGCCATTTTTTGATGGCACGAAATATTTACATTGGAAGGTTCGCATGAAGGCGTTCCTTAAGTCCTTAGATGAGAGGGTCTGGATGTCTGTTGAACACGGGTGGAAACCTCCCGTTGTTGTTGTTGATAGGGTTTCTTCCCCTAAAGATAAATTGACCTGGACCAAGGACGAATTTGATGCTAGCAATAGGAACAGCAAGGCTGTTAATGTCATACATGGTGCTGTGTGTTCTGCTGAGTTTAGGAGAATCTCAATGTGTGAGATAGCCAAGGATGCTTGGGACATCCTGCAGACTGTGCATGAGGGCACATTGTCTGTTAAAAATAATAGACTCCAGGATTTAGCTACTAGGTTTGAGGTCGCCAGAATGAAAGAAGATGAGACCTTTGATGAGTTTTATGCTGGGATTAACGATATTGTTAACTCTAGTTTTAACCTAGGTGAGACTATTCCTACCAGTAGGATAGTTAGGAAAATCCTGAGATCCCTACCTGATAAGTTCCTACCCAAAATCACCGCCATCGAGGAAAGTAATGACCTCGATCAGCTTAATTTAGATGAACTCGTAGGAAAACTGCAGGTTTATGAGAAAAAGCTTCCTGGTTATAGAGAGCCAAAAACGTTTACGATGAAAATCGCTAAGGAAGTTATGCATGATTCGTCTGGTGATGATGATACCATCACGGATCGTGATTTGGCCTTGTTTGCAAAAAAGTTTAAGAAATTTCTTAAACTTAAGAAGAGTGGCCATAGCAGTAACAAAGATAAGGAGGTTATGCCTAGATAAATGAGGTATAGCAAGAAAGAGTCTAGAGAGGATAGGGGTAGTAGATCCCGTGATGTCCAGTGCCATGAGTGTGAAGGATATGGGCACGTTAGATCTGAGTGTCCCACATATCTCAGGGCTAAAGGCAAGAAAGCCATGGCTGCCTCTCCCAGTGATTCAGAAGGTGGCTATACCTCTAATGAGTCTCCTAAAGACAAGAACAATTATATAGCATTTACTGCTAGTGTGACTGATGAGAGAGAGATTATTGTTAATGATGTTGATTCTGAAGTCTCTCTTGATGAGTCTGTTGATGAGGATAGTCTTCAGGTAGCTTTTGCTGAACTGTTTAATGAGAGTTTAGCTATTAAGAAGACTAATATAGAGGTCAGTAAAAGGCTGAAAATTGTAGAGCTAGAAAAGAATGAAGCTCAAGCTAAATTTGAGCAAAGCCTTTTGATTGTTGATGACCTAGAGGAGAGGAACATATGCCTAGTTAATAGAGTCCAAATATTAGAGACCGAACTTGAAAATGCTAGAACCCAATTGTCCGCATTTTCTAGTGGAAATAAAAAAGTGGACCGTATGTTAGGTATTATTTCTGAGCCTAACTGCAATAGGGCTTCTTCTTCCAAAGCTGTGTCTGTTGCAGTTAAACGTGACTTAGGTAAGAAACATGTTATGTGTAGTCATGTTTCTCCTCATGTTATTCCTCGTCATGTTTCCCAACCTCAATCTAGAGGTATTGTGGGTAAACCTCGCTCTCATACGAGGTTTGTGCCTGTGTGCCACAACTGTGGCAAGGCTGGACATATTAGGCCTAAGTGCTTCATGTTGCACAAGCAAAAGAAGAGGCCTAAGAGTGTGTCTTCTAGATTTGATTCCTTAAATCTAATGTCTCAAGTTTCTGCACTAACCAAACAAGCTCAATTTCTGAGTGAGAAACTTGATTTGTTGTCTGGGAATACTCATGTGAAAGAGATTCCTAAAAAGGTTTGGGTGAAGAAGCAAGATGAATTTCCATCTTCTTCTGCGTGTCCTGATGGACATGATGAGAGTGCACTTCGGTGTAACTCTGCTTAAAATATGCATTTTTATTTTCCCATTGCATGTGTGTGTGCGTGTGTTTTATATTTTTGCACGTTTATTTTGTTTTTCACAGCATATGGGTGTGTGTGTGTGTCTTGTTTTTGTTATATATCCCTTGGTATATAGGATGGAAACCCGGACATAAATTTCATAGCCGATTCTGAATGGACGGTAGTATGATCTGCACTCGGGATACAACTCCACGTACCATTGGATGTTTTACAAGCCTGTTTATGTTTTTTTTATTTGTTAAAATTTGAAAAATTCAAAAAATAAAATATAGAAAATGAAAAAGAAAAAAATTATTTTCTTTTACGGCTTGTTAGAGCATGAATAGCATGTGCATGTGATCCTGATATGTAGGATATATGATTATGCATGTATAATATGCTTTTATTTTTCTTGATGCTCTATATACATGAGTGTGTGTGATAAAAACCTTTGGTATATCCTGTGCTTGCACCTTCACATACACGTTTTTATTTTGTTAAGGTTTGGTCGCATGTATGAGTTTTTGGAATAGCAATCTGATTTCTATCATATCTTGTTTGCTCAATAGTGTGACCTTTGACTAGTTGACATTGCAATCCCCTTTTGCAAAAGTAAAAAGAAATAAATTTTTTTCTTAAAAAAAAAATGAGACTCAAGTGCAAAATAGCCAAAATGGCCAAATTCAAAAGATAAGAGCAAAAACCCTTCACTCGAAAGAGTTGTTAAATATGAGCTCATGATATTTATGGGGTAAATATTATAGCATGCAACCAATGTTGCTTATTTTCAGGTCCTAGTGGTGCTGGGTTTGAACACATATTTTGTGGACTTGGTTTGTTTAGAGATGGATTTCTGTGGCTGTATCCAGCTCATAAAATAAGGTCTTAAGCCTTGATTCGTTATGCACTTTATTTTCCTCGCAAGTGCTTTATATGCTTTGGTGTTTATGTCATATGCATAAGTGTTGTATTTAGCCACTTTTAAAATGATGCATATTGTTTCATGTCATAAACAGCTGAATACTGACTGGGTATCATTGTATCAGCTTGAAATGCTGTTTCAGTCAGTTTTTGACAGGATTTTCATTTATCTCAGTATGTGCTTGTGTGTGCTTCATGTCATTGCATACCAATTTTTTTTCTTTCCTGTGCACTTTTCTGAGTTGTGGTTTACTTCCCGTATGTGATTTTGCTAACTGTATGAACCTGTTAGTGAGGGGGAGTAATTCATGTTTGTTTATGCTCTTGCATGTGGTGTCTCATGTTCTCATGTTATTTTTCCTATTTCTTTTACCCTTTGTCATTTCGTGACAAAAATGGGAAGAGTAATATATTAAGGGGGAGAGCCTTAATATATAGGAGGGAGCCGTAGAATATCCTTTCGATATCTCCATTTTAAGGGGAGTTAAGATTAAGGGGGAGAGAGATTTCTACTTGTACATGCATGAGATTTTTACCTGCTTTATGTTCTATTTGATTATCCCAATGCTTTTCACGGTATATTGTTGTTTGTGGATGTTTCAGGTAGCATGTATGTTGCTGCGGTGACATTATTTTCAAGACTACTTTGTTAGGTGTTAGATCGAGTCCATTTGTAATAAGTCACTGTTTTGATGGTTGACAGTTGACTATTTGCTTTGTTGGGTCTATTACCGTAGTCTTTGTATTAGGTAGTGTTTTGTCACAGAATGTCAAAGGGGGAGATTGTGAGTTCCATTTTTATTGGCATGTGTCCGTGACAAAACAAGTTCAATTGAGTTGTAATCTTTCTTGAAGATCTTTGTGCAATTGGACTGGTTTCTGGCTGATGTGCATCAGACATGCGTTCGTGGTGCGTTCGTTGCAGTGTTCGAACGATTGGCGTTAGTGTTGCGTTCGTTTTTGGGTTCGAACGTGTGGCGTTAGTGGCACGTTCTTTATTGGGTTCGAACGGGAGCATTCCAGAGAGCAAATGTTCGAGTCACGTTCTTGGTGGGTTCGAACGAGATCATTCCAGAGATCATCCGTTCGTTGTGCGTTCGATGGCCGTTCGAACGAGTCTTTCTAGTGGGCACGCGTTCGTGAAGCGTTCGATAAACCGTTCGAACGCTAGTCGCATCTGAACGCGTTTTTGGCCTGCAAAACCCTAGTTTTTCACCCTACCTATAAATATAACCCTTAGCCGCCATTCTCATTAGTTGAAGCATATTTCTCTTGAGCCAAATACTCTCAAAACTTTCAACTCTCTTTGATTTCACCTTGAAGACTCTTTGAATCTCATGTCTTCTATTTGTTTGGTGAAATCAAATCGTTGATAAACCTTCAACACAACTTAACCCAAATTCCCTAATCCTTTAGAGTTCTTTAGGAGGAAGTTTGGTAGTCGGAGTTCCGGCGTCATTGGTGATATAATCTACTCACAGACTTCAGAAGTTCTGAAGAAAACCGTGGGTCCCGGGCTTGAGGAGTTGCCTTGAGTTCTTGCAGTATTGAGGTACTTGAGTCGGTGGAGTTGCCACCATAGGTCTTGACCATCGCTGTAAGTTTTTCTCTATATAGTGGATTCGGGTGGTAGCCTATACCCGGAGTGGTTTTTTACTCGGAAGAGTTTTCCACTTCGTCACCAAAATCATTGTGTTGAATTTTGTGTGGTTTGATTTATTTTGCTGCTTTAATTCCTGTTATTGGTTTAGTATTTGCAGCATATTTTATTTGTTGGTTATTGTGGTTGCCTGTTATTCATCCATAGTAACAGTAACAGGACTTGTCCTGCTTATTGTTTATAATTTCGCATAGGGTCAGAACCTTTGTGTAAAATCGAATTTTCAATCCTAAATAAGATAATGAAGTTATATTTGGTCCAGAAGTACCATATCTTAGTGAAATTGGTGCCTTATTATATTTAGCTCAATGCACCCAACCGGATATTGCATTCTCGATAAATTTATTGGCAAGATTTAACTATGCGCCAAATCGACGACATTGGAATGACGTCAAACATATCTTCCATTATCTTTATAAGACTAAAGACTTGTGATTGTTTTATTCAAATGAGCTAACACAAAATCCAAGTCTTGTTGGTTATACTGATACATGATATCTCTCTGACCATCATAAAGCACAGTTACAGATAGGGTATATTTTTACTTACAATAATGCGGCAATCTCATGGCGATTTACAAAACAATCTTTTGTTACTACATCTTCCAATCATTCAAAGATACTTGTATTACATGAAGCAAACAGAGAATGTTTATGGTTAATGTCACTTATCCATCACATTCGGAGTACATGTAATTTAAACTCTGCCATATAAATTTCATCAGTGATATATGAAGATAATGTTGTTTGGAATTGGATTGCACAAATTAAATGAGGGTACATCAATGAAGATAATGTTTGGTTGGATAATTATTGTAAAATTAAAGTGATAAGTCCCAAATGAGAGTGTTGTAACTAATGTGATCCTTCACTTTAATATTTACAAGTTTAATTTATCTCACATTACTTAGGGATAACAATCTTAACATAATCTCTCCATATAAATAGAGAGCATCTCTTATAATTTATAATTAAGAATTAATAAAAAAACTTGCAGCTTTACAAGGTATCATCTTCTCTATTTATCTCTTATTTTATATATATATATATTTATTTATTTATTATCCAAATGATATATATATTTCAACAATTATTTCGACTAAGTGTTTTTTTTTTGTTCTAATAATGTGATCGTTGAACTTGAAGTTGTTACAAATTTAATTATTTTTTTAAAGGTAATGAAAGATATCATTAATAAAACACCCTCTTAAAGGTGTAAATATGTGGTCATTTTGGCTCGATTATAAATTAGGAGAATCTAAGATTCAAACTTATTCAGGACGAAACCTAACAATATAAAATCATATATCACGCTTCCTCTAAAATTATTCCGATCAGAAGTCATATTCACACTGAATTTATAATTAAGAATTAATAAGAAAAACTTACAGTTTTACAAGGTACTCTATTCTCTATTTATCTCTTATTATTATATATATATATATATATATTATATATATATATATATATATATATATATATATATATATTATCCAAATGATATATATATTTCAACAATTATTTCGACTAAGTTTTTTTTTTTCTTTTTTTTGTGATCTAATAATGGGATCGTTGAACTTGAAGTTGTTACAAATTTAATTTTTTTTTTTGGAAAGGTAATGAAAGATATAATTACTAAAACACCTCATTAAGGTTTAAATATGTGATCATTTCGGCTCGATTATAAATTTAGGAGAATCTAAGACTCGAACTTATTTAGGACGAAGCCTAAAAATATAAAATCATATATCACACTTCCTCTAAAATTGTTCCGATCTGAAGTCATATTTACACCGAAATATACTGAAGGACATAGAAGATTTTATGCACGAGTCTTCATGTCCCACCATTACTAATGTTGGCTAATACCGAATTCGGAACAATTACAAAAAAAAAACACAATATAAAGATTACAAACTTTTACAACAACCCATATCCAAAGATAGATCTACAATCTTCTTCGACCGACGGATGAAAAGACTTTATTCCTGTAAAATAGAAAACAAAAACTCAACACAAGATTGGAAATCTACTACTACGAAAGGGTGGAGTCACAGATCCATAGATCTGGAAAAATAAAAGACAAAGAGTATTAAAAAATAACCAAAAAAAGGAAAACACAGATCAGGAAGAGGGGTGGCGAGGGGCAGCCGCCGAGGGAGGAGGGAGAGGGGCTGCTGGAGAAGAAAAAAGAAGATGGAGAAGAAAATGAAGCTGAGAAGGAAAGACAGAAGGATGATGATGGAGAAGAAAATGAAGATGAGAAGGCAAGGTGGAGTGCGAAAGAAGGCTTTTTGGATTGGGGGCGGCAGCAGCAACACAACATAAAAGTTAGTATTTCTTGTTAAAATGGACGATTGAGAGAGAGGGGGGGCCTAAATCTAAAATTTGATCATATTAAATTAAAAATTTTAAACATAAAACAAGGAAAAAAATACAACCCATGTACTCGGAAAATTATATTATGTTTTGGGGGTATATGTCATCTTTCTCATAACAGTTGGATTCCATAACTGTGTGGAATCCAATTACTGTGAGATAAATAATATATATATTCGAAACATAATATACTATCTCCATGTACTCATGCCCATGTATCTCCAATCTCCACCATATATTATAGATGGCCGCGAAAGTAGGTAAAGTGAAAGAACACCTTATAATTATATTGCATAAAATTGGACATGATGTGACATAAGTTGCAAATAATTGCGCTGGCTACAGCATTTGAACTTGGAAATTAGCCATTCTTTAATCAATATATACTTATAATAGTGTCACCAATCACATGATATTTTACCTAATTTTTCAGCTGAAATTTGCTCCCCTCTCATTTCTTTTGTATGTGGTTGAAGATGGTGATAGATAGCTAGCAAATTCATCTTACGAATTTATGGGTTAAATTCATTCTTAAAAATTAATTTTTAAAAAGAGAGTGTTCAATGATTAATAAATCACAAATTAATATAATACTTAGTTAATGTGGGATAAATAAACTACAATATTCTACCAAACTCCATAGTCAAGGCACTCACACAAGTTATATTTTACAATAATTCAACTAGTCTCAGTCGAACAGTACAATAATAACATTATCTCATACACCGTACGATTGCAACTGAAATGTATTATGTTGGTTCTGATATTAATTATAATAATCTATGTATAGAACTCATCCTTAAAAATTGGGAGAATTTCCAAAGATTAATAAACCATCAACTAATTACATATTTAACTAACGTCGCAACAACTCACTGTACAACTGTTTATACTAAAAATTGCCAACTTAAGTTTTTGGGTTTGGGTAGGTTTACTTTTATCCATATAATATCAAGAGTAAGATCTCACATCCAAATAAAGGATGCTAGGTTTTTTAATTTATTTATGGTAATGTATATTTATTACCCATTCCTATTATATTCACAAAACTTGAAGATATATGTACCCCTGACCACGGTTCGATTCCGGAACTGAACCGGTTGTTCATGGTTTTGCCAAAGATGAAATCGGAATCAAACCATATAGTGTAATGTTTGGTTTGGTTCAGTTCCAGTTCCAGTTCCCGTTCCCCTTCGGCTCTGGTTCCGAAATGGTTCCAAAACCGATTTTGGAACCATTTATCATCTGGAACTTGTTCCGGAACGGTTAGATGACATAGTTTTGCTTTTTTAAATTTTTGGGTATTTTAGTTCAATTTTCATTGGAAAAGAAAAACAAAATTTTGAAATTTGAAAAAGGAATTATTTTGTTGTCAAAATCTCATGATCCACGAGGAATTATTTTAGTTCTGGTTCAATTCTTGCGATTCGGATCACGGTTCGGTTCAATCCTCGGTTTCAGTTCGGTTCGCGATTTGGTTCGGAAATTTTGAAGAACCGGAATCGAACCGGTTCTTCGGCAGTTCCGGTTCGGTTCGGATCCGCCGAATCATTGACTAGTTCAATTTCGGTTCTAATCCAGTTCGATTTCGATGTGGTTCGCGGTTTGGAACTGAACCGCTTGTAATTTTTTGAATTTGTGTATAAAATAAATCAGTAATGCTAAGTTTAGAAAGTTGGTATAGAAATTTTACAATATGTATCATTATCTTATAGGATCATGTGATAATTAGTTAGTTACCCTTATCATTTTTCATCAAAATGATTAATTTGTATTATTTTAAAATTTTGAGAAAGGTTTTTGCCTACATCGCTAATGAGTAGGTGTAAAAAAACCAAACTAAATTGAATTCAGAGAAGGTCAACAAAAATTATCTTTAAAAAATATAATGAAAGTTTAGACATCTATGTTCATTCTTCATATGTAATTTTTTAAAAACTTATTTAATAGCTCACAATATTATTTGTTACATGTATATCGAGATGTCGGTGTGTCCGGCACGTGTTCATATGGAAACGATACAAATACAAGGGTCGTGCTGGTCGGAGATTTTTAGCCCACAAGCCATGTAGTGCCAAATAGAGGTGGCCACGGTTCGGTTCCGGTTCCGAACCAGAACCGAACCGTATGGTTTTGGGTTCCACACTTAAGTGGAACCGAAATCGTAACTGGAACTGGAACCGAACCGTTCGGTTCCGGTTCCGGTTCCCTTCAGTTTTTTTTTAAAGAAAAAAATTGAGATTTAAACATTAATTGACTAAAAAAATTGAGATTTAAACTTTACGATTCCAATAGGAACCTTACGGTTCCGGTTGGAACCGCTGGAACCGTTCGGTTCCAACCGGTTCGGTTTGGGTAAGAACCCTAACCGAACCGGCCAGGTTCCGGTTCGGTTTCGGAACCGTCCGGTTCCAATTGGTTCGGTTCTGGTTCCGAACCTTAGCCGGGTCTAGTGCCAAACACGGCCTGTGGATATTAATTTTTTATAATTAAAATAATATATTTTATATTTCAAAAAAATGTCAACTTTTCTCTCTCTAAAAAAAAAAAAAAGATTAATGAGAATATTTATTACTTAAAGACACCATTTATACATGACCCTTGAGAACAATACTTAATGAATCTTATAACTCAAGTTAATGAGGAAGTAGCCTAACAACATAAACTAAGTACATTACATATTCATCATAATTGATCAGAAGTCAGATATATATCTAAAACTATCGAAACAACGGGAGGATTTTATGAATCGACTTCAATCTCTCACATATACTATTGTTGATGAATTCAAAATCCGAATCAGGAGTGGAATATAACAACATATCTTTACATCAATCTATATACAGTGTATAACCAACTAACAACCTACTGACGACTAGAGAGAACACATAGAGCACCATTCTCCACAACTTTTAATCTACTTGTCTAGTAGTAAATCTGTCAATAACAGCGCCATAAATCTTCCATAAGTTGATGTTCCTACAATACATAAAACATAAAAATGAAATAAAACCCAGTATCAATATAGATTATTGATGATGATTTCTGCGGTTAAGTCTTTTGCACATATCGGTAAGGGCAGAAAGGGTAATTCACCCCATCCATAGGACAATGGGTCCGAGGAGATGTATCGCTCCGGTTTATTGGGCATGACCGGCCATAGGATGTAGCATGAGACGGTATCGGAAACTTACCACCTCATAGCTATGGCCGAACACTTTTGGTCGTAGGCTCGGTTCGGTTCGGTTCAACTCAAGATGGAAACAATTTGAGAAGTTCAACAAGTCACTTGGCCGACCTCCTGAAGACCTACAGAAGATCAGAAGGGCTGGATCTTTCCTTCGACATGTGTCATTTCCCGAAAGCACTTTATAGGCTGTCACCATTATTTTTGCGTGTGGCAGTGGAGAAAGCAGAGTGATGTGACAGGCCGTCAGGCAGTAGACTTACTTTCGGCAAAGACAGTCTTGGGGCAGAGAGCCCGTCAATCAGTCGGTGACCACGCAGGAAACGTCATAAAATTAGAGGAACAATGTATATTTACCGAGTATATAAAGATAGGGTAGATTCATTTATATGGGTTGGGTCTTTTAGACGTAAAAAACTTGTAAAGAAAGAAAAAGAACACCACTTGTAACACTCTTTCAACTGCTCGGCCACGTTCAAACCTTGTTCAAAACAGGTCGGTCGAGTCAGTTTTGGCAATAAAACAACCTCCATCGTTTTGTGTCCGTGGATGTAGGGTGGATTCACTCCACCGAACAACGTTAAAACTCTCTTGTTAACCTTTACGTTTTTTCTTACATTTTACTAAGTTTGTTTTTGGTCTCCCCATAACCAAACAAATTCAAGGTTGAGAGAATGTTGTCTCGGGGGAGTTATCCTGAAATAGCCACTGGGATAAAAATCAGCCGTCAACAGTTGGCGCCGTCTGTGGGGAAATAACAAGAAGCAGCTCACGTAGTAAGACGATGGTAGAATGTAGAAACCGTAGGATGATGGATAGTTCAACAGCATAATGAATGAAATGGGAAGAAGTAGATCAGAACGAGATGAAGAATGAGTTCGCATGAAAAATGTATGATAGCAACAGAAGCGTTTCTTTTTATGAGTTATGGAATGGAATGTAAAGGGGTTAGCCAACGGCCACCCATCCGGGTTGAGTTGTGGAATGGAATGTAATATTGCGGATGAGTGACGTCCGTTGGCAGCGGCTGAACAAGTTCCTCTGTGGGAAGGTGTTGCGCCTGCT